>CM055836.1:28010092-28028665 GCA_029582265.1 Zoroaster sp. YZ-2022
TACATGCACGTAATTGCGTGTTATATTTGACTCGACACTGACTTTAAAACCACATATCTCCAACATTGTTCGCATATCATCATTTCATATCGAAATATAAGCCGAATTAGAAATACTTGAATAAAAGTGCTGCTGAACAAATTAACATGCGTTTGTCACATCACGGCTCGATAACGGAATGTCTCTCCTTTACGGTCTCCCGCAGAATCAAATATCTCGTCTTCAGCACATACAAACACAGCAGCTCGTGTTGTGACTGTCCAAAAGTCATGCCATCACGCCAATCTTTAAACAACTGCACTGGCTTCGTGTCAGAGTTGTTGACTCGAGTCGTGACTCGGACTCGAGTCCGACTCGAGTCGCCAATTTTGTGACTTGCGACTTGACGTGACTTGGACAAAAATGACTTGGGACTTGACTTGGATTGGACAAAATGACTGTGACTTGACTTGACTTGAGAATTTGACTTGACGACATTGCAAGTCATCATGATGTCTAGGTTGTTTTATTACATGTATTTTTCAGATCAATCCGCCACGGCAGCGAATACTTTGTGACGGAAAAAATGCCGTCGCGAATTTTATATCTATACGTATAATAATAGGTATACTGTACACGTATTGCCTTGTACTGTAAAGTGTACGCTACATGTCTGTCTTCAACACAATCCGTCGTAGTGGAAGAGTGGGCTATTACTGGTAAAGGCATTGCATTAATATTCAAAATAATTTATCAAACTGCTGGAACGAGGTTATAGCGACATTGATGGTGTATTAAGAATTTGTAAAGTGTTGAAGAAATTATCACAAATTTTTTCTAAAACAAAACCGAATAGCTATTTTGACTCAAATTATGTTTATTGTGTGTTAATCATTAAAGGGTACATGTTTTTGTTTTTGTATGTTTTACTCCGTAAAAGGAATTTTAAAATATTTACGAACGTAATTTTAAATTCTCCACATCACCTATGCAAGCGTTGTCAGAGTTGTCAACACGAATCAGTAGATTTCATGCACAACGTTGTAATACACGGATCGGAGTCCGTGATTTTAACAAATGTATTGTTTGTGACGAATTAAAGCGACCGAATAACTAAAAGCAATTACTAGTTTTGGGGCGTATACAAATTTATCTTCTTCAAATTACAAATTCGAGGCCCATATAAGAGTGTAAAATCGTCGGTTTCCGTCCTGGGAGAAAATGAATTGTCCCGCGTGTAACAGCTTCAACCGCCTGCAAATTTTCGTACAAATATTGAAATGAACCACTCTAAATACATGTTACCTACGCTTAGATTGATAATTTTCAGATTAAAAAAATTAAAACCTCAATCGCTTCTTTCTATACTTTCCACACAACCCCATAATTTCTGGACCGAATTGATGAAAAACTACCTGGTTCCCTGTTTTGTAAACAACATTGAATTCAGATGCGGACAAAAACAATGACGCACTACACAATTTGTGAGCGTTAACGTCATACTTGGATTTGTTTTGAGTTTCTGGTCTTCAATAGTCATTTATTTACCTCCATCATGTTATCACTTGTTTTTTCATTTATTTTATTCAATAAGCAACTTATATTAATGAAGTAAATACGTCTAAACATCTTCAATAAGTGTCAATCTTTGGGCCTACAGTGTACATTTGAGCCTATACGTTTCACCATCATTTCCTTCACATGTACTGCAGATACACGGCACGTGTGTGCGTTTATAGTTTTCGAAAATATTGCCCGATGATTACAGCGAGGTTTCGCGGCTCATTCGAGATAAATGTCAATTGTGTATATCCATAAAAACAAATGACAAACACTGGATTTATTCTCACTGCCAAGACAGGAGAACATGACAACAGAACATTATTATAGGCAAAAAAAAAAAAAAAAAGGCTCCGGTTTCTGGTGATCTCGTGCGCTGGCCTCAGCTAGACCTGCACGTCGGCATTTTATTTTATTATTTTTGCTATGAGACGATAATCAATCGCAGCCACACTTTTCCAGAGGTATAACGTTTGGCTGATTTGTGAGTCTCTCTTAGCCACCATACTTTGTATAATGGGAAATTTGGTCCCGCCTACACATGTAAATTTTTTAAACAAAACAAAACAAACAAAACAAAACGCGTCATCACGCACTTTTGAAACTGGAGACTTTTAGCCTTATTCAGGACGATAAATGACTGTGACTTGACTTGACTTGAGAAAATTTGACTTGTGACTTGACTTGACTTGGAAAATTTGACTGTGACTTGACTTGACTTGAGAAAATTGACTTGAGACTTGACTTGACTTGAGACATTTGACTTGTGACTTGACTGACTTGAGAAAAATGACTTGGTTACAACACTGCTTCGTGTTTCACAGGATTGTTTTAAACTTATACAATTGTTCACAAATCTTTTAATAACATTGCTCCAATTTATATTTCTGAACTTAAGTCTCACTCCATCACGCAATTTGCGCTCCAGCAACATGTCACTCCTAAGGAACCAACTTCAAAACGGAACTGGGGTGATAGGTCGTTTTCTGTCGCAGCTCCGAGACTCTGAATCATCTTCAACTAAACTCAAATCTTGTCATAGTATAACCAGACAAATCGATGTTTAAAAACTCATCTTATGTCACAACTCTTCAAGATGATGTATATTTGTAATTGCATTGTAATTTGTAGGTACATGTATCTCAGTACATAATCCCCCCTACTATCATTGTATATTGTTTAATTAATTTTGTTATCTTTTTTTTCGCCTTGAGGCAGAAGGTGGATAGGGCCCCTAAAATCTTTTTTATTATTATTATTATTATTATTAGGTAAAATGTAAATTTTTTTTATTTAAAATGTTGATGTTTTTGTTGGGCGATGCTGTGCGTGTGGAGGCTGTCAATTAAGCACTAAACTGAAACTACCTTTACAAAAAAAATGGGCAAATATTCGTGCTAGAAACAATACATTTGCAGTGGCACACCCATAGCACTGAAATTTATTCTGGACGAACCTCGTTCTAGTACATTTGATGTTTTATTTGTCGATGAGGCTCAAATGCCGAGTGAGAAAAATATTATGGGGGTCTTCACCCCCAACCC
This sequence comes from Zoroaster sp. YZ-2022, assembly GCA_029582265.1. Taxonomy (NCBI): domain Eukaryota; kingdom Metazoa; phylum Echinodermata; class Asteroidea; order Forcipulatida; family Zoroasteridae; genus Zoroaster; species Zoroaster sp. YZ-2022. The sequence goes on from CM055836.1 coordinate 28,013,176, forward strand.
TTGCTACGGCCCTTCCCCTATTCAGAACTTGAGGCTGCAGGATACAAAATGTTCAAGTATTGTGCATCACTGAACACTGTATGCTGCAGGATGAAGGCTCATGATGAGCTTTATAAATTAATACAAGTATTGTGCATCATCAAACATGTATGCAGCAGATGAAGGCCAAGATGAGCTTTATACCAATATACAAGTATTGTGCATCGCTGAACACGTGTATGCAGCAGGATGAAGGCCATAATTGTTTTATAACACGAGCAAGTATTGCGCATCACCGAACATGTATGCTGCAGGATGAAGGCTATGATGAGCTTTATACCAATACAAGTATTGTGCATCCACTGCACACGTATGCCGCAGGATGAAGGCTATGATGAGCTTTTATACCAATACAAGTATTGTGCATCACTGAACATGTATGCTGCAGGGATGAAGGCCATGATGAGCTTTTATACTAATACAAGTATTGTGCATCACCGAACATGTATGCTGCAGGATGAAGGCCATGATGAGCTTTTATACCAATACAAGTATTGTGCATCACTGAACATGGCGCCGCAGGATGAAGGCATGATGAGCTTTATACTAATACAAGTATTGTGCATCACGAACACGTATATGCAGCAGCAGGATGAATATAATGAGCTTTATACCAATACAAGTATTGTATCACTGAACATGTATGCAGCAGGATGAAGGCCATGACGAGTTTTTATATCAATAAGGCACATGGTGCATCACTGAAACATGTATGCCGGGGTAGGATGAAGGCTATGTGATGAGCTTATATATACTAATATGGGCAACAGTATCAACAACACGTATGCAGCAGGATGAAGGCCATGATGAGCTTTATACTAACAAGGCGGCTATTGCGCATTGCTGGAACATGCCAGCAGGATGAAGGCCATAATGAGCTTTTATACTAATACAAGTATTGCGCATCACTTGAACATGGCGTTGCAGGATGAAGGGCTATGATGAGTTTTGCTCAATACAAGTATTGTGCATCACTGTACACGTATGCTGCAGGATGAAAGGGCCATGATGAGCTTATAATTAATACAAGTATTGTGCATCACTGAATATGTATGCTGCAGGATGAAGGCCATGATGAGTTTTATACCCAAAACAAGTACAGTGCATCACTGAACATGGCGCTGCAGGATGGCCATGATGAGTTTTTATACCAATACAGTATTGTGTATCACTGAACATGTATGCTGTGATGAAGGCCATGATGAGCTTTTATAACAATACAAGCACAGTACTGAACACGTATGCAGCAGATGAAATATAATGAGCTTTATACCAATACAAGTATTGTGCACTGAACATGTATGCAGCAGGATGAAGGCTATAATGATTTATATTAATACAAGTATTGTGCATCACTGTACACGTATGCTGCAGGACAGGCTATGATGGCTTTTTACCAATCAAAAGCTCACTGAACAGTATGGGATAAATGATGGCTTTTCAATACAAGTATTTCATCGGGCACATGCAGCAGGGTGAATAATAATCTTTTTACAGTAAGTTTGTGCATCACTGAACATGTATGCTGCAGGATGAAGCTATGATGAGCTTTTATACCAATACAAGTATTACAGTCATCACTGAACATGTATGCAGTAGGATGAAGGCCGTGATGAGCTGATATACCAATATAGTATTGTGCATCACTGAACACGTATGTTGCAGGATGAAGGCCATGATGAGCTTTTATACCAATACAAGTATTGTGCACTGAACACGTATGCTGCAGGATGAAGGCTATGATGAGTTTTTATACCCAATACAAGTATTGTGCATCACTGAACATGTATGCTGCAGGATGAAGGCCATGATGAGTTTTATATCAATACAAGTATTGTGCATCACTGAACATGTACGCAGCAGGATGAAGGCCATAATGAGCTTTATACCAATACAAGACAATGTATCACTGAACATGTATGCAGCAGGATGAAGGCTATGATGAGTTTATAACAATAAGGCAGACAGTGTGGCATCAATGGAACATGTATAACAGCAGGATGAAGGCCATAATGAGCTTTATACCAATACAGTTATTGTGCATCACTGAACAACATGTATGCTGCAGGATGAAGGCCATGATGACTTTATACTCATCACAAGTATTGTGCATCACTGAACATGTATGCAGCAGGATGAAGGCCCATGATGAGCTTTACACCAATATTTAGAAATCAAACATTGTAACGTCCGCAATTAAACAGATTTAAAAGAACATGTGCATTCAATTCAAGTTTAATCGGGCAGGCTATATGCACAATTCAATTCAAGTTTAATCGGCAGGCTATATGCACACCAATTCAAGTTTAATCGTGTAGGCTATGCCAATTCAATTCAACTTTTAATCGTGTAGGCTACATGCTCAAATAAACGAAATCAGAAGCAAAGTTCCTCAATCGTCGAAGAGTTGTACATGGACATGGTAGGTTGACAAACATGGTCATCATGGGGCACAGTGGGATGTTGGTTGCAGCACTGTACACATACATGTATCACAATTAATGTACTACAACACACTAGGGTGCACCCCAGTCCCACTAAATAAACTACCATCGCAAACTAATGTTAAATACAAAATATAAGCCCTAAGATGTTTAAAATAAAAAGAAAAACATATTGATTGATGTCTGTTCTTTTATTTTCTTCTCAATTTAATGTTCATAGTCCAGAGGCCCGTTGAGTTATTCTCATCCCAATGGAAACCAATTCTTACCTTAGTGAAAACGCCAACACTGAAAAAGTATTCATTTTTGGAAAAAGGCCTTACGCTTGAAATCAAATTAGGACCACTTTTTCATGGGCCTACAAGGCGAATCTCAGAATCATGATATTGGACCATTTTTTACACACAATCCTCAAATTTTTGGGCTCAAATCTCACAAATTATGATTAAAAACAGACCCATGTGTTACACAATAATTATGCCTTGTATACTCCATTACCCCAAACACCTATAATAATCCGCATGGTAATCTCTAATATTAGTAAAACTACTTTAAAAAAAAATCTACAGTCAAACATTACCTAAAGGTCATGAATCAAACGCGGTTTGTAAACGTTTTCAAATTTCTCACAAATAATTAAAGTCCGTCGGTCAGCCTTCTGTTAAATTTTTAAAACCATTTTAGAGGGCAAAAGGGAGGGGTTAAAGCGGACAATCTTTCTGAAAAAGTAGCCCCTGATAAACATCCGACCAGAAAGTATTTTGATTGAGGTCACAGAACATCAACCCCCTGCCCCCCTTCTTCAAAGGTTAAAATTCTGTCCAATATTTGGCTGTGGGTGACCCATGGAAGTTTTTGTGGCTACATTCTGATAGATCGTGTCAAAGTTTCATGAAAATCGGCCGAAGAATACAGAAAATACGGAGGGGAAACAATGAGGTCCCCAGGTTCAGAACGAAAAAAAGCCCAGGGCTTGATAGGGTTAAGAATGTGTGACGTACGCATGTGGTGCGGTACTACAGCAGTAATAGCGGAAAACAGTGGTCGCCGGATTAGGTTGGATATGATTGGTTGTATACAATTTTTTCAAATGAGATATTTCCAATTTGAGGTCAATACCTGGTTTTACTATAGCAACTGAAATTCATCAATTGTTTTTCATAAATACAAACTCAGGTTAGATTTTCATTATACACTGACAATAATATAATAAAGATGCTGCAATGAATCTTGTATATAACGTTTATCAAACACACTTTATGGTAACATTCATAGAGCCTATTTCTCAAGGATGGCTAATCAATCACTTATTCAATGTAAAAGAAACAATAAGCATTCTCAATGCATGCCGGCAATTGCACACAACCACACATAATTATTATTTTTACAAATGTGGAGCACCATTATGTTTGTATTCAAATGGTCTGTATGCTGAGGAGAAGTATGTCAGAAGGGGGTTGGAAGCCGACTCCTTATAAATATATATTTTTGAAATGAATTTCTAAAAAAAAAAGATTTTTAGTAAGAATAATCATTTTTATTTAAATACGCTAAAAGCGAATGAGTACATTTTAATCTCACAGATTTTTAGTAAGAATAATCATTTTTATTTAAATACGCTAAAAGCGAATGAGTACATTTTAATCTCACAGATTTTTTAGTAAGACTAATCATTTTTATTTAAATACGCTAAAAGCGAATGAGAGCATTTTAATCTCACAGACTTTTAGTGTTAAGAATAATCATTTTATTTAAATACACGCTAAAGTGAATGAGTATATTTTAATCTCACAGAAAACAGTGAGATTAAAAAACCTCGAGCTTTGTTTTACCCAAGCTTGCTCGTACATTAGCGCTTATAATTGTATTGTAAGAAAAGTGAAATTGGTAAGAAATATTATTTAGTTTTTTCCTCACAAAATTAATAAAGAAAAACTAGATATTTCTAAAAGTCGTCTTCCAACCCCTTCGACATACTACTGGGGGGTATTCTTTTCAGGGTATTCTTTAGCGTAGTTTTAAAAAGAGTACTTATAAAAGTGGAGATAATGAAACAACTAGATAATACGTTATTTAATAAAAGATGGATAACAACAGTTTGTGGATGATAGTAGATCGTATCGAAGAAATGAATCTAAAACATCGCGATTCCTGAATCCTATAAAATATAAAAGTTTGCATCAACGACGAGATGTTATGGGTTTACGCGCTCATTGTTTCCAACTAATGGGCACATTGATAGAACTAGCGCATTTCCTCATCCAATTCTATAAGTTTTCAAAAATATCAAAAATAAAAGATATTATTAATCACATATATATTACTATGTTCTAGTTTTTTGGACATTATCTTGAAAAGTACTATAAAAGGTGAGATAATGAAACAACTATTATCTAGTTGTATAATACAGATGACAACGAAATATTTATCGAAAGGGACATTGGAAGAATTGCAAAAGTTAAATTTAGCTCAATTACCAGAGCGCGTTAATTTCAGAAATATTGAGCTACCGCCACACTGGCTCTGGGGGAAAAAGGGCAATTGATTGAAAAAGACTAAGGATTAACGCTATTAAAAGGTTTCTCAGTTTTGGATGGATAGTAGATCGTATCGAAGAAATGCGTTCAAACATTTTGATATTCCTCAACCTCTGACAACTGGTTCTTATAAAAAGTTTCTGCATCAACGACGAGATGCGATGGGCTTTACACGCTCATTGTTTCCAACTAATGAGCGCGTTGATGGATCTTAGCGAGCACGTTGATATCACTGACCATCCCCCTTAATCTCCCTATAAATTTTCATATATATAAAAATAAAAGTGTTTATAGAACACTTGTATGATACTCTGCTAGATTTTTCACGTACTTATAAAAGTGCGAGATTATGAAATAACTATTATCTAGTTGTATAACAAAGATGACAAACGAAATATTTATCGAAATGGACATTGGAAGAATTGCAACCATTCGCGTTTATCAACTCTATAATTCCTGCCCCAAACAGTAATAAACGTAGTTGGTAATAACTGCGGTTAAAAAGTATAGAAAACAACAAAAAACCAAGGTCATTGCAAAATAATAAATTAAATTTAGTGGAATTGAAAGGCGCATAGCTTTTGAAATATTGAGTTACTGCTACACGGCTCGGGGAGCGAGCAAGGGTTGATTAAAAGACTACATTAATTTATTAAAATAGGTTTCTCGGTAGAGAACAAAGTTGAGATTTAACCTCCATTAATGGTAGGTAGGTATTTACGCAAACATGTAATGAATGTTCCGTTGAATCACAGCAAAGAAAAAGATTTAAATTGCTTTTTGGAGAGCTGTAACCCAAAGATTATAGTCGAGCTAAAAAGGAGACCTAAAAAGATTTTAAATCGTTCAAGTTTATGATAATTATATGAATTAAAATTACATAAAGAAAAATTGACCGACGCGTGACATGATTTTGTTACAGCTTATTTTAGTAATAAGCAAAGTTGCTTTATTTAATTTAAAACAATATAGAAAATATACTGTCAATACAACAATTTTCGCAAATTCAAGAAGCTTTAGAAAACAATACATTTATGAGGGTAGTGGATGGATAGTAGATCGTACGAAGCATTGGATATCATAATAGGGACAGTTGCAGTGATTTTGAAAGGAGTGTTCTTATATCAAGCTATGCACTATATAAAAAATAAAAGAGCGTGCATCAACGTAATAAAACAAAGATGACGATTGTTTAAGATGGGCTTTAAAGCGCTCATTTTTTCTCCAGCTCCCCATCACGGCTTATAGAACGAGCAAGTGCATCTCAAGGTAAAAGATGGTTTTAATTTCTTAACCAACATTGATCTCACCCACACCAATCAGCCAAAGAGTTGAGAAAACAAAACAATATAGCGATAAACGCTTGGTTGCGAGTCAAACGTGATAATGAAGTTTATCAACCATTATGATCAACCGGCAGAGATGGATCTCACGAATTTACTATTGATTCACAAAGATAGACGAAGAAGGAACCAGACTCTCACTACGTTTTGATTAAAGATGTGAATAGATTACTTTTACGATCAAACGAAACACAAAGAATGTAAACATTTTTGTTTAAGATGTATACAGGGTTTTTCGACAGAATTATATCTCGAAAGGCATAAAAGAAATGTGTAAGGAATAAACTACAGACCGACGACTATCGTAATGCCTGGAAAAGGGTAAAACGATACGTTAAAGTTTTTACAACCCTTTTCATAAAAGATGAAAGTTCCATTTGTAATAATATACGCCGACTTTGAAAGTATTATTAAAAACCGACGATGTAAACTCTACTAATACTACAAAACCACAAGAACACATCGTTTGCGGGCTATTCGTACATCGTTGTTTTGTTGCGACGGTACAAGAAGTTTTCCCGTTACGTATAGGGAGAAGACGCATCTAAACATTTTTTTAAAATGAATTAGAGAAAGAAGAAGAAAAGATTAATACGATATTTAAAAACCTCAAAAAATTAAAAATGACTAAAGAAAATGTAAAAATTACAAGAACGCTAGTAAGTGTTGGATATATGTGAAAACAAGTTTTTAATGACCGACGGCAAGTATACTGAGTTAGAGATCACTGTCACATTGCTTGGAAAGTATAGAGGCGCAAAAAGCACAACTGTTGTAATTTAAGACTGAGTTTCTTAAAACCAAACAAAACGTTTATTCCAGTCGTATTTCATAATTTCTACGAGGCTACGACTCTCATCTCATTATGCAGGCCGTTTGGTCAAACAACCGGAAAATCTAACGCAGTATTCCAAACAATATCGAAAGTATATTTCTTTAGTATTAATCAATCATGATTTATAGACAGCGCTCAATTTTACTAGCTTCGTTGGACAAACCTCGTAAAATCAAAACGATTTCTTTCCAATTACTCATAACAGTTTGAAACCACGAATGTTCAAGAAAAATCAACTTCATTAAAAAGCAAGGGCATTATCCTTACGAGTACATGGGATTCTTTTGAGCCGTTTCTTTGAAACGCAACTTCCTTCTATAGAATGTTTTTACAGTAGTTTAAACGATAGTCACATTACCACCTCTCAATACGAGCACGCTAAAAACGTTTACAGCGTTTTTGGATTGTAAAAACCTTGGGTGATTATCACGATTTGTATGTGCGTACCGATACTTCTGCTTGTTGGCGGATGTGTTTGAAAACTTTCGTAATACTTGTTTAAAACAATACGATTTGGATCCAGCTAACTATTATACGAGTCCGGGTCTGAGTTGTTGGACGCTTTATTAAAACATTCAAAACAAACCTTTAGATTTGTTTACAGATGTCAACATGCATTTGTTTATAGTAGAAAAGGGTACACGAGGAGGAACGTGCATGGCGAGTAAACGATACGTGAAAGCAAATAATGTATTTTTAGACGACTACGACAAATCTAAACCGTCGAGTTACATTACGTACCTTTCAGACGCTAATAATTTAGTACGGTTGTGCTGCTCGAGTCAACCTTTACCAACCGGTAATTTCAAATGGTTATCGCAAAACAAATTTACAAACTGAGAACCAAGCGATTTAAAAACAGTAAAGGATACATTTTAGAAGTTGATTTAGAATATCCAAAAGAATTACACGATTCTCACAACGCGTTTCCACTGCGCCAGAGTCGTTGATAGTAACCGGAAAGAATGGATGAGTGAGTCATCAAAAAGAATTTATTAAAAGGTAAACCTGCTCCAAACGTTACTAAACTGGTTCCAACGTCTTATACGACAAGAAAACTACGTGCTTCATTATCGTAATTTACTATTTTACCTCGCAACAAGGCATGAAGCTGACTAAAATTGGCCAAAGTTTTAGAATTTGATGAATCATGTTGGATGTGAAATCGTACATTGATTTAAAATACACATCATTAAGAAAAAGATGCGACGAGTGATTTGAAAAAGATTTGTACAAAACTGATGAACAATTCGGTTTTGAAAGACGATGGAAAAATGTAATGAAATCGTGTTAACGTAAATTTGAAGCGATTAAACGATCCAAAAGCAGACAATCAAATTAGACGACCTATTAAGAAACCAAATTTTGCAGAGGTTAGGATTTTCTTGATAACGATCTAGTAGCGATTCACATCTACGCACAAAACAGAACTCAAACTCAACCGCCCGATTTACGTAGCGAGAATGAGTATATTGATATAAGTAAGGTTCACATGTACGATTTTTTATTACAATCATTTAAAAAGCAAGTATAAAATAATTGCGGGGAGTTGATTTACACGGATACAGATAGCTTATTGTTGGAAATTAAACGAAAATGCTTTACAGCAAAGATAATGAAAAAAGACAAGCATTTATACTTGATTTAGTAATCATGAGCAAGAGTCATTTTCTTCGTTTCTGAAGAAAACAAAAGTGATCGGTAAATGAAAGACGAGTGTGCGAAAACTGTAATTTCTGAAGTTGTTTGTTTAAGACCCAAAATGTATTCGATACTTTATCAGACAAAGCTGGAAATAAGAAAAGCTAAAGGCGTTAAAAAGACAAAAGTTTTAGAACAAGATATTGTAAACACGAGCGATAAGCAAACAAGCTTTTTATCGTTTCTAAAAAATCTCTACATCACTCCCATGAATTTTAGTTAGGCATCGTAAACCATAGACTATATACAACTCGAATAAATAAAATATCACTATCACCTCTAGATACAAAGAGACACATTTTAGAAAAACGGTACACACTCTGCTTACGGTCATCAATCTCGATTAACGACGAATGATTGGTGGATTCATTGGTATCTCTAGGAATAATTTGTATTTTCTTCTCTTACAAAACTACGTGCGGGGCCTCCTTTCACATAATACACAATATGGGTTGATTCGCAGCCTTCATCGTTTTAGATATTCTATAAATTCTTAAACTCCATATAGGATCGGTCGTTCTACGTCTGTGAGATCTTTTCAGCTTCACCGGCGCGTATAACACTTACCGAACTAGCGAGTTTAATGGGAATTCTCTTTTTCATTCTTTTTACCCGGTGATGCTGGGATTTGCTCAACGCTACTTCTTTTCTTAATAGCGTCTTTTGGTTTCAAGTTAATCAGTCGTCGCGTCGTCTCGTTGTTTAACGCTTTTCACGACCAAGCCGGTAATCTTTTAACCCATTTCTCTATTTCTCGTATCGGTAACAATTTCTTGACCGTATTGATGCGAAAAATAATCTTTCGCTCAAAGTTCTATTAAATCTCTCAACGACGCGCACCCTCCTGAGCTCTCCAGATTTCCAACCTCTCCTCGCTGCCAATTTTTACATTATGCTCACCATCAAAAGCATTAACGCTGCTCTGGCGAATTCTTTTCCGGGGTCGACTTTTTATAATTTTAGGCCAAACCAACGCGATCGTTTATAAATTTTTTCAAAAGCATCGCCGACTCGCGCGGCTGTTTTATCGATTAAAGGTGTCTGGTAGCTTTCTTTATCTGCTGGCTTCATCCACGACGGTTACAACGCGTATCTTGCACGTAATTCTACCCGACTTTGTCGGCCGGAAGAATGAATAAAGTCTGCTTGATGAACCTCGTTTGGTTTTCAAGCCAGACTATTTGATTTGAAGTCGGTCTCGGAATATATTTAGGATAGGTAACAAATTTGCCACAGCGCTTTGCTTTTTTATCCATCGTCGAACGAGTTTTACATTTACTTTCGTTTCCTTTAGCCAGCTTGTTGATTGCTGCTTGACCTTTGTAGTATCCTCTCGGACTATAATAAGCGTTGGATAGTTTTCGTTCATCCATTTAATATTTATAAATATTATTCTTAACATTATTCGGCGGGCATGAGCGAATTGGTGTAAAATTCCTGTTTAATCTAACTACATTTGCGTCGCACCGCTTAATGTAATCGTCGCGGTTAGTTTTAACCTCAGTCTTTATATCTAATTTTCCTCAAATCGGCTGGTTTCATTTAAATATTATTTTTTTCACCGAGCATGCTATATAAAATTACTAAAAGAGTCATAACTGAGCTCGTGAGATAAATTGTATCGGCCATCGTTTTCGTATTTATAGGCATTGGAAGATTAATGTTTATAATCGTTAAATATAAAAAAAACTTTTATTCCATTTCCCGTTCTCTGCGGTGGTGGTGTAACGCTAGCGAGTTTAACGGGTACTCTAGCGGGGTTTCGTTTTTAAATGCTTTTTAGAGTTGCTTCAAACAAGAAATAAGCTTCAACAGCAATACCTCCATTAGCAATATGCAATATAAAAATAATTGTAACTCGTTTCATTGTTCATCGAGTTGTTTTCTTTATAACCCTTTCGCTATCGAGTTTAACGCTTTCGCGGGTTTGAAGCGAGTTGTAGTTTTTTCTTTTTGTTAATTTCTTGGCCAGTTTTTTCAGCAGCTGCAACTCTGTTTGGGTTTTTGGTTTAGTCGCTGGTTGCGTCACTGTCTTTGGTGTTGAAGTTCCGGCGCTGCGCAAATCTCTTTGCACAGTCGTTTGCTCAAGTTCGTTCCATCGCTTTTATTATCAATTGAAGATAATGTTTCTTCTTTTCTTTAAATGTTTTTGCCGGGTAATCAGCGAAACGCTGATAGGTTAGCGAGAAACATACCTGTACTTGTAGTATATTTCACACAACACTGTATTAAGTATGCTATTAATGAATCGGATCTTTTCTAAATCTGAAATTAATTCTACCTTCATCATCAATTTGAAATTTATGGCCATACAAATCATCACGATTTAAACTAAGCCTCAATAATAGTTTGAAGCGCGTATAGCGTTATAATGGTGCTACTTAAAGACTGAGTAAATATCGCGATCCTAATTTAGTTTCGTATTGCGCGTGTAATACTTCTCGCTCTTGCTCGCTCAAAGCTTTCCCAATAATATCGCCAACGCTTAGTTCTTTACCGAAAAACTTTTTAGAGTCTCTCCTCCTATTACGACCGATAAAAGACGTACTTTTTTTTTTAATAATAAGTTATCATCGTTGATTAACGTCGTTAACGAGTGAAAGTGTCTGTATATTTTCGTTTAATACCTATGTACTTTCTTCCATTTATTATATGTACTGAAGAATAATCTATTAAATTTATTAAAAAAATATAGAACCAATAATTAGTTTTAGATAACCCATCGACGTTTAAAAGCTCGTTAAGATTTTCCATTGACAGATCTTTTACTCGTTCAAACACATCTATACTATTAAATATACCTTTACTTTTTTCAGTATTATCGTTTAATACTTGTACTAATTTCGTCTTTCTCTTCGTGGTATTTACGAGTTGAATAAGATTATATATAAATCATTTTACTCGTTCAACGGATATATTCGTAAATAAACTTTGCACTCGTTCAGCATTCATATTTACATTATAACATGCTTTATAATATTTATTAAAATGTGAGACAAACGACCAATCGCTCTTCACCCATGAGTAATTACCTCACTCCATGAGTAACCCATGAGTAACTACCTTTACCCATGAGTAATTACCCTTACCCATGAGTAACCTATGTAGCATTACTCAACCTATGAGTAATTACCCTCAACCCATGAGTGCAACCCTATGAGTAATCACCCTTCACCTATGAGTAATGTAATCTCTTTACCTAAAGTGAGTAATCCCATGAGTATCATTTCCCAACTCTATGAGTAATTACCCTCAACCCACATGAGTAACCCATGAGTAATCACCTCCCTTAACCTATGAGTAACCTGTGAGCAATTACCCTCACCTGCCACCAACGACTTCTGATTGCAATCATCCAGCTCACGTATTTCCAACCTGGTAGGCTGGATCCGTTTTTAAAATTAATTCTACGGTGTTTAACTCTTTTAATTTTTCATGCGAATTTCCATTCTCAACCTCGCGAGTTGGTAAGCAACACTGGCTTTTCTGAAGACAATTCTCGTACGAGTCTCTATCTTTATAATAAAATAAACATATCCATTTGAGTTGTTCTCTAAAATCTTTAATACGCTATTGTATTTTTTGGAGTAAGTATCCAACAACTATGTTTAATATGCCTACCGCTAAAAGCTAATTGAGTAATCACCATACATTATTCTCGCTCGTATTTTTATAATGCAACTGTTTATTCGCGCTGCAATCGTCTATAATAAACAACGTTTCTTTCATTTTGAAAGGTCGCTATAAATTTATAGCCCCCTATTCAGCGATATATCGTTTAAATCATCAACGTACACGTGTTATCGTCGTTTAGAACCCATTTTCATTTTTTGTACGCATAATTGTTGAAAATGGTAGGGCATAATATATAACGATTTTTTCAAAATATTAAAATATTATTTTGTAAATAAATTTAAAACAAATTCAGTTTTACCGCATCCCGTTTGTCCGCAAAATTAACGCGGCGTGTGTATATATTTAGGGTAACATTTTCTTTTAATATTAAACGTTTTTAATATTCACTCTATGTTTAATAATCGACCCGATTCAAAAACGCGAGTTTCTGATGCCGTTTAGTTGCGCGTCCATGATAATAAAAGTATACATGTTTAGTTCACCCGCAGTTTCAGTTTCTTTTTTCAATTTGAATGGTAATTCCTTCTGGACAAGTTTTGCACTCTCAACTTCCGCCTTCCGCGTAATACAATATCGGTACTCGTTCTTAAACTCAAAAATAAACCGTATTTATCAAGTAAATAATTCGCTAGTTTAACGTTTGATAAATTTGTAGAGCTTGTACAACTCGTATATGTGTTGTTTTCTCGAATCACCTGAAATATTTTGAAATTCTTCCCATTGTTGACATCTTTTTCATTCCATGCGCGTAGAGTTGATTGGGAACGCCTCTATCGTAATATCATCAATCTTTGTTATTTTCGGATTATAAAACTTGTTGCTTTCTTTCGTCGGGTTCTTTGAATAGAAACAATATTCCTTTCATACTTTTTGGCTGGGGTATTTAAATTTATATTCCACATCGTGTCGCGTTTGTTTAACGGAGTTCACGTTTCGTGCTCAGTACACGATCAAACAATATACCTGTTCTATCGCTGTACCGATTTCTAATTGTTCTAGTTAGTTCCGGTGCCATGAACAACCTCAAATTCTAAAGAAATCTCCGCTTATAACATATTTAGCGTTGTCGTCGGTGCTTTTAATCACATTTTCTCAAATTTATTAAACACGAGTTCGTAAGTCAATCGATTCCCCATAACCCGACTGATAGTGGTGTTGATGATCGGTTAACAATTCAAACCATGGAATGTAATACCTATTTTTTATACGTATCCGCGATAGCTTTTATCCGCTCCACCGTCGCCCGCGGGAACCTTTATCGCTAGCGTTCATTCTCATTTTAGTTACGTTTTCAGTTTCGATTCCTTTGATACACTAAATTTTCGCGCTGATCTGGCTTTGGTCAACCATTCGTCTTTGTAACAGTTGAACACATCCGCATCGTCTAAACTAAATATTTCATTTCCTTCCATTTTAATGATTATGTGTTTTACGATAATTTCCACTGATGTTTTAACCAACGTTCTATTTTCATCGTTTGAGCTAACGAGTTCAATGTTGAAAGCTAATCGCGTTAGAGCTCGGAACGATGACGTCGTTCATTCCAAATTTGGAAAAACGAACCGTCAACAATTGATTTTCGTTTTTATGGTACTCGGATTGTTTTGTAATGACGACTTTTTGGCGCGTTCCTTTTGCGCCTCGAGGTTCTCTTAGTCTTCTGTGTGGATCTAGCGTATCTCCGTACGTATTATTCGTCATGTTTAACGTTAGTAAATATAATAATTTTTTATATAATTTTGTAAAACTATATTTAACAACACATTTTTAAAATGTTTATATGTATAAATGGTGTCTGTTGCGATGATGGTTGGAGGCGCGGTAATCAACGCGTTAGCGTTTACCGGATCGAATTTTTTATTTAGTAATTTACGTAGTAATGACGCGTTGCAAGAACGCAAAAGACACGATTTAGCGTTGGAACATCTTTCGAAAGCTAGAGACGAATTTAGTAAAAAGCGTTTAAAATATATAGATTATTTAAATGAGAAAATACAAAAAGAATCGGGCGCGATAAGAACTTTTTAATAACATTAACGAAGGGATGCAAGAATATTCGAGTTTCAACACACGAGTAAATTTCCCCTGTTTTCGAAAAACCGGATTAGAAGTTTTTTATTTCTTGGAAGATCAAAAACGGGAGAGGGTTTATTTTTGGGGGGTGTTGACAAAGAAAAACTTTTAAAAAAAAAGGGGTTTTTAAAAAGGGGAAGGGGGGAAACCAATAGAGTTGGGCCAATGTTTTAAACCCAAACCCCAAGATGAATATTTGGGTGATGAAATGGGGTCAAAAATTGGTGATATTCCGATGAACAAAAAATTTTTAGACCCCACTTATTCAAGAAAAAGATTACGTAAAGATTTTTAAGGGAAATTTTAAAAAATAAATTTTTAAACCCAAAAGACTAAAGATTCAAGTATAAAAAAAATGAAAAGGGGTGGGGGGTTTTTTTTTGAAAGCAAAGAAAAATTTTAACAAAAATCGGGGGATTTTTAAATGTCGATAAAGGTTTTTTGGGGGTGATTTAACGTCTCAAAAATGTATCTATTTTAAATTATGACAAAAAAAAGAATAATATACCAGATTTGATGATAATTTTAAAAACCAGAGGCTCAAAAACAGATTTTTTACTAAAAGATAAGCGAGTCGGAAAAACCATTAACCCCCAAAAACGCGTAGAAAAATCAAAAAGTTCGAAAATTATGAATTGATAGATAAAAAACCAAACAGAATTAAAATAATGGGGGGTAATAGCTTGATAAATTATGGGAGTCGAGGGCAAAAAATTTTTGAAATTAAAACAAAACCGAATTTATGATATGAAAAAAGAAAAAGCGAAGAAAGAATGATAAAAAAAATAAAAATATCGTCGAATTCGAGAATAGTAGATGATAAACGAGTAAACCGGGCTGAAATTTTTTCCCCAAAAAAAATTAAAGAAACTGTTGTTAAAA
>CM055836.1:28029165-28048201 GCA_029582265.1 Zoroaster sp. YZ-2022
AGAATAAGTAAATTTTTTTTTAAAAATACAAACAACGGGAAATTTTAATCTCACAAAAGAGTGAGGATTAAAAACCACTTTGAGATGAGAGATTGGCCCTGGTGTTTAAGAGATTAAAAAAATTGCTGCTTGAGATTAAACTCGCGGCACACTAGGATTAAAAACCTCAAGTGCTTGAGATTAAAAACAAAACCTCCGTGCTTGAGATTAAAAAAACCAGTGCTGCTCGAGATTAAAAAACTCATGCTGAGATTAAAAAACTAGTAACACCAGATTAAAAACCTGCGCGCTTGAGATTAAAAAAATCTAGTAACACGAGGATTAAAAAACTCGGTGCTTGAGATTAAAAAACTTCCGCATGCTTGAGATTTTTAAAAACCTCAAAAGGTTGAGATTTAAAAACTCGTGTTTGAGTAAAACGAGTGTTTGAGTAAAACGAGCTCGTTTGTTTATCAGCGCTACAGTCGTATTGTAAGAAAAAGTAAAATTAACAAGAAATATCATTTTTTCTTATCAATTGATAAGAAAAAATATCTTTTTTTAAAGAAGTGAAGCAGGGCCCATCATCTGACATACTACTTGGACGGTACTTGTACGTAGTTTAAAAAAAGATACTATATATAAAAAAGAGTACTTATAAAAGTGAGATAATGAATCAACTATTATCTAGTTGTATACAACGAAACATTTATCGGAATGGACATTGAAAGAATTGAAAATTTTTGTTCAACAACGCATTGGTCGAATAATTCTCGTGAAAAACATCAAGAATAAAGTGAATAAACGCTCTTATTACAACGCGGTTAAAAAGTATATAAATTATCAAAAGAAAAAACCATTATATGAATTAAATTTATCAGAATTAAATTTAAAGAAATTAAATTTCGAGGAATTACGAGAGCGCGTAATGGTAGAAAATATTGATTATACGGCTCTGGGAAAAAAACGATTAGAAAAGACTACATTAACGCTATTAAAAGGTTTCTCGGTAGAGAAATCGAGTTGAAATTTAACCCACCGATCAATGGTGGTAGTTATTTACGTCAACATTTAATGACGGTCCCGTTGAATCACAGCAAAGAAAAAGATTTAAATGTTTTTTGGAGAGCTGTAAAACCAAAGATTATCGCCGAGCTAAAAAAGGACCTAGAAGATTTTAAATCGTTAAAGTTTATGATTTATATACGAATTAAATTACTTAAAGTAAAACCAAACAGCACGGATGAAGCTGAACCAAATATTCATAATAATGGGCAAATTGTTTTATTTAATTTGCATGATATCAAAAATGTATTAGATGGTATTTTTTCACAAATTCAAGAGACTTTAGAAAGATATACACAAGAAGGTAGTGGATGGGTAATAGATCGCATCGTTGGAATGAACGTTAGAATTAGCAAGTTTCAGCCTCTGAAAGGTGGTAGTTGGATAGATCTGTGCGATTATATTAAAAATAAAACAGCGTGCATCAACGTAAAAAACAAAGACGACGATTGTTTAAGGTGGGCGATTCGTTGTTATAATAAACATAAAGAAAAATCGATAGAATTAAACATTCCAATTGAAAAAGTAATAATAAAAAATTCATGTAGAACGAGTAAATACCCCAAAGAGGACGGTTTAAATTTTAGTAATATCGACGCTCCTACACCCATCAATCAAATTAAGCGAGTAGAGAAACAAAACAATATAGCGATAAACGTTTTTGGTTGTGAGTCAAACGTGATAATGGTTTATCAAACTAGCGATCAACCCGCGAAACTAGATCGTATAAATTTATTATTAATTCACAAAGAAGAAGAAGAAGGAACTAGATCTCACTACGTCTACATTAAAGACGTGAATAAATTACTTTTCGATCAAACGAAACACGCGAATCGTAAACATTTTTGTTTGAGATGTTTACGGGGTTTCTCGACAGAATTATATCTCGAAAGGCACGTAAAAATGTGTAAGGGAATAAACGGCAGACCGACGACTATCGAAATGCCCGAAAAAGGTAAAAACGATACGTTAAAGTTTACAAATTTTTATAAAAAGATGAAAGTTTCATTTGTAATATACGCCGACTTTGAAAGTATTATTAAAAAGATCGACGATGTAAACTATACTAATACTACAAAACTACAAGAACACGTCGTTTGCGGTTATTCGTACGTTGTTGTTTGTTGCGATGGTACAAGTAGCTCTCCCGTTACGTATAGGGGAGAAGACGCATCTAAACATTTTTTAAATGAATTACAGAAAGAAGAAGAAAAGATTAATACGATATTTAAAAACCCTAAAAAATTAAACATGACTAAAAAAAATAAGCAAGATTACAAGAACGCTAGCGAGTGTTGGATATGCGAAAAGAAGTTTTTTAATGACCCCGAAGGCAAGCATACTCGAGTTAGAGATCATTGTCACATTACCGGAAAATATAGAGGCGCGGCGCATAATTGTTGTAATTTAAATCTAAGTTTAAAACCAAATAAAACGTTTATTCCGGTTGTATTTCATAATTTGCGAGGTTACGACTCTCATCTCATTATGCAGACCGCCGGTCTCATCGAGGGAGATTTAGATTGTATTCCAACCAATATCGAAAAGTATATTTCTTTTAGTATTAATCAACTACGATTTATAGACAGCGCTCAATTTTTACTAGCTTCGTTGGATAATCTCGTAAAATCAAACGATTCTTTTCCAATTACGAGCAAGTTTGAATCAAATGTAGAAAAATTTAATCTCATTAAAAGCAAGGGCATTTATCCTTACGAGTACATGGACTCTTTCGAGCGTTTCAAAGAAACGCAACTTCCTTATATAGAATCTTTTTACAGTAGTCTAAACTGTCAACACATTACGAAACAACAATACGAGCACGCTAAAAACGTTTACAACAAGTTTGATTGTAAAAACTTGGGTGATTATCACGATTTGTACGTGCGTACCGATACTTGCTTGTTGGCGGACGTATTTGAAAACTTTCGTAATACTTGTTTAAAACAATATGGTTTGGATCCGGCTCATTATTATACGAGTCCTGGGCTAAGTTGGGATGCTTTATTAAAACATTCTAAACAAACTTTAGATTTGTTTACAGATGTTAACATGCATTTGTTTATAGAAAAGGGTACGCGAGGAGGAACGTGCATGGCGAGTAAACGATACGCGAAAGCAAATAATGTATATTTAGACGACTACGATAAATCTAAACCATCGAGCTATCTTGGTTTATTTGGACGCTAATAACGGCATGGCTATGCCATGAGTCAACCTTTACCATTCGTAACAAATGGTTATCACGTAGAAAAATTGACAGACTCGAGAGCCAAGGATTTAAAAACAATAAAGGATAAGCATTTTAGAGGTCGATTTAGAATATCCCAAAGAATTAGCACGATTCTCACAACGCGTTTTACCCGCGCCAGAGTCGTTGATAGTACCGAAAGAATGGATGAGCGACTATCAAAAGAATTTACTAAAAGATAAACCAGCTCCAAACGTTACTAAACTGGTTCCAAATTTATACAACAAGAAAAACTACGTGCTTCATTATCGTAATTTACAATTGTATTCGCAACAAGGCATGAAGCTGACTAAAATTCACAAAGTTTTAGAATTTGATGAATCGCGACCAGAACACACGATTAAGAAAAGATGCGACGAGTGATTTTGAAAAAGATTTGTACAAACTGATGAACAATTCGGTTTTTGGAAAGACGATGGAAAATGTACGAAATCGCGTTAACGTAAAATTAAAACGATTAAACGATCCAAAATCGGAAAATGAAATTCGCAGGGCCATCGCGAAACCATATTTTGCAGAGGCTAGGATTTTCGATAATAACTTAGTAGCGATTCATATGCACAAAACAAAACTCAAACTCGACCGCCCGATTTACGTAGGAATGAGTATACTGGATTTATCCAAGGTTCACATGTACGATTTTTATTACAATCATTTAAAAAGCAAGTATAAAAATAATTGTGAGTTGATTTACACGGATACAGATAGCTTATTGTTGGAAATTAAAACGAAAAACGTTTACAAAGATATGAAAAAAGACAAACATTTATACGATTTTAGTAATTACGACAAGAGTCATTTTCGTTTTCTGAAGAAAACAAAAAGTGATCGGTAAAATGAAAGACGAGTAAAAGTGCGAAACTGTACTTCTGAAGTTGTTTGTTTAAGACCCAAAATGTATTCGATACTTACTTCAGATAAAGCTGAAATAAGAAAAGCTAAAGGTGTTAAAAGACAAGTTTTAGAACAAGATATTAAACACTCGCGATATAAACAAGTTTTATCATTAAAAAAAACTCTACATCACCCTATGAATTTTATTAGGCACGTAAACCATAGACTATATACAACTCGAATAAATAAAATATCACTATCTCCTCTAGATACAAAGAGACACATTTTAGAAAACGGAATACACACTCTTGCTTACGGTCATCAATCTCTGATTAACGACGAATGATTGGGGGATTCATTGTATCTCTAGGAATAATTTGTATTTCTTCTCTTACAAAACTACGTGCGGGGCCTCCTTCTACATAATACAATATGGGTTGATTCGCAGCCTTCATCGTTTTAGATATTCTATAAATTTTAAACCCATATAGATCGGTCGCTCTACGTCCGGGTATTCTTTTCAGCTTCACCGGGCGCGTATAAATACCGAACTAGCGAGTTTAATGGAATTCTTTTTCATTCTTTACCGGTGAGGCTGGATTTTGCTCAACGCTACTTTTCTAATAGCGTCTTTGCTCATACCAGTCGCGTCGTCTCGTTGTTTAACGCTTTTACGACAGATGGTAATCTTTTAACCCATTCTCTACTCGCATCGGTAGCAATTTCTTGACCGTATTGATGCGAAAATAATCTTTCGCTCAAAGTTCTATTAAATCCTCAACTATACCCTGAGCCCGGTGATTTCCAACCTCCTCGCTGAATTTTTACATTATGCTCACTCATCAAAGCATTAACGCTGCTCATGAATTCTTTCCGGGGTCGACTTTTATAATTTTAGGCCAAACCAACGGCGATCGTTTATAAATTTTTTCAAAAGCATCGCTTACTCGCGCGGCTGTTTTATCGATTAAAGGTTGCGCTTCTTTAAATCTGCTGGCTTCATCCACGACGGTTAACGCGTACTTATACGTAATTCTACCGACTTTGTCGTGCGGAAGAAACAACAAGTCTGCTTGATGAACCTCGTTTGGTTTTTCGAGAGTACTATTTGATGAGGTTGGTCTCGGAATATATTTAGGATAGGGTAAATTTGCCATAGCGCTTGCTTTTTTATCCATCGTCGAACGAGTTTTACATTTACTTTCGTTTCTTTAGCCAGCTTGCTGATTGCAGATTGACCTTTGTAGTATCCTCTCGGACTATAATAAGCGTTGGATAGTTTTCGTTCATCCATTTAATATTTATACATTATATGTTTAATACGATTTATTCGGCGGGCATGAGCGAATTTGGTAAAATTCCTTGTTTAACTAACCACATTTGCGTCGCACCGCTTAACGTAATCGTCGCGGTTAGTTTTAACCCGTCTTTTATATCCAATTTTCCTAAATCGGCTGGTTTCATTTTAAATATTTTTTCACCGAGCATGCTGTATAAAATTACTAAAAGAGTCATAACTGAGCTGTGATAAATTGTATCGGCGATCGTTTTCGTATTTATAGGCATTGAAGACATGTTTATAATCGTTAAATATAAAAAAAACTTGTTATTCCATTTCAAGTTCTCTGGTGGTGGGTGGTGTAGCGAGTTTAACGCTAGCGAGTTTAACGGGTTCGTTTTTAAATGTTGGTTCTGAGTTGCTTCTAAACAAGAAATAAGCTCCAATAGCTAAACCAATAGCTATATAATAATAATAGTAGTAACTCGTTCCATCGCTCATCGAGTTGTTTTCTTTATAACCTTTGCTATCACTAGACGTTTTAACGCTTTTCGCGGGTTTAGCGAGTTGTAGTTTTTTCTGTCTATTAAGTTCGGCGAGTTTTTTTCCAGCTGCAACTCTGTTTGGGTTTTTTTGTTTAGTCGCTGGTTGCGTCACTGTCTTTGGCGTTGAAGTCCTGCTGGTGCAACTTCCTTTGCACAGTGTCGTTTGCTCGTTGGTCTCCATCGCTTTTATTATCAATTGAAGATAATGTTTCTCTTTCTTTTAAATGTTCTTTACGTAATCAGCGAAACGCTGATCGGAGCGAGAAACATACCGTACTTGTAGTATATTTCAACACAACACTGTATTAAGCATGCTATTAATGAACGGATCTTTTCTAAATCTGAAATTAATTTACCTTATCAATTGAAAATTTATGACCATACAAATCAATACGATTTAAACTAAGCCCCAATAGTTTAGCGGCAAGGCACGGTGCTACCTAAAAGACTGAGTAATATCGCGACCTAATTTAGTTTTCCGGTATTGCGCGTGTAATACTTCTCGCTCTTGCTCGCTTAAAGCTTCAATATCACCAACGCTTAGTTCTTTAATGAAAACTTTTTAGAGTCTCCCCTCCTATTACGACCGATAAAAGACGTAATTTTTTTTAAATAATAAGTTAAATCGTTGACGCTAACGTCGTTAACGAGTGGCGTCTGTATATTTTCGTTTAATATCTTATGTACATCTTCCATTTATTATACGTACTAGAAGAATAATCGATTAAATTTATTAAAAAATATAAGAACCAATAATTAGTTTTAGATAACCCATCGACGTTTAAAAGCTCGTTAAGATTTAACATTAGATCTTTTACTCGTTCAGCATCTATACTATTAACATACCTTTACTTTTCAGTATTATCGTTTAATACTTGTACTAATTCTTGTCTTTCTTTCGCGGTATTTACGAGTTGGTTAAGATTATATATAAAATCATTTACTCGTTCAACAGATATATTCGTAAATACTCGTTCAGCATTCATATTTATAAATATGCTTTATAATATTTATTAAAAATGTGAGACAAACGACCAATTGCCCTCGACCTAAGAGGGGATCGCCCTCGACCTAAGAGGGGATCGCTCTTGACCTATGAGTGATTACCCTCAACCTATGAGGAATTACCCTTAACCTAAGAGGGGATCGCCCTCGACCTAAGAGTGATCCCCCCTTAACCTAAGAGTAATTACCCTTAACCTATGAGGGGATCGCCCTTAACCTAAGAGGGGATCGCCCTTAACCTCACCAACGACTTGACGGTAATCACTCAGTCGCGTATTTCCCAACCGGTAGGCTGATCCGTTTTTAAAATTAATTTACGGTGTTTAACTCTTTTTAATTTTTCATGAATTTCCATTCTCAACTCGCGAGTTGGTATAACATCATTTTCTCTAAGACAATTCTCATACGAGTCTCTATCTTTACAATAAAATAAACACACCCATTTGAGTTGTTCTCTAAAATCTTTCAATACGCTATTATATTTTTGCGAAAGAATCCAACAGCTGTGTCGTATGTGTCTACCGCTAAAAGCCAATTGCGTGATCATACATTTATTATTCTCGTCGTATTTTTTATAATGCAACTGTTTATTCGCGCTGCAATCGTCTATAATAAACAACGTTTCTTTCATTTTGAAAAGGTCGCTATAAATTTCTATAGCCCTATTCAGCGATATGTCGTTTAAATCATCAACGTACACGTTATCGTCGTTTAGAACCCATTTTCTATTTTTGTACGCATAATTGTTGAAAATGGTAGGGCATAATATAACGATTTTTTCAAAATATTTAAAATATTCATTTTGTAATAAATTTAAAACAAATTCAGTTTTACCGCATCCCGTTTGTCCGCAAATTAACGCGGCGTGTGTATATTTAGGTAACATTTTCTTTTTTAATATAAACGTTTTTTAATAATATTCACTCTATGTTTAATAATCGACCGATTCAAAACGCGAGTTTCTGATGTTTAGTTGCGCGTCCATGATAATAAAAGTATACATGTTTAGTTCACCCGCAGTTTCAGTTTCTTTTTCAATTTGAATAGTTATTCCTTCGCTCAAGTTTTGTACTCGTCTTCCGCTTCCGTGTAATACATTATCGGTACTCGTTCTTAAATCTAAAAATAAACCGTATCGATTAAGTAAATAATTCGCTAGTTTAACGTTTGATAAATTTAGAGCTTGTACGACTCGTATAGCGTGTTGTTTTCTCGAATCACCGAAATATTTTGAAATCTCTTCCCATTGTTGATATCTTTTCATTCCGTGCGCGTAGAGTTGATTGGGAACGCCTTCGATCGTAATACTAACTTTTGTTATTTTCGGATTATAAAACTTGTTGCTTTCTTTCACGTCGGGTTCTTTGAATAGAAACAATATTCCTTTCATACTTTTTGCTGGGGTATTTAAATTTATATTCCACATCGTGTCGCGTTTGTTTAACGGAGTCACGCTCTGTCTCAGTACACGATCAAACAATATACTCGTTCTATCGCTGTATTGATTTCTAATTGTTCTAGCGAGTTCCGGCATATGAACAACCTCAAATTCTAAAGAAATTCCGCTTATGACATATTTTGCGTTGTCGTCGGTGCTTTTAATCACGTTACTGAATTTATTAAACACGAGTTCGTAAGTCAATCGATCTCCTATACCCGACTGATAGTAAGGTTGATGATCGGTTAACAATTCAAAATCCAGCGGAATGTAATACCTATTTTTATACGTATCCGCGATAGCTTTATCCGCTCCACCGTTGCCCGCGGGAACTTTATCGCTAGCGTCTATTCTCATTTTAGTTACGTTTTCAGTTTCGATTCCTTGATACACTAAATTTTCGCGCTGATCTTTGGTCAACCATTCGTCTTTGTAACAATTGAATACATCCGCATCACTCAAACTAAATATTTCCTTCCATTTTAATGATTATGTGTTTTACGATAGCTCTACCGATGTTTTGCACCAACGTTCTATTTTCATCGTTTGAGCTAACGAGTTCAATGTTGAAAGCTAATCGCGTTGTATTCGGAACGATGACGTCGTTCATTCCTAAATTTGGAAAACGAACCGTCAACAATTGATTTTCGTTTATGGTACTCGGATTGTTTGTAATGACGACTTTTTGGCGCATTCCTTTTACGCCTCGAGGTTCTCTTAGTCTTCTGTATGGATCTAGCACATCTCCGTACGTATTATTAGTCATGTTTAACGTTAGTAAATATAATAATTTTTATATATGCTGTGTAAAACTATATTTAACAACACATTTTTTTAAATGTTTATATGTATAAATGGTATCTATAGCGATGATGGTTGGAGGCGCGGTAATCAACGCGTTAGCGTTTACCGGATCGAATTTTTTATTTAGTAATTTACGTGGTAACGACGCGTTGCAAGAACGCAAACGACACGATTTAGCGTTGGAACATCTTTCGAAAGCTAGAGACGAATTTAGTAAAAAGCGTTTAAAATATATAGATTATTTAAATGAGAAAATACAAAAAGAATCGGGCGCGATAAGAACTTTTAATAACATTAACGAAGCGATGCAAGAATATTCGCGAGTTTCAAATACACGAGTAAATTTACCTCTCGATTTACGTAAAGAACCGCGATTAGAAGATTTTTACGTTCCTAGCGAAGATCAAAAAACGGGAGAGATTGTGTTTATCGTTATTGGTATGAGTGTAGTTGGTTACGCGAGTTATAAACTATTAAAATAAAGATGTAAAGTAAAATGGAAGAAGGAGGAAACCCATATATAGAGTTGGATCCAATGTTTAACCAACCCGAAGATGAATATTTGGATGATGAAATGCGTGTCAACAACTTGGGTGATATTCCGATGGAACAAGAAACTTCTTTTAGTACACCAACTTTATCTCAAGAAAATAGATTACGTAAAGATATAGTTGATGAATTTTATACAAGTATAAGGTATTTTAACTCTATAATAGACTATACAAGATTCAAGTATAAACTAAATGAAAAAGGAGTGGGTGAGCTTTTTTTTATGAAAGAAGGCAAAGAAGGCAAAGAAATACGTCTAACTAAAAAATCGGGTGGATTTTTAAAATTGGGTTCGATCAAAGGTTTAACTGGAGGTGATTTAACAGCTTTCGGCCCCAAACATGTATCTATTTCTAACATTATAGACACAACAGAAATAGATATAATACTACCAGATGGTAGTACCGATACTATGTGGGTAAAAAATCCAGAGGCTCTAGAAAATACAGATTTTATACTAAATTCAGATGATACGTTCGTTAGTCGTAGAAAATTACCATCTATACCTCAACAACGCGTAGAAAAATCAATACAAGTTCAGAAAGCTATCGAAATGGCGGTTGAGACTCTTTCGAGAGATGAAAACACTCAAACAGAATTAAATATACAATGGCGAGAAGTAATAGCACTTGATAACATTATGGCTACGAGTCGAGGTGAACAATTAAATCTTTTAAGTAAATTAAAAACACTAAACCAAAGAATTTATGATATGAAAGAAGTAATTAGCGACGCTGAAGAAAGAGAGATTGATAAAAAATCAATAAAAAAGTATCGTCAAGAATTGCGAGAACTAGTAGATGATAAACGAGTAATCGTAGAGCAAATAGATGCGCATGATTATATTCTTCGTAGTCAAATTAATAGAATTAAAGAAACTGTTGTTAAAATGTTGGAAAGAGATGAAACGTTGGGTGAAAGAATTAAAACTTTATTTAGAGAACAAGGCGTAACGATCGTCAGTATATTAACAGCTTTTAGTATGACCATTGCTTTTATCGTCAAATCGATCGGTAATGTTGTAAGTTCAGTTATTCCAAAACCAACTCCTGCGCCAGAACCAACTCCACAACCCATTCCACCATCACAACCAAGCGGCGGTGTAAAAGAGTGGATACAAAAAACATTAAAAAATCTAGCGAATGTATTATCTAAACTAGGAGCGAAAGCTTTAGCCGCTTTGCCAGCCATTATCGGTAGTATAGTAAGTTGGCTATTTAAAACAGCTTCCAACTTTGTCGCGTGGACCGCGGAACATTTATGGTTAACGCTAAGTGGATTTGGAGTATTAGTTTTAGCCTATACGCAGAAAACGCTGACGCGATAGCGTGTTAAAATAACAATTCATAAATCATAACGCCTACACCGGCTAAAATCGCAAAACCAAGTATTAAAGAATTTTTTTCTTCTTGATGACTAGCATCGCTAACTTCTTTTATCGCATCTTCTAAAGAGCGCTTGCGCGGCGTAGCGTCTTGCCCGTGCGCTATTGTAGAAGATGATTCTACATGTTTCGTAATTGATTCGCTGTCGCTAAGCAAAGGGAAAATAGGAAAAACAACGGGAGTTGAATTTGTATCTAAATTTGAACCTAAAGATAAACCGCTCGTCGCGATTAATAGATTATTGTTGTATCCCACATAATTGCCTATTCGTAAATTCATATCGCTAGGCATCATGTATAAATTTTCTCCTAGACAAAAGTTTAAACGACTGCGAGCGTATTGTAAAACATCTTGATATCGTTGAATGCTAGTTTGTAAATCAACCGGAGAGTCAATCTCTGCTTCCACTATATTTATAAATTCGCGTTGCGCGTCTAAACCTGTACCACCCGCTAAAAATGAGCTTTTCGCTTGCGCTTGAGCTCCTAACATCGCGTAAACGAACGTTCTTATAGAGTCGTTTATTCGTTGTGTACCAACATCCGTAAAACCTCTAGACTCGCTGATTATAAATTTTGACCAAGCGAGCTCTGTTGAAGATTGTGAAATGAATGCGATCGTATAGGTCGAAGGGAAATCTCCAAAACTCATTTTAGTCGCGGTTTTGTAATAATCGTAATCGGTCACCTCGGTAGAAATAACGTTCAAACTACTTTTATCGTAGTTGTTATTGGGTACCGCTTTGTAACCAGAGTCGTAATAATAAGCCGTTCCTAATCCGTTTGAATTTAAATCGACCTGTTGTTTCCAATTGTTGTTTTGCGAAAGGTGAAATTTTTACATATTTTTTGTACGCGCTCACGTCTATTATTGGCAAACGCGTCGTAAAATTTTGAAAAGATGCGGGCAGCTCATTTTCTTGAGCAATCGTCTAATTTGATAATAGACGTGAAATCTAAAAAAACTACGAATCATTGGGTTTAAATGGTTTAAATGTTGATAACTCACGCCGCACCTCGTCGTGGCGCAGTACGTCACAAAATTTATTTGATTTTGATAAAATTTGAGTGGGTTAGAATACCAATCGTCTACAACGTCGTCGCTTTTAACGCGAGGCAGCTTGTAGTCGTTGAAAACATTATTAAAACGAACGTTAAAAAAAAACCTCGAGTTTACGTAAATGTTTATACTCGTTAAATCACCATCGTTAAAATCGAGAGGCGCTTTAAAATTTCCAGATTGCTCGTATGAATACGTAAAATTACTCTTGAATGCTAATGGAAACGTCATTTATTATTAGAAAAGTTTAAAATGTTTAATAATAAAATGTATCATACGTTCGAAATCGAAATTGGTAAAGAAGGTGGATCGATTCAATTAGAAAACGTTATCGATAATCGGCTAGGCAATCTCTCGATTATATTACACAGCGTAAACATTTGGGTAGGATATTACAACATTCGTAAAAAAGAAAGAATACTAATTCGTACGGTGGGTGAATCGGAAGGTGAAGTAAAATTTATCGAAGCGGGCCTTTACAACATTGTTGAAATTATCGAGATTATAACGAAAAATGAGCCTTGGATAACGTAGAATCGATAAATCCAAGGGTGAATACACGTTAATATTATTCATGAACAAGAGCGTTAAATTTACATCTGTTAGCTAATTTATTGGGGTTGTATAGTGAATTCCCAACCGCGGGAGAATACACCAACAAAATTGACGTACAACTTTTTAAATTTTTTTACATTCATTGCGATCAAATTTCTACGACCGATAATTATTTCAACGGAAAATCCTGCACAATTTTAAACTCGCTGCCTTTGCGAGACGCGTCGTTTGGTGAAAGCATGTACATGCAATATACGAGTCCATTAGCAAAAAAATTACGACTCGGAACTTTTAACGAGTTGAGTTTTCGAGTTAGAGATAGCAAAAGTAGAGATATACATAATCACGGTTTCCCCATTATTTTAAATGTAGAAATAATATAAATGGCGAGTATTTACGGACCCAGTCGCGCTGACGCGAAGCGTACAACGAATATTAGAACGATCGCTAGCGATGAATTGAAAGGTGAAATTTACGAACATCACGGATATCTAAACAGAGATGAAATTTTACAGCGATTAGTTTTAATCGAAAAAGTCGACGTCGTACTAGGATGGCACGATACGTTTAAACAACCCTTTTTCTTGTTTACGGTCGCGCCTACGTATTGTAGCATTTTTACGCAGTTTATTAAAACCGATAGTTTTGTCACACATTCAACGACGCGCGATTACGCTCCCAACATTTATTATATTCCTTCTCCGCAACGAGATGAAAAGTTTCATTTTCTCGATGATGAAATTCAACATTTAAAATACGAAATGTGTTTTAAAATACGAAACGTTAGAAAAGTTTTTGTTGAAGCGAGTTTTTTCGGTTCGCTAAATTCAAAAATCTGTTTCAATATAAAAATAGCAAGTTTACCGTCTAATTAAATAATTTATAATATAAATATGGCGAGCATTTACGGACCCAGTCGAAAAACGAGTGAGCGAGTTTTATCTCAAGAACTAAACGGTGGTAGCAACGGTGGTAACATTTTTGAAACTAGTGGACATATCAATACGGATGATTTACAACAAAATATAACCTTGTACAATTTTAACAATATAATACAAATTATATGGCATACTGAGAATCGTCCGATGGTTCATGTTGTTGGTCCAATAATCAGTTCAACGTATGTTAAATTATACTCTGGCTCTTCATACGATGATGAAACTGACCAACAAAACCATGTTTATTATAAAAATAATATAATTGAAACGAATGATGTGTTTATATTAAATTTATTAGATCACACAGGTAGTGATTTAATTTATTTCAATGTGAATCTACTATTTTAGAATGTGGGGTGTGTTTAAAAATTAAACGAGTCAACTTTAACGCTTTTGTACAAGCAACCTTTTTCGGCTCTTTAAATGTTGGAATCTGTTACGATATAAAAGTTGTCACCGGTCGCGATATAAAAGTTATCATTTAGCCGTCAAATTATTTTTTTGTTTTGTTTTCTATTAATAAAACAAATGAGCGCACCTATAGAATCGACGAACGTACTTTATCCAAACTTGCCACCTTTGACGAATGACGCTAAATCATTTCGATTGCAAAAAATCGACGATATTCAAAAAGAATTACGAATCGAAATAAACGAACGCGAAGCCGTATATAAAAAATATAATAAAATCATAAACGCTTGTAGCGTCGCAGAAACTATCGCAGAATTGGGTTGTATGGGAGCGGGAGCCATCGGAATAGCCAGTATCGCTACGGTCGTATCATCGCCGGTAGGATTCGCTTTAGAAGGTTTAGCTTTGGGGTTGGGTAGCGTAGCTTTCGCTATGACATACGCGAAAAATAAATGTTATACAAAAGCTAAAAAACACGATGAAATACGAATTTTAGCGTTGAGTAAACTCGACACGATCGAAAACCACGTTAGTAAAGCTTTAGAAGACGGTTACATCAACCAAGAAGAATTTGTACTCGTACGTGAAGAGCGAGAAAAATATTATAAAATGAAAGAAAAAATCCGTAACGCCATCGCAAAGAGTGTAGAGGTTAAAAAGCAAGTAAACTCTGATGTTGTAAATGCAGAAAAAAAAATTCTTATAGAAAAACTTTTGAGTTTAAAGTAGCTTTGACGATAAATAAAAACTATTACGCTTCGTGTCAGCAAAAACACGCTTCGCGAGTAGCGGAGCGTGTAAAAACGTTCGATAGACCTCCTCCGTACGCCCCAGCGGCGCAAACGCTGTAATTATAATTTATAATCCATAAAGAAATTTCTTTCCAACAATTCTTTCATCACTCTATTGTAACAACGTTTAGTTTTTCCTCTAGCTACATTTAATATCTTCGTGCATTTCGTACACGAGCCCGCCTTTGCTTTTGTGCCATTTTTACATCTATAACATGCAAGTGGAATACTTTTTCCTAGCCGAATACGCCATCGATGCATCGGGCAATAGACATCATCGCGAATACTCATTCTACAACACTTGCAGTTTTTACCAACTAAAAGCCATTCACACAAAATCATCGTTCTCTCCATCTTTACTATTAAACAATATAATGTTGATTCATTATCTCACTTTTATAAGTACTCTTTAAGGTACGTCAAAAACTATCATAGTATTATATATGTTATGTATAATATCTTTTAGTTTTTGATATTTTAGAAAATTTATGGGGGTGATGGGGAAATGCGCTAGTTCTATCAATGTGCTTATTAGTTCGAAAAAATGAGCGCGTAAAGCCCATAGCATCTCGTCGTTGATGCAAGCTTTTTTATTTTTTATAGGTTGAGGAATAGCGATGTTTAGATTCATTTCTTCGATACGATCTACTATCCATTCGCAAAAAAACATTGTATCCATCTTTATTATACAACTAGATAATAGTTGATTCATTATCTCACTTTTATAAGTACTCTTTTTTATATATAGTATCTTTTTTTAAACTACGTACAAGTACCGTCCAAGTAGTATGTCAGATGATGGGCCCTGCTTCACTTCTTTAAAAAAAGATATTTTTTCTTATCAATTGATAAGAAAAAATGATATTTCTTGTTAATTTTACTTTTTCTTACAATACGATTGTAGCGCTGATAAACAAACGAGCTCGTTTTACTCAAACACTCGTTTTACTCAAACACGAGTTTTTAAATCTCAAGCACGAGTTTTTTAAAATCTCAAGCACGAGTTTTTTTTTAATCTCAAGCACAAGTTTTTTTAATCTCGTGTACTAGTTTTTTAATCTCAAGCACGAGTTTTTTTTAATCTCGTGTACTAGTTTTTTAATCTCAAGCATGAGTTTTTTTTAATCTCAAGCACTAGTTTTTTAATCTCAAGCACGAGTTTTGTTTTTAATCTCAAGCACGAGTTTTTTAATCTCGTGCACGAGTTTAATCTCAAGCACGAGTTTTTTTTTAATCTCAAGCATCGAAATAATCATACCTGCTTTAATCTCACTCTTTTGTGAGATTAAAATGTACTCGTTTGCTTTAGCGTATTTTAATAAAAATGATTATTCTTACTTAAACTTTTTTTTTTTTAGAAATTCATTTCTAAAATATCTTTTTTTAAAGAAGTGAGCAGGGCCCATCATCTGACATACTACTACATGTACGTATGCTATGTACCTGTGCTTACTAGCAGACTTGAATCAGACTTTAACTCAAGTCCAACTCGAGTCGAATATTATAAAGCCCCTATACACACTTTGGTGTTCTTGAAAAAAACATCAGCGTTGGTGATACATGTAACAAGTAGTGATGAGAAAATAATAAGTTTGTATGTGCTATATGTGTCGCGACGCATATCTACAGTTACATGTATATTGTTGCTTTCCCGATCTGCCACCAATGGCAACAAGTTAAAAGTCACATGAATATCATCTATCACATCACTCAGAAAACTCTTTAACAGCTGCCATTGAGGCTAGTATGCAAGTTTGTTCCTGTCAACTTTTTAATATTTGCTATATGGGTCGAGTTTGACAGGGGTGAGTTTGTTGGGGAGTTTCCACAACCTGTGGACTTGACCATTTGTATTTTCGATCAGTTTTGAAGTTTTTTTTCTCCTTTTGTTGTTAATAAATCTATTATTTTTATAGGTGATCTGGTTTTGTACATCTATATGTACGTACATGTATGCTATGTACATGTACCTGTGCTTACTAGCAGACTTGTATGAATCAGACTTTAACTCAAGTCCAACTCAAGTCGCATATTATAAAGCCCCTATATACACTTTGGTAATACATGTACTGTAAGTAGTGATGAGAAAATAATAAGTTTGTATGTGAGTACTGATTATGTGAAGCTATACATTTCATTCACCTCAACAGGACTCGTAGATAATACATTGCTTGTCTCCAGACAGACATATCCACCTGATGATTTGATGGATCCAAGCAAAGGTGTGTACTTAAAAATGATGGATCTGAAAACATTTTCTATTTCATGCATTTTTCAAAACAAAAACAATTAAATGCCCAATTTATTTGTTAATAAAAATAATAAATGTTCTCCCCAAGGCTTTTGCTAATCATAGATTCAATATACTTACTTTCCCTTATTATTCTTATAAAACAAACTTTGGTGATCTTTAAAAAAGTTTGTTCGGCAATGCACATACTTAAAGGAAGGTACATCTTGGTAATTGATAAACAAAATGATTACAAAAGATACTTAACCCTAGCCCCTAAGCATTATGTGCTAGTATCCTTCCCCAGTCCATCAAATTCCAACACTATGGAATGACATTGCTGGTTAACAGTACCCTAACCCATCATACACACCAACAGCACCCTTACAGTAACAGTACCTAACCCATCATACACCAAACAGCACCCTTACAGTAACAGTACCTAACCCATCATACTCCAACAGCACCCTTAGTTAGTAACAGTCCCCAACCCCTCATACTCCAACAGCACCCTTACAGTAACAGTACCTAACCCATCATACACCAACAGGCACCCTTTACAGTAACAGTAACCTAACCCATCATACACCAACAGCACCCTTCACAGTGCAACAGTACTCTAACCCATCAGTAAGGACCAACAGCACCCTTACAGTAAACAGGTACACTTAACCCATCATAACACCAACAAGCAGCACCTTACAGTAACAGTACCCCTAACCCATCATACACCAAACAGGCCCTTACAGTAACAGTGCAATTCCTAACCCACTCATACACCGTAACAGCAATCTCCTTACAGTAACAGTACTCTAACCCATCATACACCAACAGCACTTTACAGTAACACAAAGTACCTAACCCATCATACAACCAACAGCACCCCACAGTAATAATACCTAACCCATCATACACCAACAGCACCCTTACAGTAACAGTGCACCTAACCCATCATACAATTAACAGCACCTTACACAGTAATAGTACCTAACTCCATCATAATTAACAGGCCCTTACCTGTTGGGATTTTGATGAGAGTGGGTACACTTTGGCACAACACAAAGTACTAAGAAGGGGAACACAGTACCTAATGAATCCCACAACTTGTTTCTACAGTTTTTTTGATGGGCTCAGACAGTTGTGTGTGCACTTTGATTCAACATGTAATTACTCTGACCCCATTGTTAAGTACATGTGAAACAATGGGTCATCCACATAAAAGCTCCATAGTGCAGTACACTTTTCTCTACCAACATATCCATCTACATGTACTCCTAATACCCCTTCAAAATACAACACCACCCATCATAATCCAACAGAGCAGCACAAATTCAAAACCGACCTTCCCCTATTCAATCAAAATCCAACACCCATATCAAGTGTGTACACTGGTAGATTTATCCATCACCCAACTCCAACAAAAGTTCCTGTTGTTGGGTTTAACTGGTTGGGGAACGTTAGGTTAAGATTCAGCATTTTACAAGAGAATCCTTCACCTGAAACAATGTAAACCTGTGATTTTCATTTTAAGTAAGGACTAGTTGGATTATATAATTGTAGCCTTAGGTGCTCAATTAGGTACATAGAGATGGGTTTTTTTGCCCTAACATCCTGTGGGAGGGTAGGCAATATAAACCATAAATTACAATAACAAATAAGACAACTGACGACTGTTAAGTAGGCACTGTATAAAAACATTATTTTGATTCTGCATAACCCTTTGTGTGACTGCAAGGGTCAAAAATCAGTCAAAAAATCTTGATATACATATGTACATGTACATGCATACTTGCCAATGTACATGTATATCTACCAGTAGCTGCAAATAATCGGTGTGCTAGTTTAAGATGAACACAGTGACTGAAAGCGGTATTGGCTCATTTATGCAACAGCAATGGTAATTTTTGACGTGGGATAA
>CM055836.1:28048701-28066643 GCA_029582265.1 Zoroaster sp. YZ-2022
CAACTACTTGACAAACCAGACGCCGTCTTGCACTTCTTTTGAGCACATTGAAATCAGCATTATCACACAACAATCGAAACACTCCTGCATTATCGTTCTGTATCAGACCGCCTCCGTCACGGAAGAGTGAGTCCCATTCAGTATGTTTATTGAGGAATTCACATGGGGCTCGAACTTGACAGGACAGATTGCTTTGTTTGCTGGAAGCACTGGTAAATTAATTTTTGGGGAAGTTTCAACATCCACTGGAATGACCAAGCCACACATGAGATGAAACTTCTAAGCGACCTACTTTTTAGTAATTTTTGTTGTTCCAGGGGTTCAGCTCTTACGGCTGGTTTCAATCATATCTTCATAATCGTCGCCAAATAGTTCAAATTCAAGGAGAGTCATCGATGGAGGCCAATGTTAATTATGGAGTCCCCCAGGGCGCCGTCCTTGGTCCCGTGCTATTTACCCTCTACACATCACCTTTAGGTCAGTAGTATGTCAGATGAGGGAGGGAAGCCCCGCGACTATAAAATGATATTTTTGATCCAAAAAAAGATATTTTGGATAAAAACCCTCTATACCTATACAGGGTTTTTTATGGATCAAAAACCCGACTTCAAAAACGATATTTAGAAACAAAAAAAAAACACCAAAAAACACCAAAAAAAGATATTTTTGATCAAAAACCCTCTATACCTATACAGGGGTTTTTATGGATTTAATATATTCTTTTTTTCTTGATCATGAAAACTTCACGCCCACCCCACCCCAAACACCCCCCAAAAAAAAGATTCCAAAAAAAAAAAGATTTTTAAAGCCTCATCAAATCCATCGATGAGGAGCTAAATCTCCAACAACCTTAAAAAGTGAGATAAAAGTGACTTTAAAAAGTGAGATAATGAAATAACTATTATCTAGTTGTATAATAAAGATGACTACTACTAAATATTTATCGAAATGGACATTGGATGAATTGAAAATTTTTGTTCAACGCATTGGTCGAATAATTCTCATGAAAAACAGCAAGAATAAGGTTGATAAACGTTCTTATTACAACGCAGTAAAATTTTATAAAAACAAAAATCATAGACAAAAACCATTGTATGAATCAAATTTAGCGGAACTACGCACTCGCGTAACGGTCTTAAATATTACAACACCGTTACACGGCTCGGGAGCGAACGAAGGGTTGATTAAAAAAGACTACATTAACGCTATTAAAAGGTTTTACAACCGTGAAACCAAGTTGAGGTTTAATCGTCACATTAATGGTGTCGGTTATTTACGTCAACATTTAATGACGGTTCCGTTGAATCATAGCAAAGAAGAAGATTTAAATGTTTTTTACAGAGCAGTAAAATCAAAGATTATCACCGAGTTGGATAATGACTTGAAAGATTTTAAATCGTTAAAGTTTATGATATACGTGCGCATTAAATTACAAAAAATAAACCCAAACGGCACGGATGATTTTACTGAATCAAATTTTCATAATAATGGGCAAGTTGTTTTATTTAATTTAAACAATATCGAAAATAAACTCGATACGATACTTTCACAAATTCAAGAGACTTTAGAAAAATATACTCAAGAGGGTAGTGGATGGGTAATAGATAGAATCGTTGGAATGAACGTTAGAATTAGCAAGTTTCAGCCTCTGAATGATGAGAGGCGATGGGCTAGACACGCTCATCATTTCCAAACGGCGGTCGATTATATGGAACAAACGCACCCCGGAATCACCTCTATAGATTATCATAAATATATAAAAAGAGCGCTATCAAGAACCCGCTGGATGTACTACGCGTAGTTTAAAAAGTGAGATAATGAAATAACTATTATCTAGTTGTATAATAAAGATGACTATTTTTTGCGAATGGCTTTTAGTTGGTAAAACAGACAAGTGTTGTATTCCAACTAGTAAGAATACGGTATATTGTGATTTACACAAATGGAGGGTCAATAGTGGAAAAAGTATTTCTATTATGTGTAAAATATGTAAAAAAGGGACAAAAGCAAAGGCGGGTTTGTGTACGAAATGCGCAAAGATTACGAGAATAAATCCTTATTATCATTTTAAAGCTGTAGAAGGAAAAGCTAGACGTTTGTATAATAGAGTGATGAAAGAATTGTTAGAAAGATAAATTACGTCGCTGGGGCGTAAGGAGGAGGTCTATCGAACGTTTTTACACGCTCCGCTACTCGCGAAGCGTGTTTTTGATTACGCTGACACGAAGCGTAATAGCTCTTATTTATCATCAAAGCTACTTTAAACTCAAAAGTTTTTCTATAAGAATTTTTTTTTTTTCATCAGAGTTTACTTTTAGTATAGTCGTCGGTACACTCTTTGCGACTCGGATTTTTTCTTTCATTTTATAATATTTTTCTCGCTCTTCGCACACGAGTACAAATTCTTCTTGACTGATGTAACCGTCTTCTAAAGCTTTACTAACGTGGTTTTCGATCGTGTCGAGTTTACTCAACGCTAAAATTCGTATTTCATCGTGCTTTTTAGCTTTTTTATAACATTTATTTTTCGCATATCTAATAGCGAAAGCTACGCTGCCCATCCCCAAAGCTAAACCTTCTAAAGCTAATCCCACTGGCAACGATACGACCGCGATGATACTAGCTATTCCGATTCCTCCCGCTCCCATACAACCCAATTCTGCGAGAGTTTCTACAATGTTACAAGCGTACTTGATTTTATTATATTTTTTATATACGGCTTCACGTTCGTTTATTTCGATTCGTAATTCTTTTTGAATATCATCGATTTTTTGTAATCGAAATGATTTAGCGTCATTCGTCAAAGGCGGTAAATTTGGATAAAGTACATTCGTTGATTCTATAGGCACGCTCATTATATGTTTTATTAATAGAAAAGATTTTAATTTAACATAATAGTTCTAACAATCAACTCGTAACAGATTCCTTCATAAAAAGAGCCGAATAAATTTAGAGTTATATATTTTTTAATTTCACGAGCATTTAAATTAAAACAGCATAATGTATATTCTAAATATTGTGTTCTTCCACCAAAACTAAAGCCGCCAATATTGTACATTTTCTGTATTTTTTACTGTCATAACGTATATTTTTCTCTGAAGAATATAAATAGTTTCACCCTCATTAGTTTTAGCTTTGAGCTGAGAAAAACAACGGTTCTCTCCATATATAAAAACCTATTGTATTGGGGATCCAAAGCAATTCAATTTCTGAATCTCCATAAATAGCGTATTCACTCAAGCCATCACTAGGTTTGATGTGCCCAAATTTAACATATCTTTTCGGCTCGTTTTCGTTAACATTTTCAACAACATTTTCAACAACATTTTTAACAACATTACCGCTTCGACTCGGTCCGTAAATGCTAGCCATATTTATATTATTTCAACATTAATTAGACGGTAAACTTGCTATTTTTATATTAAAACAGATTTTTGAATTTAGCGAACCGAAAAAACTCGCTTCAACAAAAACTTTTCTAACGTTTCGCATTTTAAAACACATTTCGTATTTTAAATGTTGCGTTTCATTTTCTAGAAAATGAAACTTTTCATCTCGTTGCGGAGAAGGAATATAATAAATGTTTGCGGCGTAATCGCGCGTCGCCGAATGCGTAGTAAAACTATTAGTTTTTATAAACTGCGTAAAAATGCTACAATACGTGGGCGCGGTCGTAAACAAGAAAAAGTTGTTTTAAACGTTTCGTGCCATCCTAGTACGACGCCGACTTTTTCGATTAAAACTACTCGCCATAAAATTTCGTCTCTGTTTAGATATCCGTGATGTTCGTAAATTTCGCTTTTCAATTCGTCGCTAGCGCTCGTTATAGCATTCGTTGTGCGCTTCACGTCAGCGCGACTAGGCCCGTAAATACTCGCCATTTATATAATTTCTACATTTAAAATAATGGGGAAACCGTGATTATGTATATCTCTACTTTTGCTATCTCTAACTCGAAAACTCAACTCGTTAAAAGTTCCGAGTCGTAATTTTTTTGCTAATGGATTTGTATATTGCGTATGTACATTTCTGAAACGACGCGTCTCGCAAAGGAAAAGAGTTTAAATTGTGCTGGGTGTTCCGTTGAAATAATTATCGGTCGTAGAAATTTGATCGCAATGAGTGTATAAAATTTAAAAAGTTGTACGTCAATTGTTGCTGTATTCTCCCCGTGGTTAGAGATTCGCTATGCAACCCCAATAAATTAGCCAACCCAGATGCAGATGAAAATTTAACGCTCTTGTTCACTTGAGCTAATATTAACGTGTATTCACCCCTGGATTTATCGATTCTAAACGTTATCCAAGGCTCATTTTCGTTATAACTCGATAATTTCGATAATGTTGTAAAGGCCTGCTTCGATAAATTTTACTTCTCCTTCGATTCATCCACCGTACGAATTAATGTCTTTCTTTTTACGCACGTTGTAATATCCCACCCAAATGTTTACGCTGTAATATAATCGAGAGATTATCTTGTCGATTATCGATGACGTTGTATAATTGAACCGATCCGCCTTCTTCCTGTTTTCGATTTCGACGTATGATACATTTTATTATATTTAATATATAATAAAATGTCGTTTCCATTAGCATTCGAGAGTAATTTTACGTATTCGTACGAGCAATCTGGAAATTTTAAAGCGCCTCTCGATTTTAACGATGGCGCTTTAACGAGTATAAACATTTACGTAAACAAGAACGAGTTTTTTAACGTTCGTTTCAATAATGTTTTCAACGACTACAAGCTGCCTCGCGTTAAAAGCGACGACGTTGTAGACGATTGGTATTCCAACCCGCTAAAATTTTATCAAAATCAAATAAATTTTGTGACGTACTGCGCCACAACGAGATGCGGCGTGAGTTATCAACATTTAAACCATATAAACCCGATGATTCGTAGTTTTTTAGATTTCACGTCTATTATCAAATTAGACGATTGCTCAAAGAAATGAGCTGCCCGCATCTTTTCAAAATTTCTATAACCCGTTTGTTAATAATATAGCGCGTACAAAAACACATGTAAAGAATTTCACCTTTCTCAAGCCTGGTGGAAACAACGAGTCGATTTAAAATTCAAACGGATTAGGAACGGCCTATTATTACGATAACGGTTTCAAAAGCGGTGCCCAATAACAACTACGATAGTGATTTTTGAACGTTATTTCTACCGAGGTGACCGATTACGATTATTACAAAACCGCGACTAAAATGAGTTTTGGAGATTTTCCTTCACCCATACGATCGCATCTCATTTCACAATCTTCAACTAATCTCGCAGGGTCAAAATTTATAATCAGCGAGTCTAAAGGTTTTACGGACGTTGGTACGCAACGAATAAACGACTCGTTAAGGCAGCGTTTACGCGATTTTAGGAGCTCAAGCGCAAGCAAAAGCTCATTTTTATCGGGCAGTACGGGTTGGAACGCGCAACGTGAATTTATAAATATAGTAGAAGCGATTGAC
The DNA here is from genome assembly GCA_029582265.1 of Zoroaster sp. YZ-2022. Lineage (NCBI taxonomy): Eukaryota > Metazoa > Echinodermata > Asteroidea > Forcipulatida > Zoroasteridae > Zoroaster > Zoroaster sp. YZ-2022. Next base: position 28,054,167 of record CM055836.1, read on the forward strand.
TCTCCGGTTGATTTACAAACTAGCATTCAACGATATCAAGATGTTTTACAACAATACGCTCGCAATAATTAAACTTTTGTCTAGGAGAAAATTTATACATGATGCCTAGCGATATGAATACGAATAGGAACGTACGTGGGATACAACAATAATCTATTAATCGCGACGAGCGGTTTATCTTTAGGTTCAAATTTAGATACAAATTCAACGCTTGCTATTCCTCCTATTTTACCTTTGCTTGCAGCGACAGCGAATCAATTACAAAACATGTGAAGAAGATTTAGAATCATCTTCAACAGATATAAATAAATAACGAACGAACCTTTACGCCGCAAGCCTCTTTAGAAGATGTGATAAGCGATGCTGGTCATCAGAAGAAAAAATTCTTTAATACTTGGTTTTGCGATTTTAGCCGGTGTAACCGTTATGATTTATGAATTGTTACGCTGATGCGCGAGCATTTAACACGCTATCGCGTCAGCGTTTTCTGCGTATAAGCTAAAACTAATACTCCGACTCCACTTAGCGCTATTAATAAATGTTCTGCCGTCCACGCGACAATGTTGGAAGCTGTTTTAAATAACCAACTTACTATAGCGCCGATAATGGCTGGCAAAGCGGCTAAAGCTTTCGCTCCCAATTTAGATAATACATTCGCTAGATTTTTTAATGTTTTTTGTATCCACTCTTTTACACCGCCGCTTGGTTGTGATGGTGGAATGGGTTGTGGAGTTGGTTCTGGCGCAGGAGTTGGTTTTGGAATAACTGAACTTACAACATTACCGATCGATTTGACGATAAAAGCAATGGTCATACTAAAAGCTGTTAATATACTGATAATCGTTACACCTTGTTCTCTAAATAAAGTTTTAATTCTTTCACCCAACGTAATATCCCTTTCTAACATTTTTTGAAACGTTTCTCTAACTCTATTAATTTGACTACGTAAAACGTTTTCATTATTGCTCACAGCTTCTAATCTCGCTCGTCTTTCGTCTTGTTTTTCAAGTAGTTGTTGTCGTAGTTTCGCGGTTTCATCTTCATCTTCACCATCTCTATCTCGAGCGTTCACGTATTCTTGTTTGAGATTAGATATTTCTTCGTCTAGTTTGCTCAATTTAGCTAAATTTAATTCAAGTTGACCTCGTGATATTCGTAAAGCTCTATCCAACCCCAAGATTTCACGACGCGGAAAGTTTAATTCTGTTTCCATATCTCTGACGCTCTCCATCGCCGACATTTCGATAGCTTCTTCTACTTTTTTAGATTTTTCTACAAGCGGTAGAGCGGGTAATCTTCTACCACCGCTAGTTTTCTCTTGTATCGGTTTTTTCGTTTCTTTTACAACATTTATAATACCTTGTTCAATTTCAGAGTATGGTAAAAATCGCTAGTTAAGCCTTTGGTCTTGAGAGTACTTAATGATAAAAATGGTTCAGCTCCTTTTAATTTAGTTAAACATTTCTACCTTTGTGGAAAATAGAGCACACTTTTTTGGTTTTCTAATCTTTCTTCAAAATCATTATAATCTTTTATATCTGTTTTTATACCTATACTATTATAAAAATCATTAACTGCTAACCGAAGTGAACGATCTTTTATAGATAAAATCGGCGTACTAAAAGACGTTTCTTGTACAGTCACACCATCTCTAAAGTTGTTTCTTCTTCTTATTCTTTCTTCATCAGTAGTCTCATAAAAGTTTTCATCTTCAACATTTTCATCATCATCTTCAAGATTTTGTAATAACGGATCCGCTTCCATAAGATCGTGCCCTCCTTCTGCCATTTACAATTACTTTTTATTTTAACAATCTCCAACTCGCGTAACCAACTACACTCATACCAATAACGATAAATACCATCTCTCCAGTTTTTTGATCTTCACTTCAAGGTAACGTAAAATCTTCTAATCGCGGTTCTTTACGTAAATCGAGAGGTAAGTTACCGTGTATTTGAAACTCTCGTGAATATTCTTGCATCGCTTCGTTAATGTTATTAAACGTTCTTATCGCGCCCGATTCTTTTGTATTTTCTCATTAAATAATCTATATTTAAACGTTTTTACTAAATTAAATATCTAACTTTCGAAAGATGTTCCAACGCCTTCGTCGTGTCTTTTGCGTTCTTGCAACGCGTCATTACCGTAAATTACTAAATAAAAATTCGATCCGGTAAAACGCTAACGCGTTGATTACCGCATACTCCAACCATCATCTACAGACACTATTTATTGTTGTTAAATATAGTTTACAAACATAAAAATTTATTATATTTAACAACATTAAATGACTAATAATACGTACGGAGATACGCTAGATCCATACAGAAGAATAAAGAGAACCTCGAGGCTTAAAAGGAATGCGCCAAAAGGTCGTCATTACAAACAATCCGAGTACCATAAACGAAAATCAATTGTTGGCGGTTCGTTTTCCAAATTTAGGAATGAACGACGCGTGTCGTTCCGAATACAACGCGATTAGCTTTCAACGACGAACTCGTTAGCGCAAACGATGAAAATATAGAACGATGGTACAAAATATAGGTAGATACATTGTAAAACATATAATGAGTAAAATGGAAGGAAACGAAATATTTAGTTTAGACGATGCGGATGTATTCAATTGTTACAAAAAGACGAATGGCTGACCAAAGATCAACGCGAAAATTTAACGTATCAAGGAATAGAAGATGTAAACGTGACTAAAATAAGAATAGACGCTAGTGATAAAGATGTAGCCGCAAACGGCGGAAAAGATAAAGCTGTCGCAGACGCGTATAAAAATAGATATCACATTCCACTCGATTTTGAATTGTTGACCGATCATCAACCTTACTATCAGTCGGGCATCGGGATCGATTGACTTACGAACTCGTGTTTAATAAATTTAGTAACGTAATCAAAAGCACCGACGACAACGCTAAATATGTTATAAGTGGAATTAGTTTAGAATTGAATTAGTTCATGTCGGAACTCGCTAGAACAATTAGAAATCAATACAGCGATAGAACGAGTATATTGTTTGATCGCGTATTTGAGACAGAGCGTAACTACGTTAAACAAAAAAGATACAATGTGGAATATAAATTTAAATATAACAAACAGTATGAAAGGACATTGTTTTCTATTCAAGAAGACAACGTGAAAGAAAGCATGGTTTATAATCCAAAATAACAAAAGTTAGTATTTACGATCGAAGGCGTTCCCAATCAACTCTACTTGGAATGAAAATATCAACAATGGGAAGAGATTTCAAAAATATTTCGGTGATTCGAGAAAACAACACACGCTATACGAGTTGCGAAAGCTCTAGATTTAGTAACATCAAAATAACGAATTATTATCACGTCAATACGGTTATTTAGATTTAGAACGAGGTACCGATAATGTATTACGGAAGCGGAGTGCAAAACTTGTCCGAAGGAATTACCATTCAGGTGAAAAAGAGAAGCCGAGAGTGCGGGTGAACTAAACATGTATACTTTTATTATCATGGACGCGCAACTAAACATTAGAAACTCGCGTTTCGAATCAGTCGATTATTAAACATCGAGTGATTATTAAAAAAACGTTTAATATTAAAAAGAAAATGTTACCTAAATATCCACACGCCGCGTTAATTTGCGGACAAACGGGATGTGGAAAAACTGAATTTGTTTTAAATTTATTACAAAATGAATATTTTAAATATTTTAAAAATATCGTTATATTATGCCCTACCATTTTCAACAATGATGCGTACAAAAATAGAAAATGGGTTCTAAACGACGATAACGTACACGTTAACGATTTAAACGACATATCGCTGAATAGGGCTATACAAATTTATAGCGACGCTTTCAAAACGGAAGAAACGTTGTTTATTATAGACGATTGCAGCGCGAATAAACAGTTGCATTATAAAAATACGACGAGAATAATAAATGTATGATCACGCAATTGGCTTTAGCGGTAGACACGTTAAACACAGCTGTTGGATTCTTTCGCAAAATATAATAGCGTATTGAAAGATTTTAGAGAACAACTCAAATGGGTGTGTTTATTTTATTGTAAAGATAGAGACTCGTACGAGAATTGTCTTAGAGAAAATGATGTTGTACCAACTAGCGAGTTGAGAATGGAAATTCATGAAAATTACCAAAAAGAGTTTTACACCGTAAATTAATTTTAAAACGGATCAGCCTACCGGTTGGGAAATACGTGACTGAGCGATTGGTGTTGGCGACCGTTATGAGGGCATTCGTTATATGACACTTCAGGTTAAGAGCATTACTCATAGGTTAAGAGCTATAGGTTACAGGCAATTACTCATGGCCACTGGCCCAGGTTACTCATAGTTAAGAGCAATTGCCTGCTACCTAGGGTTACCCATAGGCTTACTCATAGGTTAGAGCAATTGCTCGCAGGTTAAGAGCAATGCCATAGGTTTAAGAGCAACGTTCTATATACAAGAGCAATTGCTCAGGTGGTTGCTGGTTAAAATTGCCTGCGGTTACTCATAGGTTAAGAGCACCTCGCTCATAGGTTGCCCATAGAGTTACCTATAAGCGTTACTCATAAATTGCTCATAGGTTACTCATAGGTTACTCATAGGTTGAGCAATTGCTCATAGGTTGGAAGCAATTAATTTACCTGTAATACCATAGGTTGCTCGTATAAGAGCACCGTCATAGGTTAAGAATTAATGTTTGTCCGTTTGTCTCATATTTAATACAATATTATAAAGCATATTATATAAATATGAATGCCTAAACAGTGCAAGGCAAGTTTATTTATGAATATATCCGTTGAACGAGTAAATGATTTTTATACATAATCTGTAACCAACCTCGTAAATACCGCGAAAAGAAAGACAAGAATTGGTACAAGTTTTGTAAAACGAGAATACTGAAAAAGTAAAAAATATATTTAATAGTATAGATGCTGAACGAGTAAAAAGATCTATTGTTGAATCTTAACGAAGCTTTTTTAAACGTCGATGGGTTATCTAAAACTAATTATTGGTTTTTTATATTTTTATAAATTTAATCGATTATTCTTCAGTGTAATGGTAATAAATGGAACAAGTACATAAGATATTAAACGAAAATATACAGACGCCACTCATTAACGACGTTAGCGTCAATCGACGATAAGCTTATTGTTAAAAAAAAATTACGTCTTTTATCGGTCGTAGTTGGGGGAGACCTGAGCGAGCAAGTATTTCGGAAAAGAACTAAGCGTTGGTGATATTGAAGCTTTGAGCCGAGCAAGCAGCGAGAAGCATTACACGCAATACGAAAACTAAATTAGTCGATATTACTCAGAGTTTGGTAGCGCCATTATAACGCTATACGCGTATTAGGCTTTAGCTTTAAATTGTATTGATTTGTAATGTTGGTTATAAATTTCAAATTGATGATGAAGGGTGAAATTAATTTCCAGATTTTAGGAAAAGATCCGTTCCTTAATAGCATGCTTGAGTACGGTGGCGTGCGAAATATACTACAAATTACGGAATGCTTCTCCTTGCTCAGCGTAACATGATTACGACCAAAAACATTTTAAAAGAAAGAAAAGTTGCAAACATTATCTTCAGCTGATAGCCAAAAGCGATGGAAACCAACGAGCAAACGCCCTGTACCAAAAGGGGTTGCGAAAGAAAAGGGGCCATTCCCAAAACCCAGCGACTGGGTTAAAAAACCCAAACGATTTGCGGCTGGAAAAAAACTAGCCAAAATTAAAAAAAAAAAAAACTACAACTCCTTTAAACCCACAAAAATCGTTAAACTCAAAATTTGAAGGAATAAAGAAAACAACTCGATGTGCAATGAAACGAGTTACAATTTTTTTTTTATATTTATTGGGTTATTGCTTTAGACTTTTTTCTTGTTTAAAAAACAACCCCAAAACCCAAAACTTTTTAAAAACAAACCCCGTTAAACCCCTTTTGGGTTTCTCGCTAACGTTTCTCCCAAGAAACTAAATGTTTTTTAAAAGGGAATAAAAAGTTTTATTATATTTGATTAAAAACTTGTTTTAATGCCTATAAATAAAAAACGATCGCCGATACAATTTATCACAGCTCTTTTTATGACACTTTTAGAAATTTTTTATAAAAGCTTTACTCGGTAAAAAAATTTTTTAAAATGAAAACCGATTTAGGAAAATTGGATATAAAAGAGGGGTTAAAACCCCCGCGACGATTGGATTAAGCTTTGCGACGAAAATGTGGTTGTTAAACGGGAATTTTACCAAATTCGCTCACCCCGCCAAATTTAATGAAAATAATATTTATAAATATTAAATGGATAAAACAAAAACTATCAACGTTTATTATGGTCCGAGAGGGATACTACAAAGGTCAATCAACAATAGCAAGTAGCTAAAGAAACTAAAGAAAATTTAAAAAAACTCGTTCGACGAGGGAAAAAAAAAGCAAGCGCTGTCCCTTTTTAACCCTATCCTAAATATTTTCCCGGGGCCCAAAAACCTCACAAAATAGTCGCTTGAAAAACCAAACGAGGTTCATCAAGCAGACTTGTTTTCTTCCCCCGAAAAGGGTCGGTAGAATTACGTCCCCAAGTAGGGTTAAGGGTTGGATGGCCAGCAGTTTAAAAAAAGAAGCGAAACCAATCGATAAAACAGCCGCGCGAGTAAGCGATGTTTTTAAAAAAAATTTGGCGATCGCCTTTGGGTTTTGGGCCCTAAAATTATAAAAGTCGCCCCCGGGAAAAAAGTTTCCCGGAGCAGCGTTAAGGGCCGATGAGTGAGCATAATGAAAAATTCAGCGGGGGGGTTTGAAATCCCCCAGAGCTCAGGGTGTCGTTGAAAATTTAATAGAACTTTGAGCAAATTTTTTTCCCATCAATACGGCCCAAAATTGTTACCGAAGCGAGAAATAGAAATGGGAAAAAAAAGATTACCGGCGGTCGTAAAGCGTTAAACAACGAGACGACGGGGCTGATTAACAAAACCCAAAAGACGTTTGGTTAAATGGCGTTGGTAAAATCCAGCCTACCATCGGTTGTAAAGAACAAAAAAAAATTCCATTAAACTCGCTAGTTCGGTTTTATACCGCCCGGGGGAAGCTGAAAAAGATCCCGGACGTGAGCAAAAGCCCCGGGGTTTTTAAATTTAAAAGGTATCTAAAACGATAAAATGTTAATCAACCCATATTTTTTGAAAGGGCCCCCGCTCGTAGTTTTGTAAGAGAAAAATACTTTTTCCCTAAGATACAATGAACCCCCCAATCATTCGTCGTTAACCCAACAAGTCTGTAATGACCGTAAGAAAAGGTGTATTCCGTCTTCAAAAATGTGTCTCTTTGTATCTGGGGGGATAGTGATATTTTTTTTTGGGGTTTAAATATATAGTCTAGGGTTTTTACGTCCTTAATAAAATTCATGGGGTGATGTGGGGGTTTTTTTTAATGATAAAACTTGTTTATATCGCTCGTGTTTAATATTTTTTCAAAAACTTGTCTTTTAACCCCTTTTGCTTTTCTTATTTCAACATCAGAAAATTCAAATCCCTTTTGGGTCTTAAAAAAACCCTTCAAAATTACGGTTTGGACCTCGTTTTTCATTTTACCGATCACTTTTTTTTTTCTTCAGAAAAAAAAAAAATATCGTAATTTAAAAAATCGTAAAAATCTTGTTTTTTTCATATCTTTTAAAACATCTTTCGTTTTTTTTTGAAGGTACCCGTACCCTTAAAAAATCCTCATAATTTTTTTTATCTTGCTTTTTAAATATTGTAAAAAAAATCGTACATGTGAACCTTGGATAAATCAGTATACTCTTTCCCCTGGGGTTCGGGCGGTCGAGCTTGATTTTTTATTTTTTAGGGAATCGCCACTAATCGTTATAAAAATCCTAGCCTCTAAAAAATTTTGGGTTTTGAGCGATGAGTTTGGGGTTTTGCCCCAAAACAAATCTTTTTGATTTGCTAAAACCCGTTGCCCATTTCATTCTTTTCCATCGTTTTTAAAAACTTTTTGTTCACCCAGTTTGTACAAATCTTTTTCAAAATCCTCGTCGCATCTTTTCGGTTAGTGTTTAAATCAATGTACGATTTCTTTGGATTCTAAAATTCCCCTAAAACTTTGTGAATTTTAGTTAGTTTCTTTTCCGAGTTGAAAAATACAATTGTAAATTACGATAATAGACGTATTTTTTCTTGTCGTAAAAATTTTGGGAAATTTAGTCTTTTGGAGCGGGTTTATCTTTTATAAATTTTTTTGATACTCCTCACCCATTTTTTTTCCGGTCCTTCCCAACGATTTGGCGCATTTGGAAACGCTTTGGGGGCCGAGAATTTCTTTGGGATATTCGTCGTCTCAAAAAATGTATCCTTTATTTTTTTTAAATCCCGCTCTCGGTCTGTCAATTTTTTTTTCGCCCCAACCCCCTTCCCAGTCGGTAAGGTTGTCATGGCGTAGCCGTAAAATTATTAGCGTCCGTTTCGTAATGTAACTCGATGGTTTCTTTTTTTTCGTAGTCGTCTAAATATACATTATTTGCTTTCACGTATCGTTTACTCACCATCGTTCCTCCTCGCGTACCCTTTTTTTTTCTGCATGTTAAAACTGTAAACAAATCTAAAGTTTGTTTTAATGTTTTTAAAAAACGTCCCAACTTGGCCCCGGACCCGGGATAATAATGAGCCCGGACTAATCCATAATTTTTTTATACAAACATTTCTAAAGTTTTTAAATACGTCCCCCAACAAAACAAGTATCGGCGCCGCAAATGTTTATAATCACCCAAATTTTTAAACTTGTTGTAAACGTTTTAGCGATGCTCGTGGAGAAAGGGGGTAAAAGTGATATCGTTTAAACGCTGTTGGGGTTCTATCGGTGGAAAAACGTTTCTTTTAAACCTCAAAAAAAATCCCTGTCCCCGTAAGGGGTAAATACCCTTGCTTTTTTAAAAATTGAATTTTTTAGAATTGGGTTCTAGTTTACTCGTTTTGGAAAAAATCGTTTGATTGTCAGGGTTTGTAAAAGCTAAAATAAAAATTGAGGGGCTATAAATCGTAGTTGATTAATATAAAAAAAATACTTTTCGATATTGTTTGGAAACCCTTTTTTTTTCCCTCGGGGAAAACCCACGTCTGCATAATAGGGTGAAATCAAAAACCCCACCCAAAAATTAAAAACGACCGGAATAAACTTTCTTTGGTTTTAAAATTTTTCTTAAATTACAATCCCTTGTCGCTGCGCCTCCATATTTTCCGGGAATGTGACTGATCTCCTCAAAATTTAAATTGCCGTCAGGGTCATTAAAAACTTCTTTTCCCTATCCCAAAACTCGCTTTGCGTTCTTGAATCTTTTTTTTCTTTGGGCATGTTTAATTTTTTTGGGTTTTTAAAAATTTAATTTAAACTTTTTCCCCTTTTTCTTTCTTTAAATTTATTTAAAAATGTTTGCCCCTCTTCTCCCTGTACGTAACGGGGGGCTACTTGTACCGTCCCAACAAAACGACGTACGAATAACCGCAAACGACGTGTTCTTGTAGTTTTGTAGTATTGGTATCATTTACATCGTCGGTCTTTTTTTAAAAATACTTTCAAAAATCGGGGTTTTTTTGAAAGGAACTTTTATCTTTTATAAAAGTTTTTTAAAATTTTTAAATTTTTCGTTTTTTCCCCTTTTTGGGGATTTCGATAGTCGTCGGTCTGCCGTTTATTCCCCTTAAAATTTTACGTGGTTTTTGAGATACGCCCTTTAGAAACCCCATCTCAAACAAAAATTTTTTTTTGGCGGATGTAAATAAAGGGTTTTTTCGTCTTTAATCAAACGGGGATCTTAAAACCCTTTTTTTCTTCTTTTAAATCAATAATAAATTTATACGATCCCTCTCCGGTTGATCGCTAATTTGATAAACCATTATCCCTTTGACTCACAACCAAAAACGTTTATCGCTTTTTTGTTTTTTTTTCTCTCCTTTTTTGATTGGGGGGTGGAGCGTCGATATTGTTAAAATTTAAACCTTCCTCTTTTGGGTATTTAGAAAATTTTAAATGAAATTATTATTACTTTTTTAATTTTGGGGTATTTTTTCTATCGATTTTTTTTTTTTTATTATAACAACGAATCGCCCACCCAAAAAAATCGTCGTCTTTGTTTTTTTTCGTTAATACCCATTTTATTTTTAAATAATCACACGAATTTCCCAAATAAACCCCCTTTCAGAGGCTGAAACTTACTAATTTTTAATTCATTCCAACGATGCGATCTTTACCCCCCCACCCACCTTCTTGGTATCTTTTTAAAATCTCTTGGTTTTTGAAAAACCCTCTAAATTTTATTTTGATATCGTAAATTTTAAAAAAAATTTTATATTTTGAAAATTTTTGGGTTTAAAAAACATCCCCCTGTTTTTGGGTTTTTCTTTAAAATAATTTTTAAAGCGTATATCATAAACTTTAACGTTTAAAACCCTTTAAAATTTTTAATCAACTCGGCGATAATCTTTGGGTTACAAAAACTCCAAAAAAAAATTTAAATCTTTTTTTTTTGCTATGATTCAACGGGGCCGTCATTAAATGTTGCTTCTACCAATTTTTTTGACGGTTTTCCTCGGGGTTTTTCCCAAAACCCATCCCCTTTTATGTGGGCTTTTTAAACAATTTCCCTTTTTTTTTTCCCGAACCGTGTAGCGGTAACTCCCAAAATTTTTTTACCATTGCGCCTTTAATTCTTTAAATTTTAAATTTTTTAAAATTTTAAATTTTGATAAAAATTTAAATTTATACGATGGTTTTGTCATGATGATGATTCTTTTTTTAATAATTTAATAAGGGGGAAAATCAACCTTATTCTTGCTGTTTTCCCATAATTAATCATTTTAAAGCGTTGAGCAAAATTTTCAATTCTTTCAATGTCCATTCCGATAAATGTTTCGTTGTATTCATCTTTATTATACAACTATATAATAGTTATTTCATTATCTCACTTTTAAAGTCTCTTTTAAAAACTAAATTTGTAAAACCTCATCGATTTTGATGAGGTTTTAACGTATCTTTTTTTCTAAAAGATATTTTAAAAATATCTTTTTTAAAGAAATCAGAGTATTTATTCCGCGTTTTTTAAAAACAATTCGTAAAATATCCCCTATAGGGATAGGGAGAATTTAGACTTAAAATATTTTTTTTGTCTAAATTTTTTTTTTAAATATCTTTTTCAAAATCTCATATTTTTAATTCTTAAATTCTCCCCTATCCTAAGGGAGAATTTGACTTAAAATATCTTTTTAAGGGGTGCGAATCGAATCACTCATCTGACATACTACTGCATGCGTCGCATTTTGACAACGAGCATTTTAAAAGGCTTGAACGTCATCACCTGACAACGGGTCTACTCTTGTTAGGTGTTCGGATGTACCTGAAACACCTATTGTTTTGTTCGTTTTTACACTTCTTCTTCTTCTTCTTCTTCTCCCCGCGACTTTCTGGTAACAAACATACTTGCAAACTTGGCATGTACTTAGAACTTAACAAGTAGATGAAACACGAGTTGACCTTACTTCCTGTCCAAACCGGAAGTCAAGTTTAATATTAAAAAAAATCATATCTCAACAACCACAAGAGGTAAATTCAATTTTTGTACCATTGTACAGATCACTAATTGTCAAAAATATTTACCAAAAATGACCTCAATTTGACCTTACTTCCTGTCCAAACCGAAGTCAAAGTTTAATATTTAAACAAATCATATCTCAACAACCACAAGAGGTAAATTGACATTTTTTACCATTGTACTCATTGTTAATTGTCAAAAATATTTACAAAATGTGACCCATTTGACCTTACTTCCTGTCCAAACCGGAAGCCAAAGTTTAATATTTAAAAACATCATATTTCAACAACCACAAGAGGTAAATTCACAATTTTTGTACCATTGTACAGATCGTTAATTGTCAAAAAATATTTACAAAAGGTGACCCTAATTTGACCTTACTTCTGTCCAAACCGGAAGTCAAAGTTTAATATTAAATAATCATATTTCAACAACCCAAGAGGTAAATTCACAATTTTTGTACCATTGTACAGATCGTTGTCAAAACAATTTTACACAAAGGTGACCCCAATTTGACCTTTACTTCCTGTCCAAACCGGAAGTCAAAGTTTAATATTTAAAAAAATCATATCTCAACAACCACAAGAGGTAAATTGAAATTTTTTGCACCATTGTACTCATTGTTAATTGTCAAAAAATATTTACAAAAATGTGACCCAATTTGACCTTACTTCCTGTCCAAACAGGAAGTCAATGTTTAATATTTAAAAAATAATATTTCAACAACCACAAGAGGTAATTCACAATTATTGTACCATTGTAGGATCGTTAATTGTCAAAAATATTTACAAAAGGTGACCTTAATTTGACCTTACCCTGTCAAACCAAGTCAAAGTTTAATATTAAATAAAATCATATTTCAACAACCACAAGAGGTAAATTCCCAATTTTTTACCATTGTACAGATCGTTAA
>CM055836.1:28067143-28103522 GCA_029582265.1 Zoroaster sp. YZ-2022
TTTTGTGATCGTGTAGGTGAGGCCAGTACTGTGGTTTTTCACATTCTGAGCAGGTTTGAGGTGCAAACAGGTTCTGTATATCGAGTAGGTACAATTAGAGCACCCCTGTGACTCATGATCAGTGAGGCCAAGGTTACTGTTGGTTCTAGAGACACATTTGACTTTTACGCGCATGCATTTCACGTGATGTCAGCCCATCCAAGAAGACAATTATTGAACAGAAGGATAAGAATAGTGATATGGTATCTATGCGGTCTACTTCTACAGTTTCGCGGTTTCTGTTGACCATGGGTATTGATTGTATGTATACTGTGGATGTGATACACGTTGTTGCCTGCTTGATGCCGGTTTCATTTTTTTATAGCAAGGTTTAGTCGGTGGTTTGCTCTCAAAGGGGTTCGAACAGTTTTCTTTGCGTATAGCTGGTACGCCCAAAAATCCATGTGCATCAGAATATTGTTCTGCAAGCTCAGACATTTCAGACGTATTTTCCGGTTTTCGTTCGGTTAGGAAAAGGTGCAGTTCTTCGTTACAGCTATTAAGAAACTGTTCGCTTAACAAGAGATATTTTATGCCGTCGTACGTTTACGAAGTCTTATCCATTTCGGTCCATCGAGTAAATATGTTATCTAATCTTGCAACAAACTGTGGGGCCGTTTCCCCTTCATCTGGTCTGGCTTAGCGAAATTTCTGTTGGAAGCATAGAGCCGTTAAGTGGAACCTCTTAAGTAACGCATCTTTAAAGTGACTCATACATTTTTTAAAGTATATTTTGTAAATCGCTCTACACAAGGCCAATGGCCAATCCAAGGTGGGGGCTACTAAGTCATTGAGTCGTTACTCCACACTGAAGAAATCATCCCCTCACACCGGAACAAGACAAGTTAATAACCAGCCTATTCAACGGTGCAAATAGGACTGGGAGGGGTAACTTTATGTTTACTGCCTCTGCCCCATATAAGCATTTATGATTAAGTGTCTTGCTCAAGGACACAAATGTCACGGCCGGTTTTCGAACCCACATTCTGCTGCTAACACAGGTAAGCTAGATCGCTCGGCCACGACACTCCAAAGCCTGGAGTAAATGTCGAGCGCTTTACCTTTAATAAGCGCGCTGAGGTTTTTTGCCCAGTCATCTTCATCCCAGCACTGGTTTTTCGCATATCTTTCAAAGCGTTTTATAATATGCATCTAAATCGTCTTTGATCTCATAAAAAGTTTTGGAGCTTTGGAGCTTTTGGAGCGGGTACGTGAGTTCAGAGCGCTCGCAGATGTTTTTGCAAAAGACTTTCCGACGGATACCCCGAATTTACTTGATTCTAAGTCTACCTTTAACTCGAGAATTTATCTCTCTTGACCAGATAAATTACACGCTTCTGCAATACTATGTAATTTCTCCACATCCATTTACACACGGTATACATTGAACAGTATCAACTTACCTCTTAATACAAAGCAGGGAACATTTGCAGCAGCAGCAGCTCTGTCTGGATTACAATAACCCTCAACCTGTGCAAACTTATTAACAAGAATTACAAATATCGTTAACACCATTGGCATTATTTAAAACAACTGTTCAATGTAGTTCATAGATTCACTTCATGAATTTGCGTTTGTATAATTATGCCCTAACTTCGGGGAAAACATTATTATACAAAAAAGAATTATCGGACAAGCCTCCATTTGTCACCACCGAATTTAAAAAAATTATTTTCTAATGGTGGTGAGCCCGGTCCAATAGAATAAATTACAAACGCAAACACAAATGAGGGGAAACATGGACACAATTCTCATACTTTCATGAACATTATAATATAATATTTACACTATTTACAATTTTCAATATGAAGGGAATAATTCTTTAAACTACACATTAATCAATCTATTTGTCACAGAAAGTGCGCAAGTAAATCAATCGAGTAGTAAGCTTAATCTCTATGTGTATTATTTTATAGTTTTGATTTTAATATGAGATTACGTTCTTACAAGGTTATAAGGTTTCTTTCGAATAATTCTTATTGGCTCTATTATATTTCCTTGGTTACCGTGATGAATGTAGTAGGCTATACTTTTCAAGTTTCCAGACCTCACTCCGCAGGAATGCGTTAAGCTTTTCAACATTACATAATATAGACTACTTTACATTCTTTCTTGTTACTATACAGCAGGCGTCTATAGTTATGGCAAGCGTCTATAGATAAATCTGATCATAATGACTGGTTGCCTCGGTAACTTTGTCGTCTTTCACGACAGGGTAAAGGGCTACTCGTACAGTGTACCTCGGGACCTCTACCAATGGCCATCTAAAATATAGACTCCGGACATAATATTTAATTTAAATAATTTTTAAATACTGGAGAAATGTATTAACGATATTTCTAGTTGGATGAGTCAAAACTTCTTGAAATTGAATGACAACTCGCAGATAACCCCCTCATCACAAGCACGTAATTTAGGTGTTATACTTGACTCGACAATGACTTAACCTCATATCTCTAACAATGTTCGCATATCATCATTTCATATCAGAAATATTAGCCGAATAAGGAAATACTGGAATAAAAGTGCTGCTGAACAAATTATACATGCGTTTGTCACATAACGGGAATGCTCTCCTTTATGGTCTCCCGCAGAATCAAATATCTCGTTTATATACAAAACACACTGAGCAGCTCGTGTTGTAACTTTGTCGAGAAAGTCATGCCATATCACGCCAGTCTTTACAGAACTGCACTGGCTTCCTGTTTCATAGAGAATTGTTTTTAAACTTATGCTAATTGTTCACAAATCTTTTAATAGTATTATTCCAATTTATAGTTCTGAACTGCTTAACATCACGCAATTTGCGCTCCAGCAACAGGAACCAACTTCAAAACGCAACTGGGGTGATAGGTCTTTTTTATGTTGCGGCACCGAGACTCTGGAATCATCTTCCAACGAAATTCAAATCAAATCTTATCATTGTATAACTAGATTTAAGTCAACGCTTAAAACTCATCTTATGTCACAATTCTTCTTTGAAAGCAAAGCAATATTTCAAAACCGCTTCACTTTAAAACAAATAATTGTGTTTCTCAGGCCCTTGAAGAGAATTATGAGCCTTGTAACCACGAAGCGATTTTTTTTCTTTTACGCGCATGCATCTCACGTTATTTCAGCTCATCCAATAAGACCCCCTCAACGTATTGTTATCATTGAGCATTTTGAACTATTGATGATTTTTAATTGATCGATATTGATTAATATAAATATGCTAGTATGTGAATCAAAGCTACATATATCCACAAATCTTTTTTATTTAGTATAACCAGCTGTTCCTGTTTCTCGTATCATCATAATTATAGGTAATGTTCGGGTGGGGAACGTTTATAGGGAAGGTGTGAGAACAATTTAAGATTTTTGAAATATAATATAAACTTTCATGTATGTTGAATAAAATGCTATACAGAAACCAATAAACTTAAATATTTAGGATTTTTTTTCTTCATATATAACTGTGTGAATTATCTTAAAGGCGAAAATGAGGATTGGAAGGACGTTAATTATTAAGGTATGCAAGTTTGGCTGTTATCTTGTATAACAAGAAATAGGCAGAGGAGAGTACAGATGGGTGGAGAGGAGTGACACAAGGGGGCATGGAGAGTGGTGGAAAAAAGGGGCAGGGAGAGGGAGGATGTGTTGCCTTGACTTTGAAATGGAATATAAATCTTCACAATAAAGAAAAAGGATTACCTATAAAACTGGGAATGCATATTATACACATGTTTGTGCCCTACATTCAAGCCTATGTACTGCATTAAAATATCAATCAAGCTCTGAGGTGTTCTCCAAAAATCTTACAAGAGAAACAACATAGAATACACTATTACAATTTAAGCCAAAACATTTAAACCTGGGGGAGGTCTTCAATACGGGTTTGTTCACAGGTGGGATTAAGGGGGCATAAATGGGCTAAGGTAGGGATGGGTTATCAGCCTATGCTCACTATTCGGCTCTTAATCTATCTGACACATACACTGCATAAGCATAGGGCTATCGCGAGTGAAGGAATCTGTTATTTTGTCTGTTTGATTATCTGTCTGTGTTGTTCCTCTCCCCTATATATTTACAACCTATTCTTTAAACTCCCAATGTTGAGTTATAATGGAACACACTAAAACATATAAAGATAACTAACTAAACTAAACGTTTCAGTGGGGTGGTGCGAAGTGTGCGTATACCGAAACCCCACCCCCATTCCACCGTGGTCTACTTTTCCTCGAAACTACTTTTCCCCTTCTAATCATGATATCCATAAGTAGGTCGGATATATCCTGGCATAGACTTGACTTTCTTGATGGCTTGATGAACAGACCGTGATCTGTGGACACAAGGTGCCTATTGAAAACCTGTGAATGACGCAAAAAGTCGATTTAAGAGCAAATTTGACATTGTCTGATGGCTTGGCTATATTTTATGCAGGTCTTGCAGTGCCGGGAATGACAAAGAGTCGAGTGAATATATATATATTTTTTCTGAGTGGAGTATATACTCAATTCAATCAGAAAATATTACAAAATTCACAAAAATAAATTCCAGTTACACATTATTTCACGGAATTTTACAAAAGGTCAAATGAAATTATAACAAAACAACAGAAAAATGTACATAAATAAAAATCACAATTATTTACAAACATAATTTATATACAATAATAATAACAATATTATTATTTACAGTCGAATATATACAGTGTAATATATACAGTTATGTATGCAAGAAAAAAAGTAGTTTGGAGAGTGTGGTTTTTCTGATTTATGGCTAGTAGTAGGGGAGAAAAGTAAACAAAAAATTATTTCTTAAAAGTATTAAAAAGATTATTTAAAATCCTTTTTTTCTCAAAAAGAAAAAAAAGAAAAACCACATTTTTTTAAAATGTGGTTTTTGTTTTTGTTTTACTGATAAGAGAAATAAAAAAGAAAAACCCATTAACCCCCCCCCCCCCCCTCGAAAATGAAAATATTTGTTGGGTAGCAGTAGGGAGTATTAAATAATGATTAAATGAGCTTTTGTAGGTGTGTAGATGTCAAAAAATATTTTAGAAAAAAGATACTGTTTTTTAATCGTTAAAAAAAATGAGATAAAGAAAAAATATTAATCTAGTATTATATTAAGAGGAGAGTATGAGATTGTTTAATTATCAACAATTGCATCGATCGAATCGAGACGAATCGATCGTAGAATATTTTAGCAATCGAGCGAGATATGAGAATAGAAGAAGAATCGTTCCAAGACCTAGGTTAGAAGCGTTACGAAATTTTGTTAGTACGTCTGGAGTACCTATCGAAGAAGCTATACAAACGCACAGACATCCACGAATTGAAGCTAATAATTTAGGTAGAAGAACCGTGAGTAAAACTCTAGCCAAGGTCATCGGAGAACACATAAAATATATGATAATTTTAAACAAGCAATTACTAGTGAGTTGGCTAGAAATCCCCATCTTATAGAAACTGAAAACCGCGATGAAGCCTATTGGATCGTTGCGCGCGCCAACGACGGTACTTTTATATATAGACCAGCTAATCATGCAAGAACGCAACACATTTTAGAGGGTGAAACGCCTGAAAACATGACGGAAAGCGATCAACAAGTGTTAGAATCCATACAAGAATCAAACTATGAGTTTGCTTACATTCGAGATTTAAGCAAAGCTAGTCCTTCTGAACGTTCGCAAGAAGGAGGATGGTTTAAATACGTATTAAAAACGAAGCGTTAGACATGTCTAGATATGGGATTTATACGATAAAACAAATGCAAGAATTAGATCCTGATCAAGATAATTGTTTAGTAAAATGCTTTGTCGATTATCCAGACTTACAAAAAAAAGTACGGCTACTTTGTCCGGGTATTTTCTGCAATCAAAATATTTTAGGAAAATTTTCTAAAATTATCGATAGACATATTATTTTAACTAAATTTGTTGTTTTAAAAGTAGGTTGTTGCAAGACAAAAACGGTTTGGTACGTTGATGGAAAGCGTATGGAGAAAAAACCGAAATTAACCGCTCGAGAGTTAAAAGACGTGATTTATATTTCGTTGATAGATCGACATTTATTTATAAATGAAAAAACTCATATTTCGAGTAGAGATGTAATAAAAACTTCAACGAATTGTGAAACTATAAGATCAAAATATCTCGTAAAATATTTAATGGATCATAAAGACGAATTGTTGGAAAAAATACCTCCGAGTTTAGAAATGAAATTTTATCATTATAAATTTAGAGAAAAAGAAATTGACGCGAGAGTAGATGAAATATGTGACTTGACATTGTCTTAAACTTCGTTATCTAGACAAGAAATAAATAAAAAAGAATATATAAAAAAACGTATAAAAACAGAAAAACCAATGAGAAAATATTTCTCGGGCGATACAGAAACGACTTCTGATACTAAATATCTCGAACCATATCTTTTTACTTTTGTTGAAATCTTTAAATCGAAAAAACGTCTCACGAAAAGTTTTTGGGGACCTGGTTGCGTTCAAAGAGGATTAAAAGCTTTATTGGAAGAATCAAAATGTTATCCCGTAATATATTTTCATAATTTAGGGTTCGACTGTAAATTTATCATAAAAGAATGCGATAGCGTTTGGATGTATATAGAAAAATCTCTATCTAACGTGGTTTATTTTAAAGCAGAAATTGACGGTAACGTTTTAGAATTTAGAGATTCATTAGCTATGATATCGCGTCCTTTAAAAGATTTTAGCAAGATATTTGGTTTAAAACAAGGTAAATTTCAAGATTTTCAATATAAATTTTTAACGTCTGAATCAGTTAAAAGAAGATACATTACTAAAATTGAATTGGAAAATTTTTACCCATCTTACGTTAATAATTTACCCAAACAATATTGGGAATTTGATAAATTTAATTTTCTACAACATGGGCGGATCCAGAACATTTTTAGGGGGGGGGGGGCTGAGAATCAAAAACAATTAATTTTCAGTACTACAATGAAATAATCAAAGGGAGAGAAAAACAAAGCACACTGTGGGAATGGGTGTACGTGTCCCCCCTCCCCTCTCCCTATCTCTCTCTTTTTTTTTTTTTTTTTAAATTAATTAATTAATTAATTTATTATTATTTTTTATACAATTTTAGGGTGGGGGGGGGGGGAGGGCTACAGCCCCCTTAGCCCCCCCCTGGATCCGCCAATGTACAATATGCTACTGATTATTGTGAACGTGACGTATACGTATTGAGAGACGGTATAGAATCATTCGCGAAAACGTTAATAAAAGAAGACGTGTGGTTAGATTTTACGGATTATTTTACCATTTCTAGTTTGACTTATGATTTTAGCAAACGTGAAGGAATGTTAGACGATGTTTGTGAGATGACGGGACATCTTGGAAAATATGCACAACAAAGCGTTATTGGAGGAAGAGTTTGTATTCGAGATAATGAACCTCAATCGACTAAAATTCCTCTGAAAGATTTAGACGTGACGAGTTTATATCCAACGGCCCTGTCTATGATAGGTTTTCCTATTGGTTCTATCGTGCCTTTACCTCCTGACGCGAGTATTTGGGATTATAAAGATTTTATTGTCACGATTAAAATTACAGCGGTTAATATTAAACGACATATTGAATGACTTACATGGATGAAGAAAAAAGACATTGGACTAACGATATCGCCGCTTACGTTTACCCTTCAAACATACAACATTTTGTCATTCAAAGAGTTATGAAATTTTTGTTCAGTAAAAGAGCAAAGTATAAAAAATTGGGTAATAATAAACAAATTGTTTTAAAACAAATGTTAAATGCTACGTACGGAAAGTTTATACAAAAACCTCGGTTCGAATATACAGATTTTATAGAAAAAAAAAATTCCCCGACTATCTTACGAGACATTCAGGATCGATAGTAGAATTTAATCGTGTAGGTAAAAAATTATGGCGCGTTTTAAAAAGTAAAGGTATCGTCGATTGGACGAGTCATCCATATGTTGGAGCTAAAATTTTAAGCATGAGTAAACAGATAATGAACAGGGTGTTATACATGAAAGACAAAAAGACAAAAAAATGTGTAGAAGATTTCGTCTACTATACGGATACGGATAGTATGTTTATATCGCAAGAAGGAATAGACATTATACAAAAAATAAAACCTCAACTTTTAAACGAAAGTGGTTTATGTTGTTTTCACGTTGACTTTGACTTTGATAGTGAAACTGATAGTCAACCCGCTAAATATGCCGTTGAGTCTATATTTCACAGTAAAAAAATATATTGTTGTCTTTTAGACAACAACACGTATCAAGATAGAATGAAAGGCATTCCAAAGAAAATCGTAAAATATTACGCCGATAAAGATTTCAAAAGAAATATTTTAGATCTTTATCGATATTTATTAAACCATCCGAAAGAATTTGACTTGTGCGAGGCTGATCAATTACAGTTAAAATTTACTAAAGCGATGAGAATAAGTAGTTTAACAGAATGTGTCAAAGTTATTTTTCCTAGTGGATATGGAAAAAAAACTTACAAAAAAAACTTAAAGAAAGAAAGAAAGAAAATTAAAAGTTAGATTTGCTAGATGACGTTCATTTTAATTTATTAAAATTTTTTAGGTGGATTTTCTGTATCTGGCGGAACAATTTGTAATTCTTCTCTTACAAAACTACGAGCAGGAGCTCTCGATTCTAAATAATTCAAGATGGGTTGATTTGATGCTTTCATAGCTCTACTAATGTTATAAATTTTTATTTATCAGTCGCTCGACGTCTCGCATCTTTTTTATCCTCACAGGGTGCGTATAAATATCTAACTAGAGCGTTTGCATTAATTCTTTTTTTATTCGATTTTTTAATAGCTGGTGAGGCTGGATTTTGCTCGACAACGGGTAATTTAATCGCATCTTTAGGTTTTAAATTTATGAGTCTAGTTGTTTCGTTATTTAATGCTTTTGCGACCAGCGGTAATCTTTTAACCCATTCTCTCGATCTTGTAGCTGTAGTCATTTCTTTTGCGTATTGATGAGAAAATAATCTTTCGGCTAAAGTTCTATTAAATCTCTCTACTATACCTTGAGCTCTATGATTCCCGGCTTCGCTTCTTTGTACAGTAACATTATTTTTTACTCATGATTACATTTACGCTTGACATAAATTCTTTTCCAGGATCGAATTTTAAAATTTTAGGCCAAGTGAGCAAAGAACGTTTATAAATTTTTTCAAACGCATTACTTACTCGCGCTGCTGTTTTATCAATTAACGGTTCCGCTTCTTTATACCTGCTAGCTTCATCCGCAACGGTTAACGCGTACTTGTACGTATTTTTACATATCGTATCGTGAGGAAGAAACAATAAATCTGCTTGATGAACCTCATTTGGTTTTTCTAAACTCGAGTTTGAACTGGTTGGTCTTGGAATGTAGGTGGGATACGGTAAATAAATTTGCCACAGCGCTTGCTTTTTTTATCCACTGTAAAACTAATGTTTTATTCACTTTAGTTTCTTGAGCTAGTTTATCGATCGCGCCAAGACCTTTCCAGTATCCTTTCGGACTATAATACACATTTTCTAGTTTTGTTCTCGTACGTTTATCCATTTTAATATTTTTATAAATATTTTAAGTCGATGTAGATTTCATAGGTGAAATTTTAGCCGGTAATCCTATTTTAACTAACCAATTTTGAGTCATTAGCGCCAACCCAACCGTTGCAGTCAGTTTTAGAGCATCGTTTACACCCAACTTTCCTAAATCGGGTGGATTTATTTTTAATATTTTTTTTAGCACCTATGTTGTATAAAACGGTTATAATTCCTACGACAGCTCCATGATAAGCTGAATTAATGATTCCATTTGTATCTATCATCGTTGCTGTTGTTGTTGAAGACATTATTTTATCTATATATTATATAATATTAAAACAAATATTTTTTTATTCCATTTCAAAAACAATTTTTTTTTTTATCGCTCCAAAGCTTGCTCCAGTGGTCGCTGCTGCCTTTTCCATATCAACCTTTACACCACCACCACCCGCTTCGCGACTTTTACTTGGTGCGGTAGGTTGCTCAAAAGTTTTTATTTTATTTTGATCAGAGTTTTGGTGGGAGCGACCACTAGTGTAAATCAAATACGCTAAACCCATTAAACCTATTACTCCTAGTCCAATGTACAACAAGTTTATTCCATCGCTTTCTTCTTTTGCACTCAACATAAATTCTTTAGTCGTATTTACATCGCTTCCGCTAATGGCCTTCTTTTTTAAGTTTTGTTTTATTATTTTTTTATCTTTCGCGATTCTTATACCAGCCGCTTGTCTTTTTGGATTTTTTATTTTAGTCGGTGCTTTTGTTACCTTCGCTGGTGACTGCTGCTGCTGCTCCAGCTGAGTTTTCGCAGCATGTGCTATCTCTGCTCCAGTGGTCGCTGTTGACGCTATCTCTGATTGCTGCTCCAGCTGAGTTTTCGCATGCTGCTCCATCATCTTTATTATCTAAACAAGATTCTTGTTTTCTTTTTAAATGTTTTGCTGTAATTAGCGTTGCTGCGAGCGGCGCCAAGTACATTCCATACTTGTAGTATATTTACATAATACGTTAGAAAGAGCGCTTGAAATGAATGGGTCTTTTTCTAAATCTGTAATTAATTCACCTTTGTCATCGATTTCAAAATGATATACCATCGCATCGATATAGTTTAAACTCGATTCTAATCCTTTTGCATATATATTTAGAATTGCACCACCTATTGAAGACATCATTTCGTGACCTAATTTAGCTTCATATTGCGCATATAATTTATTTTGGTCCTCTAAATTTAAAGCTTCAATTTCACTGACAGAATACTCTTTACCCAAATATTTTTTCGAGTTTCCTCCTGCAACTACATTAACGAGTCGATTAATGCGATGCGTAGCAGATTGTGCTTCTGCTGCTCCAGCGCATGCTGACTCTTCGTTTAACATTTTTTCAACTTCTTCCATTATTATTATAGTATACCTTTTATTTTAATTTAGTAAATTCTTCTAAATTATCTAAAAATTGTTCATGTTCATCTTTGTTATTTAAAATTTGTCTAATTTGAAAAAGTTATTTTTTAAAAATTGTATAATTTGTTCTATATTATTATCTAAAAATTTACTAAATTCTTTAAGAACAGCTTCGCGAGCTACTGCTTCTTTATTATCTAAAAATTGTCTATTTTTATATAAGATCTTTACCTTTTTCAGTATTTGAAAATTGTAAAAGTTCATCGTCACCTTCTTTAGTATCTAAAAATTGTCTAATTTGTAAAAGTCTATCGTTATTCATTTTATATATATATATATATATATATATATATATATATATATATATATATATATATATATATATATATATATATATATAAATTATATAATTAAATTTTAAAAATCTAACAAGTAAGCTATAGTAAGCTAACAAGTAAGCTATAGTAAGCTAACAAGTAAGCTATAGCAAGCTATAGTAAGCTAACAAGTAAGCTATAGTAAGCTATAGTAAGCTATAGTAAGCTATAGTAAGCTAGTCAAGTATTACGTAATCGGTAGGTTGATCTGTTTTCAAAATCAACTTGCTATGTTTGACTCGTTTTAATTTCTCAAATACTTGGATTCCCACCTCTTTAGTTGGTATGACGTCATTTTCTCAAAGACAATTTTCGAACGAGTCTATCTTTACAATAAAATACACACACCCACTTGAGTTGCTCTCTAAAACCTTTCAACACGCTATTATATTTTTGTGAAAGAATCCAACAGCTGTGATTGGCGTGTCTACCGCTAAAAGCCAATTGGGTAATCATACATTTATTATTCTCGTCATATTTTTATACTGTAATTCTTTACTCGCGCTACAGTCGTCGATTATAAACAACGTTTCGTTTCCTTTAAATACGTCGCTATACATTTTTATCGCTTTGTTTAACGAGACACTACTCAGATCATCAATATGCACTTGCTCGTCGTTCCAAATCCATTTTCTATTTTGATAAGCAATATTTACCGCGATGGTTGGACATAATATAACGATATATTCAAAATATTTATAATATTCTTTTTCCAACAAATTTAAAACAAATTCTGTTTTTCCACATCCAGTTTGTTTGCAAATTAATGCAGCGTGCGGGTATTTAGGTAACAACAACATGGTTTTTAATAATAGTCAACATGTTTTTGCTTGAGCTTTGCTCGGAGTACAACCTAATATATCACAGAATCAAATCGTCCATTTTCAATATTGAGTTGCGCGTCCATAATAATAAAAGTGTACAAGTATAATTCGCCCGCAGTTTCTGCTTCTTTATCTATTTGAATGGTAATTCCTTCAGATAAGTTTTCTACTCGTCTTCCACTTCCGTGAATTTTGTTGTCATCGATGCATCTCATATCTAAAAACAAACCGTATTTATCTAGTAAATAATCACCTTGTTTCACATTTGATAAATTTAAAGCTTTAGTTACTCGCATAGTGTTTTTCTTTCGAATCTCCAAAATATTTTTGAATTTCTTCCCAGTTTTGATACCTGCGCATTCCTTGTGCATAGAGTTGGTTGGGAACTCCTTTTATAGTAATGGCAACTTTATCGATTTTTGGATTATAAAATTTGTTGGAATCTTTTACATTAGGCTCTTTGAATAAAAATAATATTCCTTTCATGCTTTTAGCCGGTGTATTTAAATTTATATTCAACGTCGCATCGCTTTTGTTTAACGGTTTCACACTCTGTCTCACAACTCTATCAAACAATATCACCAACTTGTTGCTATATTGATTTTTGATCATTTGTGCAAGCTGTGGCATATGAACAACTTCGTATTCTAAAGAAATTCCACTTATGACGTATTTAGCATTATCGTCCGAGCTTTTGATTACTTTAGAAAATTTATTAAATATGAGTTCGTAAGTGAGACGATCTCCGATCCCCGATTGATAATACGGTTGATGATCGGTTAATAATTCAAAATCGAGAGGAATGTGATATCTATTTTTTAGAGTATCTGCAATGGCTTTATCTTTTCCTCCATTAGCGCTAGCATCGCTGCCACTAGAGCCTATTCTTAATCTAGACAAGTTAGAATCTTCAATTCCTTGATACGCTCGATTTTCGAGTTGGTCTTTTGTTAACCA
Source organism: Zoroaster sp. YZ-2022 (assembly GCA_029582265.1). Lineage (NCBI taxonomy): Eukaryota > Metazoa > Echinodermata > Asteroidea > Forcipulatida > Zoroasteridae > Zoroaster > Zoroaster sp. YZ-2022. Next base: position 28,080,292 of record CM055836.1, read on the forward strand.
CTCATCTTTAAAACAATTGAACACGTCTGCATCATCTAAACTAAACACTTCATTTCCCTCCATTTTAATGGTTATATTTTTTACGATGGCTCTACCAATATTATATACGATCGTTCTTGCATCGTCGCTCGCAGATTCGAAATCAATGTTAAAAGCCAATCTAACCGTACCCGGAACGATGACGTCGTGTTTTCCTAAATTTGGAAAACGAACCGTAAGTAATTGATTTTCAGTAATTGTGCTTGGATTGTGTGTAATGATAACTTTTTGACGTATTCCTTTCACACCCAATGGTTCTCTTAATTTTATGTATGGATTTAGTCTATCTCCGTACGTGTTAATCATAGTTTATAGTATACTTTGAAAATATATTTTTTAATTAAAAAAAAAAAGAATACTAAATTATAAAAATGACGTCGATATTAATGATGATAGGAGGAGCAGTAGCAAACGCATTTGCTTTTAGCGGATCAAATTGGTTATTTTCTCAAGGTGGTAAAGAAGAACAAAAAATACACGATTTGGCGTTAGAACAACTTTCAAAAGCTAGAGACAAATTTAGTAGAGAGCGCTCAAAATATCTAGATTTAATAAATGATCAATTATTAAAAGAATCAAACGCTGTAAAAACTTTTAACGACATTGACGAAGCGATGATCGAATATTACAACATTAGCGGCACTCAATTTAATTTACCGAAAGATTTACAGCACGAGCCTAAACTAGAAGATTATTACGTTTTTAGCGATGATCATAAAATGAGAGAAATTATATTCATCTTGTTGTGTATGACTGTAGTAGGTTACGTGAGTTATAAATTATTTAAAAAAGATAAAAAGTAATTGTAAAATGACTGAAGGAGGGTATGAAATGGATGATTTAGGTCGTGATGATTATAATCAACAAGAACTAGAGGATGATGATTAAACTGAATTTAATCAAACAAATCTTGAAGAAAGATTAGCAAGATTACGAGAATCTGCTGACTATAATACAGCGTATACGTTACCTTTGTCAGATAGTCATTACATCGATAGGTTTTATGATATCATAAAAGAACAAGGTTGGGAATTAAATAGAGTACCCCAATACGAAAAATTTAACGCTTGATAAGAAAAACAGAACTTTTGCTGCGATGAATACAATAGCCAGTAGAGCAAGAATGGCTGGCTATAGCCAGACTAGATTTATGAGAGAAGAATTGGGTATAAAAGACTGGAGTGCAACCAAACCAAAAATATCGAGAGAGGTACGAGAGAAAGCGGATGAAACTTTAAAAAGCTAGATGCTCCGACAGTTGTTCTTGATAGAACACCTCTTCGTAGAGATACCAACTACACCAAATCAGCATGAGCAAGCTCTGCTGGAGCAACAAGAAGAACAAGAAGAAGAAAAAGGAGAAAATAATGCGTTAGATACGGTTGAAGAATTCCTTGTTTTTCTCGCGCGAGATGCATCAACTCGAGAGGAAATGAAACTATACCGTGAAATATCGGGTTACGTAGATATTATGAAAACATCGCAAGGACACAAATTAAAATTTGAAGCTGAATTGTATGCACGAAACAAAGAATTAACTGAAATTATAGAAAGAATCGCTAAAAATGATGTAGGAGATGAAAATGCAATTGAAGAACTTGTACAACGAGATCAAGAAATATTAGACGAAATACCTATACTTAAAAAACAAATAATCAAACTTGATTATGAGAATAGTAGTCAATTCAATAGAATAAAAGAAACGTTATATAGAATAAAAAATATAGACAAAACGTTAGGTGAATGAATAAAAACTTTATTTAGAGAACAAGGTATAACGATAGTCAGTTTATTAACAGCCTTTAGTATGACCCTCGCTTTTATCATAGAATCAATAGTAAATGATGTAAAACCCACTTTGCAACCTAACGTAACGCCAACTCCTGTACCTCCTAAACCTGAACCACCTATTCCAAGTGATGGTACTGTAAAAGAGTGGATACAAAAAACTTTTAAACATCTAGCGAATGTACTAAAGAAACTTGGAGAAAAAGCTTTAGCTGCTTTACCAGGTATTATCGGATCAATAGTAAGTTGGTTATTTAAAATTACATCAACTGTGGTTGGATGGACGGCAGAGCACGTATGGTTAGCCTTAACAGGGGTTGGTGTTTTAATTTTAACCTATATGCAGAAAAAGTAGAGCTGACGCAGCGCAAGCTCCACTCAAGCAATTCGTAAATCATGGCGCCAAGTCCAGTAAGTATCGCAAAACCAATAATTAGAGCTACTTTTTCTTCTTGGTGCTGAGAAACAACCGCTGGAGCAGTTGCTTCAGCGTTATCGATTATTTGCGATTGATGCTGCGCAAGCTCTGTTGATTCTACCTCATCTACCTCATCATCATCCACTTCTAAACCGATAGTTGGAGCGGTAGCTTGCATAGCTGGAGGAACAGGTGTTGAATTTGTATCTTGGTTTGAACCGAGCAGTAGTATGGTAAATTGGGGCTTCTGTCTCACTCTCACTTTTGTGGGGTCGGGGGTTGTTAAAAAAGTGAAATGTAGGAATAATAATATTGTTGAGCTAAGAAATTTTGATAAGAAGATTTGTTAGTGGAAAAGAAAGATAATGCGTTGTATTGTTGTTGTTGATGAAATGTTGTTGTTGTTTAAAGCTCCATTTGTTTTTGAGAACAGTGCGCGCGTGTATTGTTGTTGTTTAAAGCTCCATTTGTTTTTGAGAACAGTGCGCGCGTGTATTGTTGTTGTTTAACAGTGTTCTTGGTAAGAAAAGTGGTAGTGAAAAAAAAAATTTCCTTTCCACACAGCAAGAACAACCCCCGACCCCACAAAAGTTTCGATTTCCACAGAAGCCCCAATTTACCATACTACTGTTGTAAAAATAGTAGTTAAAAAAGTGAAATTGGTAGGAAAATATTATGAAGAAGAATAGTAAAGATGACAACAGAAATGATTATTCCGTGCGAATGGCTTTTAATAGGTAAAACAGTCAAGTGTTCTGTTGGAAAGAATTGTTGGAAAGAATTTTTTTTATAGATTATAAATAATTATACGGTGGAGGTCTATATGTTGTTTTTACTTGTGAAGGTATATCTTGATACGATTTATTTACGGTAAAATTTACTTTAAACTCATAATTTTTTCTACAAGATGTATGACATCTTTTTTTTGTTGATCTGTATTTTTATTTTCACTATTTTCATCGGTTTTAAATTCATTTAAATTTTTAGATGGTTTTTAAGCAGTTTGACGTATAGCTTCTCTCATTGAGACGTACTTTTGTTGCTCTTTAGTGATTAAATTATAACACTATCTTCAATCGCTTTAGAAACATGATCACAAATAGTATTAAGTTTACTTTCGGCTAAAACTCTAATTTCATTATGTTTTTTAGCTTTTTTTTCTAGTCGATATTTTATATATCTAAGGCTTAGTCCTAAGCCTACTAAGCCTACAGCTACACCTTCTAACGCTATTCCTGCAGGTGCGGATATAACACTTAAAATACTAGCGATTCCAAGACTTCCTGCTCCTACACCACCTAATTCAGCGATAGTTTCTACAATACTACAAGCTTTAATAATTTTATTATATTTTTTAATCGTTAATTCTTTTTGAATACTATCGATTTTTTGTAATCGAAATGTTTTAGCATCATCCGTCATTGACGTTAAATTTGGATAAAGTACATTTGTTGATTCTATAGGCGCGCTCATTGTTGTTTACTATTAATAGTAAAAGATTTTAATCTGAAGGAAAATTAGTAATTTTCATATCGTAACAGACTCCAGTATCTATAGAGCCCAAAAAATAGGCTTGAGCAAAAAGTTTCGCTTGCCAACACGAGGATCTCTTAAAATAAAGCAAGCGCTAAATTCTAAAAACTTTGGATGAGTATTAAAGCTAAATTGAGGAATTAAATAAGTTTCAAAGTTATTTTCCGTCAATGATGGAATGAACGTGAATTATTATTATTAGTAGTTAATCTAAAAAAAATTATATTTTTAAACGTTAGAATTTTTACAGAAAAACCTACATATGAATCTTCAGTTGAGTTTTCCCAAAAAACTTTAAATAAATCTTTATAATCATATAATATTTCTCTTTCTTCAACATTATTGATATGTCCACTTTTTACAATAATATTATTATTATTATTATTGTCTTCACTGTCTCTAGTAATATTATCGCTACTTAACAAAACTCGCTCACTCGTTATACGTTTAGGTCCGTAAATACTCGCCATATTTATATAATTACTAGATTTATAAAAATATAATTTTAATTTAGCGGTAGACTTTAAATTTTTATATTAAAACAGATTTTTTAATTTAACGCGCCAAAAAAACTTGCCTCTGCAAAAACTTTTTGTACACTTTTTATTTTAAAACACATTTCATACTTTAAATGCTGCGTTTCATTATCAATAAAATGAAATTTTTCATTTCGTTCAGGAGAAGGAATATGATGTACGTTAGCTGCATAATCACGCGTTGCTGAATGCGTAACAAAACTATCAGTTTTAATAAATTGCGTAAAAATACTACAGTACGTGGGTGAAATGTTAAACATAAAAAAGGGTTGTTTAAAATGAGCGTGCCATCCGAGTATAACATTAAATTTTTCAATTAAAACTCTATTTTGTAAAATTTCATCTCTGTTTAGATAGCCATGATGTTCATAAATTTCACTAGGTGATGCTCGTATCGAGGCTACACCACTAGTACTTGTACTATCTGCAGTTGGAGTTGTACGTCTAGGTCCGTAAATACTTGCCATATTTATATAATTTCTAGATTTAAAATAGCGGGAAAACCGTGATTATTTATATCTCTACCCTTTGAATCTTTAATTTGACAACTTAATTCGCTTAAGTTTTCGGGTTTTAATTTTTTAAATGATGGATTTTTATATTCCATATACATACTATCTCCGAATGATTTACCTTGCAAAGGAAAAACGTTTAAAAGGGTGCTTGGTTTACCATTAAAACAATTATTAGTTGTAGAAACTTGGTCGCAATGAATGTTTAAACTTTTAAAAGGGTTTATATCGATTTTTTTACTATATTCTCCTACGGTTAGGAATTCATTATGAAGTCCTAGTAAATTAGCTAAACCAGTTGTAAATTTTACTGACTTGTTTTCATCGTTTAACTTTAACGTGTAAGTACCTATCTCATGATTGATCGTAAACGTTATCCAAGACTCGTTTTTTGATATAATATCTATAATTTCATAAATATTGTAAAGCCCTGGTTCGATCAATTTTATAACATCATCTAACGCCGTTGTACGATAGATAATTTTTTCTTTTTTACGCACGTTGTAATATCCTACCCAAATATTTATGCTAAGTAATGCTATTGTGAGATTGTCTTCTCTGTTATCGATAGGGTAGGCTAATTCAACTTGTCCACCATTTTTTTCAATTTCGATTTCAAAGGTATGATACATTTTATTATTAAAAGTTTATAATATAATATTATAAAATGACGTTGCCATTAGCATTCAAGAGTAATTTTACGTATTCATATCCAGCATCTGGAAATTTTACAGCACCTCAAAATTTTAATGCCAGTGATTTAACGAGTATAAAAATATACGTTAACGAAAACGAGTTTTTCACCGCACATTTTGATAATGTTTTTAGTAACTACAAGTTACCTAATGTTACTAGCGATAAAGTTGTTGATGATTGGCATAATAATCCATTAATTTTTTATCAAAATCAAATAAATTTTACAACGTATTGTAGTTCAACGAGATGTGGCGTAAGTTATCAACATTTAAATCATTTAAATATGATGATTCGTAGTTTTTTTAGATTTCACGTTTATTATCAAATAAGACTACTACTAAAAGAAATGAGTTGTCCTACATCTTTTCAAAATTATTTTAGCGCGTTTGATAATAATATAGACGTTAGCGCATATAAAAGACTATGCAAAGATTTTCATACATCAACATTGAATAATTGGAAACAGCGAGTAGATTTAAATTCGTCTGGATTAGGAACTGCTTATTATTACGATATCGGTTACAAACCCGTTCCCACTCTCAACTACGATAAAAGTAGTTTAAACGTCATCTCTAGCGAGGTAACCGATTATGATTATTATAAAACCGCGACAAAAATGAGTTTTGGAGATCATCCCTCAACTTACACAATTGGTTACATTTTACAATCTCCATCTACAGAGCTCGCGTGGAGAAAATTTATAATCGGCAACTCGGTAGGTTTTACGGATATAGGTACAGAAAGAATTAACGATTCTATAAGAACGTACGTTTACGCGATTTTAGGAGCTCAAGCGCAAGCAAAAAGTTCTTTTTTAGCTGGTGGTACTGGTTTAGACGCGCAGCGTGAATTTATAAATATAGTAAATGCAGAGATTGATTCTCCGGTTGATTTACAATCTTCTATTCAACGCTATCAAGATGTTTTACAATACGCTCGTTCACAATTAAATTTTGCTATCGGAGAAAATTTATACATGATGCCGAGTGATATGAATTTACGAATAGGTACGTACGCTGGATACAACAATAATTTATTAATTGCAACGCGTGATTTATCTCTAGGTTCAAATTTAGATCTAAACTCAGCACCTGTTCCTCCTCCTCCTATTTTACCGCTAGAAGAACAAACACAACTACCGATAATTACAAAGCATGTACAAGAATCTAATGATACAACAACTCCCTCTACGATACACCCACTCGACTCACCTAGCGTTAGTGAAATAAAAGAAGACTCACCGCTTGGTGTTAGCGATAATCACAAAGAAGAACAAAATTCTTTAATTATTGGTATTGCGGTTTTAACTGGATTAGGCGTTATGATTTATGAGTTGTTATTTTAACGTTTTCTGCATGTACGTTAAAATTAAAACACCAACTCCAGTTAACGCTAGCCATAAATGTTCCGCCGTCCACGATACTACTTTTGAAAGAGTAGTCAATAACCAACTTATTATACTACCTATAATAGCGGGTAAAGCGGCTAAAGCTTTTGCTCCTAGTTTAAATAATGTATTCGCTAGATTTTTTAATGTTTTTTGTATCCACTCTTTTACGCTACCACCGCTTGGAGTTGGAGGTGTGGGCGTAGGTGGCGTTGGTTTTGGTAAAACTGAACTTACAGTACCGGTAATCGCTTTAATAATAAAAGCGATAGTTATACTAAAAGCTGTTAATATACTAACGATCGTTATACCTTGCTCTCTAAATAAAGTTTTAATTTTATCTCCTAACGTAACGTCTTTAGTTAACATTTTTTGAACCGTTTCTTTAATTCTATTAATTTGACTACGAAGAATGTTTTCATTCACACTCACAGCTTCTAATCTCGCTCGTCTTTCATCTTTTAAGTTTTGCAGTTGTTGTCGTAGTTTTGCGGTTTCATCCTCATCTTCATCGACTCGATCTCGAGCGCTTATGTATTCTTTTTCAAGATTAGATATTTCTTCGCCAAGTTGGTCCAATTTAGCTAAATTTAATTCAAGTTGACCTCGAGTCGTTCGTAAAGCTCTATCGAGCCCCTCTATTTCTCGCCATTCTATATTTAATTCTGTTTGAGCGTCTTGATCTCTCGAAAGAGTTTCAACCGCCATTTCAATAGCTTCTTGTACTTTTTTAGATTTTTCTACAAGTTGTAACGGTATGGAGGGTAATCTTCTGCGACCAACGAACGTACCATCTGAATTTAGTATAAAATCTGGATTTGTTTGAGCCTCTGGATTTTTTACCCAGATAGTTTCTGTACTACCAGATGGTAGTATTATATCTATTTCTGTTGATTGTATAATATTACTAATAGATGCATGTTGGGGACCCAAAGCTGTTAAATCACTTCCAGTTACTCCTTTAATCGAACCTAATTTTAAAAATCCACCCGCTTTTTTAGTTAGACGTATTTCTTTATCTTCTTCACCTTCTTTACCTTTTTTTATAAAAAACAGATCACCCTTTCCTTCTTTATTTAGTTTATACTTGAAACTAGTATAGTCTTTTATAGGGTTAAAAAAATGTATACTTGCATAAAATTGATCGACTATATCTTTACGCAATCTATTTTCTTGAGATAAAATTAGAGTACTAAAAGATGTTTCTTGTTCAGTTACATGACCCAAGTTGTTATCATCTATATATTCATCATTATCTACTTTTTCTTCTTCTTCTTCTTCATCTGGATTTTCTTTTAAAAACGGATCCATCTCTATATATGGGTTTCCTCCATGCGCCATTTTATAATTACTTTTTATCTTTTTTTAATAATTTATAACTTATGTAACCTACTATACTCATACCAATTACTATAAATATAATTTCACGCGTTTTTTGATCTTCGCTAGGAACGTAGTAGTCAGATAGTTGAGGTTCGTTGTATAAATCTATCGGTAAATTTACTCTTTCATTCGTAACTCGTGAATATTCATTCATCACATCATCAATATTATTAAACGTTCTTACAGCACCCGATTCTTTTTGTATTTTTTCATTTAAATAATCTAGATATTTTAAACGCTTTTTACTAAATTCATCTCTAGCTTTTGAAAGATGTTCTAACGCTAAATCATGTCTTTTTCGTTCTTGTTCAGCGTCGTTGCCACGTAAATTACTAAATAAAAAATTCGATCCAGTAAACGCCAACGCGTTTACGACCGCTCCTCCAATCATCATCGCTATAGATACCATTTTATTTATTAATTTTTATAAAAATGATTATCTTTTAAAACTATAAAACTATGGCTAATACGTACGGAGATGTGCTTGATCCATATAGAAGAATAAGAGAACCGAGAGGTATAAAAGGATTACGTCAAAAAGTTGTTATTACACATAATCCAAGTACTATTACCGAAAAACAAATATTAATAATTAAATTTCCAAATTTAGGAACGAATGACGTTATCGTTCCAAATACAGTTAGATTATCTTTCAATATTGATCTTGTTGCGAATGATGATACGAGAACGTTGGTACAAAATATTGGTAGAGCTATCGTAAATAAGATAGAGGTTAAAATGGAAGGAAGAACAATATATATTTTAGATAATGCAGATGTATTCAATTGTTATAAAGATGAATGGTTAACAACGCAACAACGTGATAATTTAGCGTATCAAGGAATCGAAAATGAAAACGTAACTAAAATAAGAATAGACGCTAGCGATGAAGATATTAATGCAAATGAAGGAAAAGATAAAGCTATCGCAGATGCATATAAAAATAGATATCACATTCCACTTGATTTTGAATTGTTGACTGATCATCAACCTTACTATCAATCAGGAATCGGCGATCGATTGATTTATGAACTTACGTTTAATAGCTGTTCTAGCGTGATTAAAAGCACCGATGATGATGCAAAATATAACATAAGTAATTTATCTTTAGAATATGAAGTCGTTCATATGCCAGAACTCGCTCGAACAATTAGAAATCAATATAATAATCGGATAAGTATATTGTTTGATCACATACTAAGACAAACAATACACCAACTAAACAAACGCGATACGACATGGAATATAAATTTAAATACTCCTGCAAAAAGTATGAAAGGAATATTGTTTTTATTCAAAGAACCCGGTGTAAAAGAAAGCAATAAATTTTATAATCCAAAAATAAAGAAGGTGTCTATTACGATCGAGGGTATTCCAAATCAGCTATACGCACACGGATAAGCACCTTATCAACATTGGGAAGAAATATCAAAATATTTCGGTGATTCTAATCAACAACACGCTATACAAGTTGTTAAAGCTTTAAATTTATCTAATGTTAAGCAAGCTGATTATTTGTTAAACCGATACGGTTTATTTTTTAGATATGAGAACGAGTACCGACAATAAAATACACGGAAGTGGAAGACGAGTACAAAACTTATCCGAAGGGATTACTATTTTAATGGAAAAAGAAGCAGAAACTGCGGGTGAACTAACCATGTATACTTTTATTATTGTGGATGCGCAACTCGTTATAAGAAACTCACGTTTTGAAACTGTAGATTTTTAATTTTAATATTAGTATTAAAAAGGAATGTTTACTAAAGATCCACACGTTGCATTAATTTGTGGTCAAACAGGCTGTGGAAAAACGGAATACATTTTAAATTTATTAGAACAAGAATATTTTAATCATTTTGAATATACAGTATAGTGATTTTATGCCCAACAATCGCCGACAATGATACTTATAAAAAAAGAAGTTGGTTTTATAATGACGAGCGAGTGCACTTTAATGATTTAGAAAAAATTTCGTTAAACGATGCGATAAAAATTTATAGCAATACGTTTAAAGGAGATGAAACGTTGTTTATCATAGACGATTGTAGCGCAAATAAAGAATTACAATATAAATCTTTTTCAAAAAGCCAGCGACAGCACGAGTTGGTGCGGTTAGCTTTTTCAGGAAGACATATTAAACACTCTTGTTGGATTTTATCTCAAAAATATAATAGCGTGTTGAAGGATTTTAGAGATCAACTCAAGTGAGTATGTTTATTTTATTGTAAAGATAGAGATTCATTCGAAGATTGTTTGCGAGAAAACGATGTAATACCAACAAAAGAGTTAAGAATGCAAATTCATGAGCAATTAAAACGAGTTAAACATCGCAAATTGATTTTAAAAACGGATCAACCTACCGATTATGAAATACGTGACTAGGACTCTTAGAACCCACAAGTCGTTAAGCAATTACCCACAAGTCGTTAAGCAATTACCCACAAGTCTTGAGCAATTACCCACAAGTCGTTGAGGAATTACCCCTAGGTTACTTAGAAAATCGATTAAAAAAAAAATATTATAAAACTATATAATATAACATGAATACAATAACATTAGAATATTTATTTAGTATCATTAAAATTAACAGAGTAAGAGATTCATTAAATCATCTTAATTTACTAGTTAATACTGAAGAAAAAAGAAAACAACTATTAGTTTTTTATGATCGTAAATATAACCGAGTAAATAGTTATATAAATGAACTATGTTTTCTTTTAGATACTGAAGAAAAAAGAAATGAACTAGCACAATTTTTAGATACTAAAATAAAAAGTAGTTTTTCGAATATAATCTATAGTCTTATAAAAGATCTAATGTTTAATCTTAACCAACTTTTAGATACTGAAGAAAAAGTAAATGAACTAGCACAATTTTTAGATACTAAAATAAATAACAATGGTTTAAGAAATGATCTTGATATACTAGTTAATAATGAAGAAAAAGTAAATGAACTTGTACAATTTTTTAACTTGTGCGATGAAAAAGATTTATTTACTAGTATAGATCTTTTTCAAATAAGATCTATAATAAGTTTTCTTCAAGAACGTTTTACATATCTTAACGAGAAACGGCTTTTTAATTATAAAAAAATGAAAGATTTAATAAGTAAGCTTACTAGGTTACTTGGGTAATTACTCAATTGCTGACGCTGGTTACTTGGGTAATTACTCAATAATATTATAAAATAGTCTTATAAACATGAATACAATAACATTAGAATATTTATTTACGAGTACAAATATTGAGCAAGTAAAAGAAACAATAAATGATTTTAATTTACTAGTTAATACTGAAGAAAAAAGAAATGAACTAGTTTTAGTTTTAAATGAAAATACAAATCAAGTACAAAATTTAATAGCGAGTATAGATAAAAACAAGTAAAAGATCTAATAAATAATCTTAATTTACTTGCTAATAATGTTAATTTATCTCGTATTAACTATTGGTTTCTCTATTTTTTTTTATTAAAGTAACTAATTATTTTATAAACGTTTAATAAATGGAACAAGTTGATGAAATGGAACAAGTTTATAAAATTTTGAATGAAAGCCCACCATTACTCGCAGACTGCGCCACTGAAACGAATGATGTTGCGTCAAAACAAAAATTAAATAAAGAAAAACTCTTAAAAGTTGTAGTAGGAGGAGATTCAAAAAAATATTTAAAAAAAGAGTATAGCGTTAGTGATATTGAAACTTTATCTACAGAAGAGCAAAACTTACTGTGCATACAATACGAAGCTAAATTAGGTCGTGATATAATACAGTCTTTAGGTAGCACGTTTATAACATTTTACGCTAAATTATTAGGATTAAGCTTAGATAGTATTGATTTATACGGTTTTCAATTTCAAATTGATAATGAAGGTAAATTAATTTCAGATTTAGAAAAAGATCCATTTGTTTCCGAAATGCTTTCAGTAATAGCGTGTGATTTATATTATAAGTATGGGCCTATGTTAGGTCCATTCTCTTTAGTTTTAATTACAGCAAATCATTTAAAAAGAAAAGAAGAATCTTGTTTAGATAATAAAAGCGATGGAAACAAACAACACCCAAGAGAATACATCGAACGCACTACCGCAAGCGACACAGTCTGTGAGTCAAACCAACCAACCGTTACTAACAGTAACGAAAACACCGATTAAAAAAGAAAAAACCCAAACAGAGTTGCGGCTGGTAAAAGACTCGCTAAACTAAATACAGAAAAAAAACTTGCTTTCACTAAAAAACAGCGAAAGCCACTTTCTGAACCAGCAAATGTTAAAACAACAACAACGAGTAAAACAAACGATAACAACAACTATTATTTTTATATTGCTATAGGTCTTGGAATATTGTTTTTGCTTAGGTCAAAGCCAGAATCGTTAGAAGTTGTTGACAACTCAACAGTCTTACTAGCTGAGCCTACAGCTTTGGTAGAGTCGCAAGCGAATTCGCAAGCGAAAGAGTACGTAGTTATTGAAATGGAATAATTAACAAAAAAAAATATTATAACAACAAGTATAAAATAAGATGGATACAAAAACAATCGCCGATACAGCTTATCATAGCAGTGTTTTAACACTTTTTACTGTTTTATACAGTATGTTAGTTAAAAAAACATTAAGCGTAGAACCAGCTAACTTAAATAAATTAGATATAAAAGATGGATTAAAATTAACCGTAACGCTTGGATTATCTTCAATGACACAAATGTGGTTAATTAAACAAGGCATTTTACCATCATCTCTTATGCCTAAAAATTTTACTGAATAAATAAATGTTTAATAAATATTAAATGGATAAACGAGTAAAACTTGTGCTTAGTAACGCATTATTATAGTCCAAAAGGATATTATAAAGGTTTAGATGCAATTAATAAATTAGCTCAAGAAACTAAAGTAAATAAAAAAGTAGTTTTACAATGGATTAAAAAACAAGCGCTATGGCAAATTTATTTACCCTATCCTAAATATATTCCAAGACCTACTAGTTCAAATAGTACGTTACCAGCACCAAATCAAGTTCATCAAGCTGATTTATTGTTTCTTCCGCATGATACAATAGCTAAAAAGACGTACAAGTATGCGTTAACAATAGTCGATGAAGCTAGTAGATATAAAGAAGCGGAGCCGTTAACCGATAAAACAGCTATTCAAGTCGGTAATGCATTTCAAAAAATTTATAAACGTTCGCAGCTAACTTGGCCTAAAATTATGCAAGTCGATCCTGGAAAAGAATTTATGTCTAGCGTTAATGTATTAATGAGTAAACATAATGTAAAAATCCAAAGAAGTGAAGCTGGTAATCATAGAGCTCAAGGTATAGTAGAGCGATTTAATAGAACGTTAGCCGAGAGATTATTTTCTCATCAATACGCTCAAGAAATAGCAACGGATAAAAGATCTCGAGTATGGGTTAAAAGATTACCAGCGGTTGTAAAAGCATTAAATAATGAAACAACACGTCTTATAAATTTAAAACCTAAAGACGCGATTAAATTACGTAGTGTTGAACAAAATCCAGCCTCACCGACTCTTGTTAAATCTAAAGAAAAAAGAATACCAACGAGTAGTTTAGTTCGATATTTATACGCACCCGGTGAAGCTGAAAAAGATACGAGACGTCGCGCGACTGACCCTATATGGAGTATAAAAATTTATAAAATATCTAAAACGATGAAAGCTGCTAATCAAGTTAGATTGTATTATTTAGACGCGGGTCCTGCTCGTAGTTTTGTAAAAGAAGAATTACAAATTATTCCTAGAGATACAGAAAATCCTCCTATTAAACACTAATACTATTAGCAAACGGTAGCTCATATAGCAAGTTCAAGTTTTTACACCTATAGTGATCGTAAGCTAAAGTATGTACTCTATCCTCTAAAATATATCTTTTTGTATCGAGTCCGTCTAACGATTTTTTAGTTACCGTTGTAGTATAAGTATGATGACCTTTATTTCTAATAAAATTCATCTTGTGATGATACGATATATTTTCAAATAAAACTATTTTATAGTTTTCGTGGTTAATTTTCTTTTCTACAACAGTTTTTTTAACGCCTTTAGCTTTCTTTAGTTCTTTTTCATTCGATAAAAGCACAGAGTACATTTTTGCTCTTAAACCTACAAATTCAGAGATTAAAGTTCCCGCGGTTTCATCTTTAAATTTTCCAATCACTTTTTTATTTTCTTCAGAAAATAAAAAATGATCTTTTTTATAATTACTAAAATCGTATTTTTCTTTGTCGTTTAATAAATCTTTATATAGATCTTCAGTTTCAATATCAACGATTAAACTATCCGTATCTGTGTAAAGCAATTTTATCTTATCGTTGTATTTTAACTTTAAATGATTGTAATAATAATCGTACATGAAAAGTTTTGATAATTCTAAAATACTCATTCCTACATAGATTGGTTTAACGAGAGTGAGGCTTGTTTTGTATGTATGAATCGCTGCTAAATCAAAACCATCAAAAATCCTTTGATTGGCAAAAGTCGGCTTGGCTATTTTCTTTTGCATGCGTTCTTTGTCTTTAGCATCACTCAGTCTCACTAGATCAACATTAATGCGATTTCTTACATTCTCCATCGTTTTACCAAAAACGGAATTATTCATCAGTTTGTACAAGTCTTTTTCAAAATCACTCGTTGCGTCTTTTCTGAGTTGAGTATTTAAATCAATGTATGATTTCATCCAACATGATTCATCAAATTCTAATACGCGGTGAATTTTAGTTAGTTTCATACCGAGTTGTAAATATTTTTGTAAATTGCAATAATGAAGCACGTATTTTTTTTGGTCGCCCAAAGTGCAAACTAATTTTTCAACGTTTGTTGTAGGTTTACCTTTTAATAAATCAAGTTGATACGGTGACATGTAAGATTGAGGTATCGTTAATTTATCTGGCGCGAGCGGATAATCATTATGTAAATCATGAAAACTAGTTGCTTTAGAGTATCTATTACTTATCATAACCATCCCTCCTCTCAAACCTTTTTCTATTAATAAATACATGTCGTAATCAGTAATCAGTTCTAAACAAACTCGAGAATGTTTCAGTAAAGCGTCCCAACTTAAACCTGGACTCGTATAATAATGCGCTGGATCTAATTTATAATGTTTCATACAAGTAGCACGAAAAATTTCAAATACATCGGCTAATAACAACGTATCTGTGCGCACGTACAAATCATGATAATCTCCTAAATTTTTACAATTGAATGTATTATATACATTCTTTGTATGATTATATTCTTCATTAGTAATATGAGTGTTGTTTAAACTACTATAAAATGCTTGTTGCGAAGGAAGACTAGTTTCTTCAAATCGTTCAAAACTATCCATGTATTCATACGGATAAATACCTTTTTGTTTTAAAAGATTAAATTTTTCTAAATCGGCTTCATGTAATCTTGTGATACGAAAAGATTTACTTGATTCAACCATTTTATTAAGCGAATAAGGTAAAAATTTAAAACTATCGAGAAATCGTAGTTGTCCGATTGAAAAGGAAATATACTTTTCTATATTGTTTGGAATACACGTTAGATTTCCTTTTGTTTCACTTATTCCTTGCATAATGAGATGCGAGTCGTAACCTCGTAAATTGTGAATAAAAACGGGTATAAATGTTTTATTGGGTTCTAGTTTTAGTTTTAAATTACATCTATCATGCGCTGCTCCTCTATATTTACCGGTGTGACAATGATCTCGTACTTTTGTGTAAGATTTTTTTAATTTGTTATCGTCAATTTCTTCTCTACAAATCCAACAACGACAGTTTACGTTGTTTTCGTGAAAATATGATTTTTCACATATCCAACACTGTTGCGCATTTTTAAAATTTTAAAAATATCCTTTAGTCATATTTATTTTAAGAGGTTTTGCAAATATCTCGTTAATCTTGACTACTTCATTTAATAGTTTTTCTAAAAAGTGATTCACCGCATTTTCACCCCTATACGTAAATGATGAAAATATTGTACCGTCAACACTAATAATCACGTATGAATAACCGCATGGAATGTGCTCTTGTTTTGCAAAAGTTTTACCGCCTAGAGTTTTATCTATTTTTGCTAATATACTTTCAAAATCAGCGTATATAGTAAAAGGAACTTGCATCTTTTTATGAAAATTTTTAAATTTTAATGTATCGTTTTTACACTTGGTTGGCATAACTATCTTTACCGCTCTATGTTTTACACCTCTACACTCGATCGTATGATTAGCGAGTAGTTCTTTTCTACTAAAATTACACAAGCAACGATCACAAAAGTGTTTTTTAGCTTTATGTTTTGTTTGATTGTAAAGTAATTTATTAAAATCCTTGATCCAAACGTAGTGAGATCTAGTTGTTTCTTCTTGTTCAATTAATAATATTTTTATACGTTCTTGAGAGTAATCTTCATTGCTAATGTATAAAGGAAAGACTGAATATTTGTCCAAACCAAAAACGTTTATCGCTAAATCATGTTGTTGTTCTACTCGCTTAATCTGACTTAGTGTAGGAGCCTCAATAGTGTTAAAATTTAAACCATCTTCTTTCGTATATGTAGAGGGTCTGTCTGAATTTTTTATGTTTACTTTTTCAATCGAAATATTTAATTCTATCGATTTTTTCTTATGTTTATTATAACAACGCAACGCCCATCGTAAACAATCATCGTCTTTGTTAAGTACGTTAATGCATGCCTTTTTATTTTTTATGTAGTCTGGTAGCTTAATAAAAGAACCACCACGTAAAGGTTTATATTTTGAAATTGTAACAACTAATTTTTCAAAACGATCTATGATCCATCCACTACCTCGTTTTGAAAAAGTTGATAAAACTTCTTGAATTCTTGCAAAACCTAGAGCTAATTCAGCTTTAATATTATTCATATTTAATAAAACTATTTGTTTAGAAAAATTAAAAGGAATATTTAACAAATCAATACTACCATCATCTTTTACTTTATAAAATTCAACCCATAAGTGAATCATAAACTTGGACGGCCCTAATTCTTGTAAATCTAAAGTCAACTTGTTAATTATCGGCGCTTCAACACCCTCAACGAGCATAAGTACATCTTTTTCTCTTTTATGACCTAGTGGTATAGTCATTGTTCGCTTTCGTAAATATAATCCGCCATTAATCGGTGGTTTGTCAAACTCTAAAACACCCTTGCGCCAATCTCTCACGATCTTATACAAATGTTTTCGTAATCGACCGTTTCCTACTACAGGAATTTCCTCAGCTTCTATAACACTAGCAAGTTCTCTTCTCGTTAATTTTCTTGTTGGTTTTTGCCGTCTTTTATATTTTTTTACAACGTTGTAATAAGCCCGTTTTACAACTTTACCCTTGCTATTTGGGGTGGGAATTAACTCATGCGAGCGCGTAAAATCTTTCAATTCTTTTAATTTCCATTTAGATGGATATTTTTCTGTTCTCATCTTTAATATACTGTTACATAATATTTCACGTTTTTCACTTTTTTAACTATTATTATTTTTTTTTAAATTCACGAAAATACTGGATTTTCATCCTCTGAATTATCTAGGATTTCATTCTCATCAAACGGTAATAACCGACTAAAAGTTAAACCTGCATCTTGAGGCGTATAAGTAGCCTGTATAACTTTAAATCTTAAACTAGCGCCGTAAGATTTTGCGCCATGAGCTCCCCAATAAATACCTTCCCATTTAATAATTGGAGTTATATGACCACGACTATTTATATATTTTTTACCTGTATCATCGTAATCTTTAGTCGTGGTATCATAAATTCTAGTTTTATTTTCCATAGCTAAACCTGTATTGCGCGTATCTAATTTTAAATACATGCGTCTAGGTTGTTCTGTATCCATTTCTTTTGAATTTCCCTTTATTTTAAAAGGATATGCATAAGGAGGTTTAATAGCTACAGCTTTTTGACTAGGTAAATCTTTTTTATTATGAATAGCAAAACTTAGAGCACTACAGCTTGGATTAGGAATAGCGCATGGTATTTTTTTAGCTTCAATAACATATTTCTGCCAGCAAGCATGTACCATAGCGTCAAAATATTTTAATTTTTTTTTTCTAAAAGAGTAGGTTCTTTCAGTGTTTTTTGACTCGTCATAAAATAAGTAATTTGCAAGCCAGTTACCGCTTCCCAATCAATTTCACTGCCTCTATTTATTAAACATTTATTATTAGTTAATGGATAAGTAGGACTTACACCAAAACAAAATTGTTCGGGTAACTTTAAAAATAAATTTGCTTCTTGACCTTTAGAATTTATATAACGAACTTCTGAACAAGTAGTATCAAAAGCTCCATTATTACACACGACCGTTGTAGGATCTTTTATACAAATATTTTTTTTCGCATATGTTTTAGGGTTAAATACAACAAAATAATTTAAATTGGTTTCATGCGTCATGATGGTAATTACATTACATTACATTAAGCTAATTTTAAATTTCACTTTTTTAACTACTATTTTTACAACAGTAGTATGGTAAATTGGGGCTTCTGTGGAAATCGAAACTTTTGTGGGGTCGGGGGTTGTTCTTGCTGTGTGGAAAGGAATTTTTTGTTTCACTACCACTTTTCTTACCAAGAACACTGTTAAACAACAACAATACACGCGCGCACTGTTCTGAAAAACAAATGGAGCTTTAAACAACAACAATACACGCGCGCACTGTTCTCAAAAACAAATGGAGCTTTAAACAACAACAACATTTCATAAACAACAACAACACAACGCATTATCTTTCTTTTCCACTAACAAATCTTCTTATCAAAATTTCTTAGCCCAACAATATTATTATTCCTACATTTCACTTTTTTAACAACCCCCGACCCCACAAAAGTGAGAGTGAGACAGAAGCCCCAATTTACCATACTACTCGAGCGATAAATCTGACGTTGCAATTAAAATATTGGTATTGTATCCTGCGTACGTATCTATTCGCAAATTCATGTCACTCGGCATCAAGTATAAATTTTCTCCGATGACAAAGTTTAAACTCGATCGAGCGTATTGTAAATTATCTTGATATCGTTTAATAGAAGATTGTAAATCGATCGGAGAATCGATTGAAGCATTGACTAAATTTAAAAATTTTCTTTTTGCACCACCACCAGTGATGAGAATTCCAGTTTTTGTTAGAGCTTGAGCCCCCAATATCCCGTACACGTACGTTCTTAACCCTTTCGATCCCACGGGCTCTAAAAAGAGCCTTTGTTGTGATACGCTTCCTTCCCGTGGGCTCTAAAAGGTGCCGGGAATCGGCATGCCCTTGACGACCACGGCGACTTAAATCACCACCTGAAAATGCTTGAGTGGTTTTTGGGGTTGGCGCCCTCTATTGACAGGAATGAAGTGTATAAAGTTTATGAAAAGAAAAGTGCGTCACTTTGCGGTTCCCGGTGCTAGCGTCCACTCGCTTCCACAACGGTCAGTTTAATTTAGTTGCAATCATGATGGAAACGGACATAAATGATGGCATTTTGGCTGAGATTTTGGCAGACAGTGGCTCAGAATCAGATGACGAAGTAACGGATGACGACAGCACATCAGAAGTACTAATTCCAGCGGAATTCGTTGAACTTGAAGAGGTAGGCCAAAATCACAGTAAAAATGAATAACTAATATTAATAACAGTTAACGTTACTCTTCCTGGCCCAATGCAAATTAACGTAATTCACTTATTTTCCTAGGCTATAGCGTAAATAGCGTTACAACTGTTGGAGTTGAGTAATGTAAATTTAGAAAATGGATCCCTTTTAATAGGATTGACCAAATCCCCACCCCCTGGACTGGGTCAAAAAAGTCAAGTGAAAATGTACAATTATTAGTAGTTTGTTGGGGTAATATTTGTATTCATTGAAACAGTAAGTTGATGTATAGTATAGATATAGCATAGAAATTTTAACATTTACCCATAGCCGGTCGTGCTGTTTAGCGTTAACAGGCTGAAAATGCACTCTTAGTCTCAAGCTTCCAAAAGAATAGCCTTGTATTCGAAAGGCCCTCATAAGTCGTATTATGCAAGAAGTTGGGGGAATTCACATTCACAATCCACATTAAAACGAAAATTTATCGACAACGAGTTTTGGAGAGTGGATGGAATCTGCCATATTTTTTTCTCTCAGCACAATATTCATTTTGCGCATGACCCCCTGTGGCCTGTGCACATGCAGCATTGAGATATTGTATTTACAAAGGACCGAGATTAATCCTCCTTTGCCTTGTTTTTCTGTTGCAGCCTACCTACCAAGGTGACAGCCGACCGAGATCGAGGACGACAGGAAAGTTAGATTTCCGATCCGGTTGGGAACGACGAGACCATTACGAGTGTGGGACTGTGCAGTTCAATGGAAATTCTGGCCCCACCGGCGACTTTGCCACACTGTCGGCAGTGGAGATCTTCAAGCTGTATTTTTGTCAACTCGTGTGGGATATGCTCGTCGATGAGACTAATCACTATGCGCAGCAAACAATAGACTCAAATCCTGGTCAACAATTCTCCTGGCACCCAACCAACATTCCAGAAATGATGGCATTTGTGGCACTTCTCATTGCTATGGGCATAAACAAATCCTCTCAATACAAGATGTACTGGTCAACATCTGAAGTTCTTCGCATCCCATTCTACCCGTCGATCATGACCCGAAATCGGTTCAGTTCAATTCTTCGGTTCCTCCACATCTCAAATAACCAAATTCTTCGTAGAGCCTTGGCTAAACGGGACAAACTTTCCAAAGTTCGGCCCTTGATAGAAGTCCTCGTCCCGAAGTTTCTCAACCTGTATAACCCTGCGCAGAATCTGTCTCCAGACGAGAGTATGTTGAAATTCAAGGGACGCTTAAGTTTTGTTCAGTACATGCCTAACAAACCTATCAAACGGGTATTAAAGCCTTCTCCTGAACGAGTCCAAAACAGGATACACGTGTGCTTGGAAACTGTACACAGGAGCCGACGACACCCAAACTGTTTATGATGCAGACGTAGATTTCAAGTCATCAGACTGCCATCCACCAAACCCAACAGTTGCAGGAAAAGTCGTCATTGATCTGGTCCATGGACTTGAGAATAAGGGACACGTAATATATTGTGATAATTACTATACTAGCCCAGCTTTTGTAGCTAAACTTGCTAAACTAGATTCGGATGTTGTGGAACTGTTCGTTACACTACACAGGAATACCCCAGGCCGCAAAACCCAAAAACATAAAATAAGAAAGGAGATGACCCATTTTTTTGGGTGAAAGGTGGGCAATTGTGTATCGTTTGGCAAGACAAAAAATCTGTAACACTTTTAACTAATGTAGGCAACACTGATTTGTCCAAAAAGCAAATTCGGTGTAATAAGAGCACAAGTGGATTTGTGATGTTATGAAGCCCAATTGTATTGAAGATTACAACAAAAAAACATGGGTGGAACTGATCTTAAGCCAACCAATGTTTTCAGTACTACAATCATACACACAGAAGCTTGAAATGGTGGAAAAGAGTTTTTTTCCATATGCTGAATATCTGTATTGTCAATAGCAGAGTAATATTCACCAGCATAGCAGGGAACAAAATGTCAGTAACCTGATTTTCGTATAGGATTGTACAGGGCTTGCTGTTGGGTTGGGAACGTAACGCAACAAGTCAGTTGAGATACCATATTCATTGAGTTGACAGGGCAACAGCACTATCCTGGCAAAACCCCAATGGAAGAACGCGACTGCATTGTTTGCAGTAACCGAAAATTAGGCAGGGTAAAACAAACAAAGATGATCTGTAAACAATGTACACAACCTATGTGCATATTCCTTGTTTGAGAAATACCACATCACTTGATTGTAAATCTATACTATTTGTTAACCCCCCGTTCAATGTTGGGAATGGTCGGACAAGCCGCAGATTACAGTCCAAACCAACATTGAATTGGGGTGAGAGGTTTAGCATGGATTGTGATGTATGTACACTGAATGGTTCATTTCAAGTAGAAAACAAACAAAAAATACCCCAAAATCTCATCCAAGTTATTGTTTTTCATGGAAAAGAAATCATACATGTACCGTATTTGCATGAAATATCACCCATTTGTATTACTTTTCTTCAGTGTAAATATTGATCTAAATATTTCATTGTTTGCTTTTACACTTAAAATCTGCACAATATTTTCCTCCCTTTGTATACTCATTTTTACCATCAGTTTAACATACAAATATATTTGAGCCTATTGGTATGTACAGTCACATGTAAAAAAGTGTCTATTACTGCAGAGTGAGGGCGCACTTCAATGAAATTGTGAAAAACCCACTGGTGCTGAAGTGACATTGGGCTCCTAATTACTGTGGTAAAGAAGGGTACTCTCTTACATAACTGGCTGGTAATGAAAGGGTTATACTAGAGTCATTGATTCGTTCTATACCGCTATCCGTAAAGCCTTGAGCTGCAGCAAGTATAAATTTATTCCAAGCTTGTTGAACATAAGAGATTGAGAAATGTATTCAACAACGTACGAACCCCCAATATCATTAACGCTATTAACTTTCTGAAGATTAACATTTTCAAAATCAAAATCCATCCTTTTCTTGTTTTGATGAAACAAAGTCGAATTGTCGTAGTTTTTCCCTGGCACTGGAATGTATCCGTAGATGTTCAAATAATAGGCCGTTCCCAATCCATTAGAGTTTTTGTCTACTTGTTGTTTCCAATTTGATATGGCGAAACGTGAAATTCATTACATATACTATTGTACGCGCTAATGTCTATATTATTATCAAACGCATCGTATAAATTTTGAAAAGATGTAGGACAGCTCATTTCTTTGAGCATTCGTCTACTTTGATAATAAACATGAAATTTGAAAAACACGAATCATCATATTTGAATGCGATAAATGTTCGTAACCCACCCACACCCAGTCGTACTACACCACGTTACAACATTTAATTGATTCTGATAAAATTTTAAAG
>CM055836.1:28104022-28170848 GCA_029582265.1 Zoroaster sp. YZ-2022
ACTTTAGACGGAATTAAGTCACAGGTACAGCTGATGCATTCATAAAATTATACTAAGTAAGCTATTAGATAATGGTTCGTTTATTTGAAAATATGGTCATTACAAATATTGTGCCTTCCCTTTAAAGTAAACCGTTGATCTTGTTTATTTGGTTATAGTTAATGTTTTATCGAAATATGCTTACTCAAATATAGTTTACAATCACAGAAATATTTATTAAATATTTGTGAATACTTAGGAACTTCCTTCCTTCCGTTTTGCCTAAATAGCATCGTCAGCACGGGCTTGATGTATCGAAACTAAGTAGTGCGCCCTCTATTGCCGCATCGGAATTACAATGTGCCCATAAAACTAGTACATGTAATGTCACTCGAATTCCGTGACATACATGAAATACAAGATGATGTTTAGTTACCCATTAACGGTTTATCTCTGTATGGTTTTCTTAGTATTTTTTTAAATAACAAAATAAATACACCAAAATAAAATAAATATTCAGATTAGCGTTGCTTGAATTATAAAACAACAACAAAACAAATGCCCCAGAGTCGGTGGGTGAAAACAATTTTGTTTGGCACCAATGGTTGTTGGGTTGGCGCGAACTCCCCATTGAACATTCAAAACAATCACTCAGGGATTCAAATCGGAGAAATTCGGAGGCGTCGGGGCTAACATTAAAACATATTCGTGAATTAAGGACAGACACTATTTCACCGACAAGCAGGACGCCCTCTTCCCCTTGTGATACTGTACGATACCGTGCATCATTACACATCCCAAAGTTTGTTTAACGATTGTGTTTTACTATTGTTCAGAGGGCCCGTTTTGTTAATCCACCGCGCTGTCTTAACATAATTAACAATCTTCACAACTCGTTCTACAGCCAGTCTGTGATATTATATTTTTTCTGTAGACCAGAATTGCCATTTAACTCTCATATACATACATTATTTTATATTCTATGAATTAATTCTGGACTTAACTTCCGCTAATAATATCGTCCAGCAGATTCTTTCCCAAAGGCAAAATGTGACGAAATGTGACAAACAAATTAATTAAGAAACAAATTAACGCTCGTTCAATCGAATTTGGTACCATTCAAGCAATTCACAAATGTGGGTACATTTGCAAGGAAGCTTACCCACATAGCCCCTCTCAAATTCTGACTATTTCGTATCAGACATATTGATTCCAAATTGGTCAGGCACCAGTTTGACTCACTTTGTGGTCAGTTTCTGACCCAATATTTTCGTAATGTATTAAATCTTTCGGATTTTGACCAGCGCCCAAAGGAAAAACAACAACATAAATGGATCACTATATGACGTATGACTTTTAATGTAGTTCAAATGGTAAGCTTAATTTAACAGTTATGTTTGATTACTTATCATGACAGACATATTATATTATACATAATAGTGTGCACATGATTTAATAAAGTCAACTGTGAATTAGTTATTTTGGGTAATACAAACGTTCATTAATTAAAATAACAGACAGGCAACAAACGCTACTCACTGGCTTTCTGGGGCGCTCATACATGTATATCCTGTAATTAGTCCAGCGTTTAATGTTGTCTCATTCACGTCCTCTCTGAATCGTTTCTCTATATGTATCTCTCAAGCAGCGATGTTTGGATACAGTCATGCCCCTTCGTTGTCTCACAACCTCATCATTTGTTCTTCCCTAAGTCCACGATATGCGTCCAATTCTTCCCATTATTGAACCTATTAATCATTATTTAGTGTAAACAATAATGTTCACATTCTAAATTCACAGCATCTAGGCCTATCATGTCCCTGTATGATTCTATGGCTCAGCAATTTACTATAACCAACAACAAATCATATATTATATTACTTAAGAAAGTATCGCCCGTGTTTTTCACTATTCTACCGAAATTGTTCTGTTTATTTGTTTGTTTGTTTGTTGCGGTGTTGGGGTGTTGGGGTGGTTGTTTGTTTGTTTCAAACTGCACATTGGTTATATCCTTTTAGAAGGGAAAACAAATACTTTGAAGTGAGATATTTCACCAAAACAAAACATATTTGCTCGGTTGAACAGTAAAATGTGCCCAAATATAGGTTTATGATAGGAGCACAAAAATAGTTTTTGGACATAATAACGAAAACTATTTTTCTCGTGATTTGTTTTGCTTTCCTGAAGTAAAACAGTACATTTCAGACAATTGGAAATCAATGGCGATACATCTTTAAAAATAGACCTTTTAAATGGGCCTACTTTTTAAATGCCTTCTAATTTACTTATAAGCCATTTTATGAAATAACTTCCTTGGATCGGCAGGCTTAGGATATTGCTGTGTGATACCATTATTATTCATAAATGCCCCAACTAAAGCACCGGCAACGGCATTGTACAATGTCGCCTTCGCCGGAGGTGGAGGTGGGAATAATTATGGGAAACTGTTTTTCACAGCCATGGGCGACTACTTGGATCCCAGTCAAAGAAAAAATCGCGAAAGACCGTGGCAGTATTTTAATTAATGAAAGCATGAACATTATATTTTTATGCGTAGGCCCGGCCGATATAATGCGCTACAGGCCAAACCATAACAACAAGATCAAACCTTCCGAGGTTTCATTTACGGAATATATGATGCTTAATATACCCTTTTCAAAGGCCTTTTCAATTGATAAAATTTAACCCCGCTACCTGAGGCGAATTTTTTTCCTCTTCGTCTTTTTCCTTTCTTTAATAGAGCATGTATCCGACAGCTGACACATTCTCACTCGCAATTAAAGGTTTATTCCTCTACTCCCTGTCCCAGCACGTAGTTTCATTGTGTAGATGCCTTGGAAACAAACCCATCGCTGACGATGCAAATAATTACTGTTGCATTATTTCACGATATTCCGTCTTACTTTGTGTGAATGTTCATATTATTTGTCCGTCAAAAGGAGGAAAATAGTTACTGTAGTCTCATAGAAACGTACATACATTCAAAGATACTATTCTTAATTAATTTGTCAAATTTATCGTAATATATGAGCCGGTTTGATATTATTTTGTGCGGAAATCAGCCGTATGTTACGCAGTGGGGAGGTATTGATATATTTGATATATGCCTCATTGCTAGAAGGCATGACACTTATGGTGACATCAATACTCAAAATGCAGTAATTTACGATAGAGTCT
Source organism: Zoroaster sp. YZ-2022 (assembly GCA_029582265.1). Lineage (NCBI taxonomy): Eukaryota > Metazoa > Echinodermata > Asteroidea > Forcipulatida > Zoroasteridae > Zoroaster > Zoroaster sp. YZ-2022. The sequence continues at coordinate 28,107,179 of CM055836.1, forward strand.
GTCTTAACTCATGGATCATAAACATTAATTTCAAATGAACCTTTGTCGAAATGTAAAATATATTTAGCCTATTTTTGTGTTCGTTTTGTTTTGTTTTGTTTGCTTGTTTTTTAAAGTTTTTTTTGTGGGGGCGGGGGGGGAGGTTAATGATGAAGTAAGCGCATCTAATGTGATCATCCTTCCGTTGATATTCATATTCTGTTTATCGTTTAATTAAAATGGTTTGTTATTAATCATAAAGAATTGATCTAATCCTTTTTGTTACTGCAGATTCACATACTATAAGCAATATTACAATACAATGAAACAAGGTTTGCGGGTAAATTCTCCTCTATTGAAAAACGGGATAGGAACCAGACGTGAGGTCAATCTAGACGTTTCGAATAGTATACCCTGTCAGTCTTCAAGTGAAAGCTGGAATCTTGTTGATACTGGGCTCAAAGGGATTGTATGCCATTTGATGTACATAAATCCATAGAGAGGTGTACAACAAGTTAAACTAGAGCTCAAGTGTTTGTTAGAACAAACACACGGTATTCGTGTCAACTTCCGGTTCAATCAAATTATCATCGATGATGTCAATCATATTTTGCAAAAGTGTATCATCTTTTATTCTAACAATATCAATTTCATATTCGAAGACCACCAATTTTGCTTTAGAATAATTTGAACTTCCTGTTTAGACCGAGTAAAGGTCAGATAAGGTATTTGAAGGTCATATATGTAACTAATAAGCTCCTCGTGATCATCAAAAATAACGTTGATTGCCTGCTTTGGTTCAATATCCTGAGATTGGAAATTCCCTTTTAAAAATGCCGCTAAGGGAGACTCTGAACTTGATGACGTCATCAAACATATTTTTTAAAAAGATAGAATGTCACTAATCATTTTATTCTGAAGTCATTCAAATTTTCTATGTTATTTGAGATAGAAATTTTTATTTTTATTTTCTAAACCACCCGCCGCCAGAGGCGCTGTGATAAGGTTATGACGTCATCAGTCACACACATTTTGAAAAAGGTCACATGTCAATAGAATTTCATCCACGGAAGCACGCCCAAATATATAGTGTTGGCTGCAGACCCTATAAAAGATGCTTCAGAATATTTTTTCATAAACATCCGGTTTCGACAAATGAGAATCGAATGGGTCTCATGTCTGTGTACGGAAATATCCGCAAATTCACGATCTGTAAGATGATGCAAGGTGAAAATAACTTTTGTAGTTCATGAGGATATGATTTTTGGAAATATTAAATTTGATTTTTAGTGTATTTCTACGATGTCTGATGACGTCTAACTTTACATGAAACTATACGTCATAACGTTATTCACAACTACATGTTATAGATCTAATATATGTGTCAAGTTTGAAGGCTCTGTGATCTTTGGAACTGTTTTTTTTGTTCGATAACTCTCATCGAGAGGGAAGAAAAAAAAACAGGCTGTTCAGAAGTTGTTCCTTGCTGTCGCAAGAACACCTAAAAATTAAAAAAGAATTTGAACACCTAAAAAACGAAACAAAAGACCCCCCCATCTGGAAATCCTGTATACGTGACTGAATTCATTATAATAAGGACAATGAACCCCGTGCAGGATCAATTAAAATTCTAAAAATTCAAAGTGGCTTGTCATGAGAATATAATTTTTAGTCTGTGGGCTGGAGGGGTCTACATGCACCCCACCCATAACCCCACAGCCACCGATATTTATTTGTGCGCTGGTTGTTCTAAACTTACGAAAAAATGTTAACATTGAATTCATTTTTAGGTTTTTCTATCTGTTCTACTTGCCCACTATTATTTACCCATATAATGAGACTACGTTGATAATTCTTAGCACTAGGGATGGAAGAAGATCAAACATTTCTGGTTACTCCATCATGCCTTCACCTATTATCATATAACTTAGTACAGTGTATTTCAGTCATATGTCGTCATGATGACGTCATCAGTTCTCATGAAAACGACCATGAAGATTGCTATAATTGCGCATATATTATGCATATTTTAATTATTGGGTTTTCAGAAAAATATCGTATAAGTCATTTAGTTTTATTGTTGCCACCAGAACAACAAAATTAATTTAAACCTTAATAGGTTTTGTCTAAGTATAATGTAACCACAAAAATGTGTTAACTTTGAGATTTTTGATTTTCAGAAAAATATCTCATTATAAGTCATTTAGTTTTTATTTATTTACAAGAACAAAAAATAATTAATTTAAGCCTTAATGGGTTTGTCTAAGTATAATGTAATACAAAATGTGTTAACTTAGAAGTTTTTGATTTTATCTCTGGGGGCACTTTTTTTAGTATATATGAGTAAACTTAGTTAGAGGTCCTTATCACTACATATTGAATAATCTTTATTTATCGAACATGCTTTGACCTACATTAATCAAACTTGGTATAAATGTCATTCATATCGTCGAATGATGTCATTGGTTGTCAACAGAACTACCTCTGATGGGCGCTATTACTTGGATGCATATCATGCGCACAATTAATGGATACAATTATTTCTTATTTTAGCACTTGTATTTTAGTTATCACTGTGGGGACAACGTATCATTAAATTTTTGCCAGCGAGTTTGTCAACTGTAATGTAAGAAAAACGAAAGATAATTTGAAATATTATTTTGCTAAGGATATAGACTCATTGTTTAAGCCCCTATCATGTCAAAATTCAGCCAGATCACATAGCATTTTGGGGTGGGAGGGGATTACACAACCATGATACTCGGCATGCTTTTGACTTTACATTAATAAAACGACATATTAAATGCTAATTTATTATATTTTCATAGTGTCATTGATTTGCAATGAAACACCTCTGAGTATGAAAATTATATAAATGAATAAATGGTTTAAAAGTATTTATTTTTAGCCATTGTAGTACACTAGGAGATAACGTATCATTAATTTTTAACTGGATGCTGATATGTTAACTCTGTGTAAGAAAAAAACAAGGATAAATTTGAAAATGTTGGGTTACGTTGTCTCTGGAGATCAATGTTAAAAGCCCTATCGGCCTGTTCAGCCAAGTCTTTATCATATATGGGTGGGAGGATTAAACAAACCTCCCATTACTCATGCTTTGACTTACATTCATAAAATTTGGTACATTTAATGTTCATGTTTTTGTTTGATGACATGGTTGGTTTTGATGGGCTCTTCTGTGTGTTATTTTCGTGTTCTAGTTCGTGCTGACAAGTCCTTGTATGTAAGAAAGCTTCCTGTTTGAGATGGTGATCCACCTTTTCAGGAAACTCATTGCAGATTCGGGATTTGACATGGGAGCACCAAATCAATATGTTGGAGTTATGAAACCTCTGAAAGGGATTCCTGAAAAGGATGCGTATCTCACAAAGTGAGACAATACAACAGTGTTGAATATGGTAACACTGCAGCACTTCATTCACATCCCATCCCGAAATATGGCTTCTCTAACATGAGGGACTGCTGTGTGATGTATGAGCCAAGGCATCTGCCTGTCAACAATTCATCTGCCATCCAAACTCAGTGACACGTTTTATTTTCAGGAAGGGTTATCCAATAGTCACTCGATCTGGTTTTATGCAGGAAATGTCAACCGGCTTGAAAGGGTTCACATGGGCTATGGTACTCTCAAAAATGAATGTTCATCCTAGATGTTCCATTCAAATACGATCTTAGATTCACTGCTTAGTGGATTGATTCACTGCAGCCTGCCTGCAGGGCTCTGTGAGCTGTATACCTCTTCTAGGGGTGCATCAAAGGCACCGGCCAACAGTTTTATAGGGGTATTGTTCCGGCTCTGTCTACCACAGGGTATATTTGCTACTGCACCACACACAGGAAGGTCTTGAAATTCCGGCAATGTAAACAAAACTATATTGAAAGTGCACAGGATGGCATTGACTCTCTAGTTCTGTTATAGCTTTAGCTGGCACAAATAGCACTGGCCGCCACCAGGACACAAGCCGGCACAGGACAACACAAGCCGGCACAGGACGGCACAGGCTAGCACAAACTAATGGTGAACAAACTAATGAAGGTGAACAAACTAATGAGTAATCTGTGGTAACACCTATGGATAAAACTCCTCCAAAAGGATATGGTGCTCCTCAGGTGCCTTTGTGCCTTCATTGTGCTGTATGGCCAGAGCTGGGGCAATGTCATCATGGACTTTCAATACAGTTGTTTACATTCTGCTAATTATATTCTCTATGTCGGTGGACAGGGCCTGAACAATGCGCACAGTCACTGGGTGCCTGACCCTGAAGGAAATGCCAACTTCACCTCGCGGAAAGCAGTGAAGCAAACTGACTAATCAAGGTGATGAATTGAGCACATCTGTGGGCAAAGTCTGTGGATAAAAATGTATTCATGTTTACGAAGACCATGTAGCCTATGTGAACCCACTTTCAAGGCGGTTGATTATTTCCTGTGCACTAAAATAAGGCTGGTGACCTTTCGTTGAATAACCCTTCCTTGCCACTGGGTTGGATGGCAGATGAATTGCTGACAGGCAGGTACCTTGGCTCATACATCACAACGGTCCTGATGTTAGGGAAGCCACATTTCGGAACAAGTGCCGCAGTGCTGGCCTATATTCGGACACTGTTGTATTGTCTGGCTGTGAGGATACTGTATATATCCTTTCAGGAAGTTTCGCCTATTGATTTGGTGCTCCCCATACGGCCTGGATGGGAAGCACCGCTTGTGAGGGTGGACTCTCATCTCAAACAGAAGGCTTCTTCTTGAACCAGAGGTTTCTGTCAGCGTGAACCGAAGCCAGCAATGCAACATGATTCCATGAAACCAATGATGTCGCTCTTGACAACATATACGCCAGACTTTCGTTGCCAAATTTTAGCAGAACAATCGCGCCGGGTAATGGAAGGTTGTTAATCCTCCACCCCGTGGATTTGTGGCTGACCAAACCGATAGCTTCTTCTGATCAGGACAACTTCACCGGTGCAAATTTATCTTTTCGCTTCAAGTTGACATATCATGTCGATTAAAAATAATAACCCGTGCTATAATTGTGCTACAATGGTGAAAATAATAAATATATTTAACCATTTATTCATTTAATTCATTACGCATAATATATTTATCAAATACAGCGCCCTCTGTTGGTGGTTTCTGGCTAATGGCGTCGTCTAAACATTTATATACATTAACATTTAATGTGTCCAGGGTTTGTTAATTACGGTCAAGCATGCCGGGCTAACGGAGGTTTGTAATCCTCCACCCCAAACAGGGTCCAACTGAAGGCTGTTCGAACTTGCTGTGAAGACACAAGCTGTTCAGAATTTGTCTTTGCCGTTTTCTTCTGCCGGATGACAAATGCTGATAAATGAAGCAATGATACTTTATCCATGGTGATAGCTGGTATGCTTATTAAGAAATGAAATAGTGTGTCCGATGTGTGCATCCAGGGTACAGCGCCTCTGGGGTTTCGCGACGGCTATTATCATCTCGACGACATGTGGTGAGCATTGTGTGCAGGGTTGATGTGTAGATGTTGTTTGAAATAAAAGAGTTGTTAATATGATATTCGGTGGTATTCAGGCCAGCTTGTGCCATGGGGAGATTTCAAAGTGGCGCGGGGATGAAAAAAAACTTCTAAGTTAATATTTTGACAGACACGATACTGAACAAACCATTTTTTTGTTCAGCGGTGGCGGGTGAAACTAAATGACCTGTCAGACTGTTTTCTGGTAAAACAAATAAATAATGCATAATATACGGCAGTGCGCCACTCTGGCGGTAATTTTCGCCAGAACCGACGACGTCATCATGACGACATATGACTGTACATTAATTGTACCAATTACGCGATAATATGTGAAGGCATGGTGAGTAATGGCGAGATGTTTGATCTTATTCACCCCCAAATTGCTGAAATTATCAACGTAATCTCGTATAAAGGTAAACAATAGTGAGCTGAACAGATGTTTAGGACATCAAAACGCTCTTAAGCTCTCAGTGGCGGTGGGTTATGGGGTGGATGCACGGTAGACCCCTCAGCCCACAGACTATTCTCATGATATTAACTTACCATCATATCACCCATTTAAAATCAGTTGTTATCGATTAATTGTGTAACCGGTTGCTGCTTTTGGCGGGAAGAATCATCTTTGTAGTTGAACAGTGAGTTGTGATTGCTGAATGCTGACCTGCTGATATTACAGGTAAAACACCCTTCATTTGTCATTCGTTACAGTTGATTGTTTCCTGGGAAACAATCTAATTCCTAAATAAATCTAAGCGATCTACCCTGGCCAGTTGTTGCAGTGACATCATTATTATTGTACACTTGATTTCATGGAATTCATTAAACATTGAAGGTGTCTTGTCATTTATTAACATGCCCTTAAAACCATCGGGGTTTGACGTGTTTGAAGATGTATTGTTTCCCAACAAAATTAAACCAGCATCTTAGCTGGCGACTGATAGGTAGGATTGGCTGTACAGATGACCTGTTGAGGTACGAAGACATATATTTTGTAGTTGTCTTTCATTTGATATCTCCTTCGAAAAATTAAAAGGTCTTAGCATGTTGGATACGGTGATCGAGTTGAACACAAACAAATTGAAAGACTATCTCTTTCTAAAAGAACTTCTTGGTGAAATAATCATTAAACTCCTCATGGACTCGTTGCCATGATTCCATGGGACCTATATTTACTACAATATTCAAGAATTCCTTTGATGGAGTGCCTGGTTATTGTGGAGGAACATGTTATATCAATCAGCCACATGTCACTTATATATTTCGTCAAAGATTGACAAGATCTTGATTGGTTTCCAAGTTAACAGGAACTGTCGCCAAGTTTGGTACAATGATTTCTGGTACTCGCCATTGTCACTGACTACAAACAATGAAACAAATAAATAGATCAAAGAATAAGCCGTCGTAAATTCATGGGCAATAAATTCAAATAAAAAATGCACAAGTTCCAATAATTCAAATATATTCTGATCATGGGTGGGGACCTATCATGCAACCCTTCACCCCAGTTGGAAATAGAAAATAGGTGTCAATTAAATATTAAGTGCATAACGGCATAATTTTTACTAAATGAACATTACTATTTCTTTTTGAAATATTCCACTAACTTTCTGTAATACTAAACATATGGCCAAATGTTTTACTGGCAAATTCAAGAATTATTTTAATTTGAATATTGATAATTTTCTTTTTGGGAGGAAAACAGATATTTTTAATGAATACTCTTATTAATATATATTATTATAATTTCTTTTTTTTCTTCAAAATCATAATTAACAGTTTACAGTTAGTATGTAACGAATGAATTTATAGTAGTCCGTCATCAATTAATTTTGACGTATTACGTAAGCTTCTGACAAAATTTGCATAGATCTCAGGTCAGGTGTCTTTCATGAGATCTTACTGTCCCTAAGAGTGCCATGCCGCCATATACCCCCGCCGCCGCCGCCTCTCCTCCCTCCTCCTCCCTCCTCCTCACATCAAGCAACAGTACCTACACAATGTTTTCCCCCCAACAAAATGGCTATTAGAGCAGAATTTCAAAAGTATCATTTCATTTGCACACAAACCTTGTTTTTAAATAAAGTTGAGCGAAGTTATGGTGCGGGAGCTAATTTTTTCTTGTTTGTTAAGTTTCAGACTATTCTTGTAGTCTGTCCAGGATATTGATATGTTTAATAGTTTTAATTTCCGTACTTATTTGGCATCTGTTCTTCCATATTATTCTGTGGAGTCTTCCTATTAGCAAAGAGTGACGTGGTTTGAACCCTTTCCTATCCCCAGAATAATTATTTTATCATTCAGGTAAATTGTTTATCTTTGTATAACTTCTTCAACATGTGTTCTACAAACATCAAAGTTCTACAATTTTCTTACAAGTGAGAGAAAAGGTGTTCAATTGTTTCTTTTTCAGTCTTACACAGGGGACATTGTCATCATCAATAATCTAACTTATAAATTTGTCTTTCGTTGGCAGAATTCTGTGTTTAGTTTTGTACCATAAATCTCTATCTTCGTGTTCAAGTGGGTGACAACTTCAGTAGTATAGGAAATTGGGGCTTCTGGCGCTAGCTCACTTTCTTGGGGTGGGGGTTGTGACAAACTGATATATCAGTAAAAGATTTTCTATGAAAAAAATCTTTAGTTAATAAAGATTTTTGAGAAAGAAGGGTGTTCGCGTGTATTGTTTTGTAAAGAAAGAAAGAAAAGGGTTGCATTGAGCTGTGATTTTGAGAAGGGTGTTTGCGTGTATTGTTTTGTAATGAAAAGAAGAAGATTTTTGAGGAAGGTGTTTGCGTGTGTTGTTTTGTAAGAAAAGAAGAAGATTTTGAGAAGGGTGTTTGCGTGTATTGTTTTATGAAAAAAAAAATTGATTAATAAAAAAATTTCATAAGAATATATGAATACTAAAATCAACAAAAGCACAACCCCCACCCCAAGAGAGCTCACTTTTGCCAGAAGCCCCAATTTCCTATACTACTACTGTATTTAAAAATAGTAGTTAAAAAGTGAAATTTAAAATAAGCTTGATGTAATTTCATTACCATCATGACGCATGAATTAACCAATTTAAATTATTTTGTTGTTTAACCCTAAAACATATGCGAAAAAAAAATACAGAAATGAATGAATTTGGCCTTTTGAAGCTAGTAAAATTTTATAAAGATCCTACAACGGTCGTGTGTAATAATGGACTTTTGAATATACTTCTTCAAGTTCGTTATATAAATTCTAAAGGACAAAGAAATTTATTTATAAAGTTGCCGGAACCATTGTTTTGGTGTAAGTCCTACTTATCCATTAACTAATAATAATGTTCAATAAATAGAGGCGGTGAAATTGATTGGGAAGCTTGTTAACTGGCTTGCAAATTGCTTATTTTATGACGAGTCAAAAAACACTGAAAGAACCTACTCTTTTAGAAAAAAACTTTTAAAATATTTTGACGCTATGGTACATGCTTGCTGGAAAAATATGTTATTGAATCTAAAAAAAAACAAGCGTTAGCTATTCCCTAATCCAAGCTGTAGTGCTCTAAGTTTTGCTATTCATAATAAAAAAGATTTACCTAGTCAAAAGCTGTAGCTATTAAACACTCCTTATGCATATCGCTTTAAAAATAAAGGAAATTCAAAAAGAATTAGATACAGAACAACCTAAACGTATGTATTTAAAATTAGATACGCAATACGGGTTTAGCCATTGGAAAATAAAACTAGAATTTATGATACAACGACTAAAGATTACGATGATACAGAAAAAATATATAAATAGTCGCGGTCATATAACTCCCATTATTAAATGGGAAGTATTTATTGGGGGCTCATTTGCCAAATCTTACGGCGCTAGTTTAAGATTTAAAGTTATACAGGCTACTTATACGCCTCAAGATGCAGGTTTAACTTTGAGGTCAGGTTATTACCGTTTGATGAGAATGAAATTTTAGGAATTCAGACGATGAAATCCAGAATTTAAAAAAACATTTTAGTAGTTAAAAAAGTGAAAAAAAAGGGTAGGAAAATGTTATGAATAAGAATATTAAAGATGACGACAGAAATTATTATTCCGTGCGAATGGCTTTTAATAGGTAAAACAGTCAAGTGTTACGTACCGAGTGTAAAAGGTGATGTGTTTTGCGCAACATCAGTGGCGTGTAAGACATGGACGAAGTATACCGGTTCCATGTCAAAAATGTAGTATTGGTACAAAATCAAAAGCGCAATTATGTACGAAATGCGGTAATGTATTAGAATTAACATTTTTAAAGCGTCTTGAAAGAAAAGCTAGACTAAAATATAATTTAGTGATGAAAGAGTTATTGGAAATAATTTTTTTTATAGATTATAAATAATTATACGGCGGAGGTCTATATGTTGTTTTTACTTGCAGAGGTATATCTCTATATGATTTATTTACAGTAAAATTTACTTTAAACTCATAATTTTTTCTACAAGATGCAAGACATCTTTTTTTTTTTGATCTGGATTTTCACCATTTTCATTTAATTTAAATTCATTTAAATTTTTAGATGGTTTTTTAGTAGTTTTTTGTTGCTCTTTAGTGATTAAATTAAATTCTTCTTGACTTATAACACTATCTTCAATGGCTTTAGAAACATGATCACGAATAGTATTAAGTTTACTTTCAGCTAAAACTCTAATTTCATTATGTTTTTTAGCTTTTTTTTCTAGTCTATATTTTATATATCTAAGGCTTAGTCCTAAGCCTACTAAGCCTACAGCTACACCTTCTAATGCTATCCCCGCAGGTGCGGATATAACGCTGGCGATACTAGCGATTCCAAGACTTCCTGCTGCTACACCGGTTATTTCAAATAAAGTTTCTACGATACTACAAGCTTTAATAATTTTATTATATTTTTTATAGACAGCATCGCGTTCATTTCTTTCAATCGTTAATTCTTTTTGAATACTATCGATTTTTGTAATCGAAATGTTTTTAGCATCATCATTGTTAATTGCCGGTAAATTTGGATAAATTACATTTGTTGATTCTATAGGCGCTCATTGTTGTTTACTATTAATGAAAAAGATTTTAATTTAATAGAATTTGACTAACTTTTATATCGTAACAGATTCCTTCTAATAAAGAACCGAAAAAATGTAGTTTAATATAAAATTTATGATCAGCATCAAAATTTGAAACGTAGCTTAATATGCATTCTAAATACTTTGGTTCTTTTGAAAAAATAAAATTTTCATTTACAGGTAAACCAATATATGTAGATCCGACATTTTCATCTCGTCTTGTTTTTACTGTAGAATAAACATTTTCCCCCGTATTCATTTTAGCATAAAATGAATAAATAATGGGTTTTTAAGAAAAATATTTATTGTATTAATCCACCAAGATATTTCTAAATGAAATTTGTACAAAAATATAAAATTAGTATCTAGCAATTTACTCGGTTTAATGTATACAGTTTCTTTAAATACATAATTCCTTTTACTTTTTTGATTATTCTCAAATAAAACTCGTTCGCTCTCTGCGTAACCAGGTCCGTAAATACTCGCCATATTTATAGTATGAAAATAAAAATTACAATTTAATTTAGCGGTAAACTTTTAATTTTTATATTAAAACAAATTTTAGAATTTAATGCGCCAAAAAAACTTGCCTCTGCAAAAACTTTTTGTACATGTTGTATTTTAAAACACATTTCATACTTTAGATGTTGCGTTTCATTATCGATAAAATGAAATTTCTCATTTCGTTCAGGAGAAGGAATATGATGTACGTTAGCTGCATAATCACGCGTTGCTGAATGCGTAACAAAACTATTAGTTTTTATAAATTGCGTAAAAATACTGCAGTACGTGGGTGAAATGTTAAACATAAAAAAGGGTTGTTTAAAATGAGCGTGCCATCCGAGTATAACATTAAATTTTTCAATTAAAACTCTATTTTGTAAAATTTCATCTCTGTTTAGATATCCATGATGTTCATAAATTTCACTAGGTGATGCTCGTAAATTTATCAAGGCTACACCACTATCTGCAGTTGGAGTTGTACGTTTAGGCCCGTAAATACTCGCCATATTTATATAATTTCTAGATTTAAAATAGCGGGAAAACCGTGATTATTTATATCTCTACCCTTTGAATCTTTAATTTGAAAACTTAATTCGCTTAAAGTATCGGGTTTTAATTTTTTAAATGATGGATTTTTATATTCCATCCACATACTATCTCCGAATGATTTACCTTGCAAAGGAAAAACGTTTAAAAGGGTGCTTGGACTACCATTAAAATAATTATTAGTTGTAGAAACTTGGTCGCAATGAATGTTTAAACTTTTAAAAGGGTTTATATCGATTTTTTAAACTATATTCTCCTACGGTTAAAAATTCATTATGAAGTCCTAGTAAATTAGCTAAACCAGCTGTAAATTTTACTGATTTTTCTTCATCGTTTAACTTTAACGTGTAAGTACCTATCTCATGATTGATCGTAAACGTTATCCAAGACTCGTTTTTGATATAATATCTATAATTTCATAAATATTGTAAAGCCCGGTTCGATCAATTTTATAACATCATCTAACGCCGTTGTACGATATATATTTTTTTCTTTTTTACGCACGTTGTAATATCCTACCCAAATATGTATGCTAAGTAATGCTATTTTGAGATTGTCTCCTATGTTATTGATAGGGTAGGCTAATTCAACTTGCCCACCATTTTTTTCAATTTCTAATTCAACGGTATGATACATTTTATTATTAAAAGTTTATAATATAATATTATAAAATGACGTTTCCATTAGCATTCAAGAGTAATTTTACGTATTCATATCCAGCATCTGGAAATTTTACAGCGCCTCAAAATTTTAATGCCAGTGATTTAACGAGTTTAAAAATATACGTTAACGAAAACGAGTTTTTTACCGCACATTTTGATAATGTTTTTAGCAACTACAAGTTACCTAAAGTTACTAGCGATAAAGTTGTTGATGATTGGCATAATAATCCGTTAATTTTTTATCAAAATCAAATAAATTTTACAACGTATTGTGGTTCAACGAGATGTGGCGTAAGTTATCAACATTTAAATCATTTAAATATGATGATTCGTAGTTTTTTTAGATTTCACGTTTATTATCAAATAAGACGACTACTAAAAAAAATGAGTTGCCCTACATCTTTTCAAAATTATTTTAGCGCGTTTGATAATAATATAGGCGTTAGCGCGTATAAAAGACTATGCAAAGACTTTCATACATCAACATTGAATAATTGGAAACAGCGAGTAGATTTAAATTCGTCTGGATTAGGAACTGCTTATTATTACGATAACGGTTACAAGCCCGTTCCCACTCACAACTACGATAAAAGTAGTTTAAACGTCATCTCTAGCGAGGTAACCGATTATGATTATTATAAAACCGCGACAAAAATGAGTTTTGGAGATCATCCTCAACTTACACAATTGGTTACATTTTACAATCTCCATCTACAGAGCTCGCTTGGACAAAATTTATAATCGGCAACTCGGTAGGTTTACGGATATAGGTACGGAAAGAATTAACGATTCTATAAGAACGTATGTTTATGCGATTTTAGGAGCTCAAGCGCAAGCAAAAAGTTCTTTTTTAGTGGGTGGTACTGGTTTAGACGCGCAGCGTGAATTTATAAATATAGTAAATGCAGAAATTGATTCCCGGTAGATTTACAATCTTCTATTCAACGCTATCAAGATGTTTTACAATATGCGCGTTCACAATTAAATTTTGCTATCGGAGAAAATTTATACATGATGCCGAGTGATATGAATTTACGAATAGGTACGTACGCTGGATACAACAATAATTTATTAATTGCAACGCGTGATTTATCTCTAGGTTCAAATTTAGATCTAAACTCAGCACCTGTTCCTCCTCCTACTCCTATTTTAGATTCTTCACCACCAACTCCATTAATTGTAAAACATACTAACTTTGAGGAGAACCACGTAGAAGAATCTAATGATTTAACAACTCCTACAATAGCGCATACTCGTGAATCTCTCTCTACACCACCTTTATCTCAAGAACTAGACGGTGTTAGCGATAATCACAAAGAAGAAAAAAATGCTTTAATTATTGGTATTGCGGTTTTAACTGGATTAGGCGTTATGATTTATGAGTTGTTATTTTAACATTTTCTGCATGTACGTTAAAATTAAAACACCAACTCCAGTTAACGCTAGCCATAAATGTTCCGCTGTCCACGATACTACTTTTGAAAGAGTAGTCAATAACCAACTTATTATACTACCTATAATAGCGGGTAAAGCGGCTAAAGCTTTTGTTCCTAGTTTAAATAATGTATTCGCTAGATTTTTTAATGTTTTTTGTATCCACTCTTTTACGCTACCACCGCTTGGAGTTGGAGGTGTGGGCGTAGGTGGCGTTGGTTTTGGTAGTACTGAACTTACAGTACCGGTAATCGCTTTAATAATAAAAGCGATAGTCATACTAAAAGCTGTTAATATACTAACGATCGTTATACCTTGGCTCTCTAAATAAAGTTTTAATTTTATCTCCTAACGTAACGTCTTTAGTTAACATTTTTTGAACCGTTTCTTTAATTCTATTAATTTGACTACGAAGAATGTTTTCATTCACACTCACAGCTTCTAATCTCGCTCGTCTTTAATCTTTTAAGTTTTGCAGTTGTTGTCGTAGTTTTGCGGTTTCATCCTCATCTTCATCGACTCGATCTCGAGCGCTTATGTATTCGTTTTCAAGATTAGATATTTCTTCGCCAAGTTGGTCCAATTTAGCTAAATTTAATTCAAGTTGACCTCGAGTTGTTTGTAAAGCTCTATCGATCCCCTCTATTTCTCGTCATTCTATATTTAATTCTGTTTGAGCGTCTTGATCTCTCGAAAGAGTTTCAACCGCCATTTCGATAGCTTCTTGTACTTTTTCGGATTTTTCTACACGTTGTTGAGGTATAGATGGTAATCTTCTGCGACGACCGAACGTACCATCTGAATTTAGTATAAAATCTGGATTTGTTTGAGCCTCTGGATTTTTTACCCAGATAGTATCAGTCCTACCATCTGGTAGTATTATATCTATTTCTGTTGATTGTATAATATTACTAATAGATGCATGTTGGGGACCCAAAGCTGTTAAATCACCTCTAGCTAAACCTTTAATCGAACCTAATTTTAAAAATCCACCCGTTTTTTTAGTTAGACGTATTTCTTTATCTTTTTCACCTTTTTTACCTTTTTTTAAATAAAAAACAGATCACCCTTTCCTTCTTTATTTAGTTTATACTTGAAACTAGTATAGTCTTTTATAGGGTTAAAAAAAATGTATACTTGCATAAAATTGATCGACTATATCTTTACGCAATCTATTTTCTTGAGATAAAATAAGAGTACTAAAAGATGTTTCTTGTTCAGTTACATGATCACCCAAGTTGTTATCATCTATATATCCATCATTATCTACTTTTTCTTCTTCTTCTTCTTCTTCTTCTGGTTGATTAAAATATGGATCCATCTCTATATATGGGTTTCCTCCTTCTGCCATTTTACAATTACTTTTTATCTTTTTTTAATAATTTATAACTTATGTAACCTACAAGACTCATTGCTAGTACAATAAATATAATTTCACGCGTTTTTTGATCTTCGCTAGGAACGTAAAAATCTTCTAGTTGAGGTTCGTCGTATAAATCAAGAGGCAAATTTATTCTTTCATTCGTAACTCGCAAATATTCATTCATCGCATCGTCAATGTTGTTAAACGTTCTTACAGCGCTCGATTCTTTTTGTATTTTTTCATTTAAATAATCTAGATATTTTAAACGTTTTTTACTAAATTCATCTCTGGCTTTTGAAAGATGTTCTAACGCTAAATCGTGTCGTTTACGTTCTTGTTCAGCGTCGTTGCCACGTAAATTACTAAATAACAAATTCGATCCAGTAAACGCCAACGCGTTTACGACCGCTCCTCCAATCATCATCGCTATAGATACCATTTTATTTATTAATTTTTATAAAAATTATTATCTTTTAAAACTATAAAACTATGGCTAATACGTACGGAGATGTGCTTGATCCATACAGAAGAATAAGAGAACCGAGAGGTATAAAAGGATTACGTCAAAAAGTTGTCATTACGCATAATCCAAGTACAATTACCGAAAAACAAATATTAACAATTAAATTTCCAAATTTAGGAAAGAATGACGTTATCGTTCCAAATACAGTTAGATTAGCTTTCAATATTGATCTTGTTTCTGCGAATGATGATACGAGAACGTTGGTACAAAATATTGGTAGAGCTATCGTATATAAGATCGAGGTTAAAATGGAAGGAAGAACAATATTTATTTTAGACGATGCAGATGTATTCAATTGTTATAAAGATGAATGGTTAACAACGCAACAACGTGATAATTTAGCGTATCAAGGAATCGAAAATGAAAACGTGACTAAATTAAGAATAGACGCTAGCGATAAAGATATTAATGCAAATGAAGGAAAAGATAAAGCTATCGCAGATGCATATAAAAATAGATATCACATTCCACTTGATTTTGAATTGTTGACTGATCATCAACCATTCTATCAAGCAGGAATCGGCGATCGATTGATTTACGAACTTACGTTTAATAGCTGTTCTAAGGTTATTAAAAGTAGTGATGAAAATACAACTTATAACATAAGTAATTTATCTTTAGAATATGAAGTCGTTCATATGCCAGAACTCGCTCGAACAATTAGAAATCAATATAGTAATCGGATAAGTATATTGTTTGATCGCATACTAAGACAAACAATTCATCAAGTAAACAAACGCGATACGACATGGAATATAAATTTAAATACTCCTGCAAAAAGTATGAAAGGAATATTGTTTTTATTCAAAGAACCCGGTGTAAAAGAAAGCAATACATTTTATAATCCAAAAATAAAGAAGGTGTCTATTACGATTGAAGGTATTCCAAACCAGCTATACGCGCACGGAATGGCACCTTATCAACATTGGGAAGAAATATCAAAATATTTCGGTGATTCTAATCAACAACACGCTATACAAGTTGTTAAAGCTTTAAATTTATCTAATGTTAAGCAAGCTGATTATTTGTTAAACCGATACGGTTTATTTTTAGATATGAGAACGAGTACCGACAATAAAATACACGGAAGTGGAAGACGAGTACAAAACTTATCCGAAGGAATTACTATTTTAATGGAAAAAGAAGCAGAAAACTGGGTGGGTGCTCTAACCATGTATACTTTTATTATTATGGATGCGCAACTCGTTATAAGAAACTCGCGTTTTGAAGCTGTAGATTATTAATACTAATATTAAAAAGGAATGTTGTTAAAATATCCACACGTTGCGTTAATTTGTGGGCAAACAGGCTGTGGAAAAACGGAATACATTTTAAATTTATTAGAACAAGAATATTTTAAATATTTCGAGTATATAGTGATTTTATGTCCAACAATCGCCGACAATGATACTTATAAAAAAAGAAGCTGGTTTTATAATGACGAGCGAGTGTACTTTAATGATTTAGGAAATATTTCGTTAAACGATGCGATAAAAATTTATAGCAATACGTTTAAAGGAGATGAAACGTTGTTTATCATAGACGATTGTAGCGCAAATAAAGAATTAAAATATAAATCTTTTTCAAAAGACCAGCGACAGCACGAGTTGGTGCGGTTAGCTTTTTCAGGAAGACATATTAGACACTCTTGTTGGATTTTATCTCAAAAATATAATAGCGTATTGAAGGATTTTAGAGAGCAACTCAAGTGGGTATGTTTATTTTATTGTAAAGATAGAGATTCATTCGAAGATTGTTTGCGAGAAAACGATGTAATACCAACAAAAGAGTTGAGAACACAAATTCATGAGCAATTAAAACGAGTTAAACATCGCAAATTTATTTTAAAAACGGATCAACCTACCAGTTATGATATTATAGACTAGGTTACTTGGGTAATTGCTCAATTGCTTACTAGGTTACTTGGGTAATTACTCAATTGCTGACGCTGGTTACTTGGGTAATTACTCAATTGCTTACTAGGTTACTTGGGTAATTACTCAATTGCTTATTAGGTTACTTGGGTAATTGCTCAAGTACTGACGCTGGTTACTTGGGTAATTACTCAATTGCTTAATAGGTTACTTGGGTAATTACTAAGTGCTTACTAGGTTTTATTAAAAAATATTATAAAATAGTCTTATAAACATGAATACAATAACATTAGAATATTTATTTACGAGTACAAATATTGAGCAAGTAAAAGAAACAATAAATGATCTTAATTTACTAGTTAATACTGAAGAAAAAAGAAATGAACTAGTTTTAGTTTTAAATGAAAATACAAAGCAAGTACAAAATTTAATAGCGAGTATAGATAAAAAACAAGTAAAAGATCTAATAAATAATCTTAATTTACTTGCTAATATTAATAATTTATCTCGTATTAACTATTGGTTTCTCTATTTTTTTTATTAAAGTAACTAATTATTTTATAAACGTTTAATAAATGGAACAAGTTGATGAAATGGAACAAGTTTCTAAAATTTTGAATGAAAAACCACAAATGTTAAGCTCACCATTACTCGCAGACTGCGCCGGTGAAACGAATGATGTTGCGTTAAAACAAAAATTAAATAAAGAAAAACTCTTAAAAGTTGTAGTAGGAGGAGATTCAAAAAAATATTTAAAAAAAGAGTATAGCGTTAGTGATATTGAAACTTTATCTACAGAAGAGCAAAACGTACTGTAATAATAATAATAATAATGTGTGGATTTATATAGCGCACGTATCCACCAACTAAGTGGTGCTCAAGGCGCATTATATTATTATCCCTGCTCATAAGGCTCATAAATCATTCCTGAAACCATCTCAGCTCCCTGGGGAGTATACAGCTCAATTGCTGCCATTTCTAGCGCATATAGAGCAAACAAACTCTGCCTTCACAGGTACCCATTTAACCCCTGGGTGGAGAGAAGCAATTATGATTAAGTGTCTTGCTCAAGGACACAAGTGTCACGGCCGTGATTCGAACCCACATTATGTTGCTAACACCAGAACTTGAATCCGGTAAGCTAGACCGCTCGGCCACGACACCCCATGAAATACGAAGCTAAATTAGGTCGTGATATAATACAGTCTTTAGGTGGCACGTTTATAACATTTTACGCTAAATTATTAGCAACAAGCTTAGATAGTATTGATTTATACGGTTATAAATTTCAAATTGATAATGAAGGTAAATTAATTTCAGATTTAGAAAAAGATCCATTTGTTTCCGAAATGCTTTCAGTAGTAGCGTGTGATTTATATTATAAGTATGGGCCTATGTTAGGTCCATTCTCTTTAGTTTTAATTACAGCAAACCATTTAAAAAGAAAAGAAGAATCTTGTTTAGATAATAAAAGCGATGGAAACAAACAACAACCAAGAGAATACATCGAGCGCACTACCGCAAGCGACGCAGTCTGTGAGTCAAACCAATCAACCGTTACTAACAGTAACGAAAACACCGATTAAAAAAGAAAAAAATCCAAACAGAGTCGCGGCTGGTAAAAGACTCGCTAAACTAAATAAAGAAAAAAAAATTGCTTTCACTAAAAAACAGCGAAGCAAGCCACTTTCTGAACCAGCAAATGTTAAAACGACAGTTTTTAAAACAACAACAACGAGTGAAACAAACGATAACAACAACTATTATTTTTATATTACTATCGGCTTAGGATTAGGTCTTGGAATATTTGTTTTGCTTAGGTCAAAGCCAGAATCGTTAGAAGTTGTTGACAACTCAGCTAGTAAGACTGTTGAGCCTACAGCGTTGGTAGAGTCGCAGCCTGCGACGCAAGCGAATTCGCTTGCGAAAGAGTACGTAGTTATTGAAATGGAATAATTAAAAAAAAAAAATATTATAACAACAAGTATAAAATAAGATGGATACAAAAACAATCGCCGATACAGCTTATTATAGCAGTGTTTTAACACTTTTTACTGTTTTATACAGTATGTTAGCTAAAAAAACATTAAGCGTAGAACCAGCTAATTTAAATAGATTAGATATAAAAGATGGATTAAAATTAACCGTAACGCTTGGATTATCTTCAATGACGCAAATGTGGTTAATTAAACAAGGCATTTTACCATCCTCTCTTATGCCTAAAAATTATACTGAATAAATAAATATTTATAAATGTTAAATGGATAAAAAGATAAAAACCAAGCTTAGTAATGCATATTATAGTCCGAAAGGATATTATAAAGGTTTAGATGCGATTAATAAATTAGCTCAAGAAACTAAAGTAAATAAAAAAGTAGTTAAACAATGGATTACAAAACAAGCGCTATGGCAAATTTATTTACCCTATCCTAAATATTATATTCCAAGACCTACTAGTTCAAATAGTACGTTACAAGCCCCAAATCAAGTTCATCAAGCTGATTTATTATTTCTTCCGCATGATACAATAGCTAAAAAGACGTACAAGTATGCGTTAACTGTTGTAGATGAAGCTAGTAGATATAAAGAAGCGGAACCGTTAACCGATAAAACAGCTATTCAAGTCGGTAATGCATTTCAGAAAATTTATAAACGTAGCTCGTTGAATTGGCCTAAAATTCTGCAAGTCAATCCAGGAAAATAATTTATGTCTAGCGTTAATGTATTAATGAGTAAACATAATGTAAAAATCCAAAGAAGCGAAGCTGGTAATCATAGAGCGCAAGGTATAGTAGAGCGATTTAATAGAACGTTAGCCGAAAGATTATTTTCTCATCAATACGCGCAAGAAATAGCGACAGAAAAGAGATCTCGAGTATGGGTTAAAAGATTACCAGCGGTTGTAAAAGCATTAAATAATGAAACAACACGTCTTATAAATTTAAAACCTAAAGAAGCGATTAAATCGAGTGTTGTAGAACAAAATCCAGCCTCACCGGCTCTTGTTAAATCTAGGGAAAAAAGAATCCCAAACAATAGTTTAGTTCGTTATTTATACGCACCCGGTGAAGCTGAAAAAGATACGAGACGTCGCGCGACCGATCCTATATGGAGTATAAAAATATATAGAATATCTAAAACGATGAAAGCCGCGAGTCAACCCATCTTGTATTATTTAGATGCGGGTCCTGCTCGTAGTTTTGTGAAAGAAGAATTACAAATTATTCCTAGAGATACAGAAAATCCGCCTATACAACTCTTTTATTAGCAAACGGTAGCTCATTTAGCAAGTTCAAGTTTTTACACCTATAATGATAATGAGCTAAAGTGTCTGTTTCATTTTTAAAAATATATCTCTTGTCATCTTTTGAGTCTAACGATTTTTTATCAACTTTTATGGTGTATAAATTATGATTTATATTTCTAATAAAATTCATCGCGTGATGAAACGATACATTTTTAAATAAAACTTTTTTATATTTCGCATGTAAAATTTTATTTATTAAAAGTTGATTTTTAATACCTTTAGCTTTTTTTTTATTTCTTTCGAAAAAACGGCGGGTCTTAAACCAATAGCTTTTTTCATTTGTATTTTTTCGTGTAAAAGTAACGAGTACATTTTTGATCTTAATCCAATAAATTCTACGATAGGAATTCCCGCAGTCTCATCTTTAAATTTTCCAATCACTTTTTTATTTTTTTCAAAAAATAAAAAATGTTGCTTGTCATAATTACTAAAATCATATAAATGCTTTTCTTTTAATACATCTTTATATACATTTTCAGTTTGAATCTCAAGTATAAAACTATCCGTATCCGTATAAAGTAACTTGCACTTGTTGTATTTTAGCTTTAAATGATTATAATAAAAATTGTACATGAAAAGTTTTGATAATTCAAGTATACACATTCCTACGTAGATTGGTTTAAAAAGTGCGAGGCTTGTTTTGTATGTGTGAATAGCCGCTAAATCAAAACCCTCAAAAATTCTTTGATCGGCAAAAGTCGGCTTGGCTATTTTTTTTAGTATACGTTCTTTGTCTTTATCATCACTCGGTCTCAAGAGATCCACATTAATACGATTTCTTATATTTTCCATCGTTTTTCCAAAACCGGAATTATTCATCAGTTTGTACAAGTCTTTTAAAAAATCTGATGTTGCTTCTTTTCTTAATTGTGTGTTTAAATCAATGTATGATTTCATCCAACATGATTCATCAAATTCTAATACACGGTGAATTTTAGTTAGTTTCATGCCGAGTTGTAAATATAATTGTAAATTGCGCCAGTGAAGCACATATTTTGTTTTGTTACCTAAATTTAAAACTAATTTTTCAACCTTTGCTATTGGTTCATCTTTCATCAACTCGAGTTGATGGTTACTCAAACACTTTACGGGAATAACCATTTTTTCTGGGGCGAGTGGAAAATCATTGTGTAAATCATGTTTAGCTTTTGGATATTCTAAATCAACTTGTAAAATATGTCCTTTTCCATATTTTAATCCTTGTTTATTTTCATTAAAATAATATTCATTAATTCGTTCACTAGTCAACCATTTAAAATTACCAGTTGGTAAAGGTTGACTCATTGCATGACCGTATAAATTATTCGCGTCTAAATATATAACGTAACTCGATGGTTTTGTTTTATCGTAACCATCGCATTTTGGGTTGTTTGCTCTTGCATATCTATTGCTTACCATAACTATTCCTCCTCTTAAACCTTTTTCTATAAATAAATACATGTCGTAATCCGTTAATAGCTCTAAACGAACTTTAAACTATTTTAATAAAGCGTCCCAACTTAGCCCGGGACTCATAAAATAATGAGCTGGATCTAAACTATAATTTTTCATACAAGTAGCACGAAAATTTTCAAATACATCAGCTAATAACGAGACATCCGTACGCACGTACAAATCGTGATAGTCTCCTAAATTTTTACAATTAAATGTTTTATAAACCTTCTTTGCGTGCTCGTATTCTTTTTAGTAATGTGTTCATTGTTTAAACTACTATAAAATGCTTGTTGTGGAGGAAGACTAGTTTCTTCAAATTTTTCAAAACTATCCATGTATTCGTACGTATAAATGCCTTTTTGTTTTAAAAGATTAAATTTTTCTAAATCTGGTACAAACTTGTTAGTAATTGGAAAAAATTTACTCGAGTCTACGAGTTTTTCTAATGAATCGGGTAAAAATTGAAAACTATCAAGAAATCGTAGTTGACCGATTGAAGAAGAAATATACTTTTCCATATTGTTTGGAATACACGTTAGATTTTCTTTTGTTTTACTCACACCTTGCATAATAAGATGTGAGTCGTAACCTCGTAAATTATGAATAAAAACGGGTATAAATGTTTTGTTGGGTTCTAAACTTAGTTTTAAATTACATCTATCGTGCGCCGCTCCTCTAAATTTACCGGTCATGTGACAATGATCTCTAACCTTTGTGTAAGATTTTTTTAATTTGTTATCGTCAATTTCTTCTCTACAAACCCAACAACGACAGTACGAGTCGTTAACATGAAAATAATATTTTTCACATATCCAACACTGTCGCGCATTTTAAAAATTTAATTCATCTTCTTCAGTCATGTTTATTACAAGAGGTTTTGCAAATATCGCGTTGATCTTAACTACTTTTTTAAATTATTTTTTCTAAAAAGTGATTCACCGCATCCTTACCCCTATACGTACCGCGTGAAAATATTTCACCGTTTACGTTAATAATGACGTACGAATAACCACACGGGATGTGCTCTTGTAGGAGCGTCAATATTATTAAAATTTAATTCATCCTCCTCCGTCGGATATTTATAAGTTCTTTGAGGGTCTTTCAAAGCTGGGAAAAGAGCGCTACGCAGCGCCCATCGTAAACAATTATCGTCTTTGTTGTGTACGTTGATACACGCTTTTTTATTTTTTACGTAATTAGGTAGCTCGATATAAGAACCCCCTCGTAAAGGTTTATATTTTGAAATTGTAAGAACCAATTTTTCAAAACGATCTACGATCCATCCACTACCTCTATTCGTGCGAGTTGCCACAACTTCGCCAATTTTAGCAAAACCTCCAGCTAGTTCAGCTTTAATATTTGTCATATTTAATAAAACTATTTGATCAGAAAAAGGAAAAGGAAGCGTTAAAAAATCAATATTACCGTCATCTTTTAATTTATAAAATTGAACCCACAAGTAAATCATAAACTTGAACGATCCAAATTCTTGTAAATCTAAAGTCAACTTGCTAATTATAGGCGCTTCAACACCCTTAACGAGTACGTGCAAATCCTGTTCTCTTCTATGACCAAACGGTATAGTCATTGTTCGCTTTCGTAAATATCTGCCACCGTTAATCGGTGGTTCGTCAAATTCTAAAACACCCTTACGCCAATCTCTCACAATCTTATGTTTTCGTAAACGACCGGCTCCTACTGCGGGAATATCATCAGCTTCTATAACGGCGGCAAGTTCACGTCTAGTTAACTTTTTTAATGGTTTTGGTTTATTTCGTTTTATATATTTTTTTACAACGTTGTAATAAGCCCGTTTATCAAGTTTTCTTTTATTAACGCGTGGAAACACAACTAATCTTTTCAAACGCGCAAATTTTTTTAATTCTTGTAATCCCCATTGAGATGGAATTTCTTTTTGGTTTTCTGTTCTCTCCATTTACTTTAGTTTACATAATATTTTATTTTAAATTTCACTTTTTTAACTACTATTTTTAAATACAGTAGTAGTATAGGAAATTGGGGCTTCTGGCAAAAGTGAGCTTTCTTGGGGTGGGGGGTTGTGCTTTGGTGATTTTGAAGTATTCATATATTCTTATGAAAAAAAAAATTATTAACAAATTTCTTTTCTTACAAAACAATACACGCAAACACCCTTCTCAAAATCTTCTTCTTTTCTTACAAAACAATACACGCAAACACCCTTCTCAAAATCACAGCTCAAGGCAACCCTTTTCTTTCTTTCTTTCTTTACAAAACAATACACGCGAACACCCTTCTTTCTCAAAATCTCTTTTATTAACTAAAAGATTTTTTCATAGAAAATCTTTTTTACTGATATATCAGTTTGTCACAACCCCCCACCCCAAGAAAGTGAGCTAGCGCCAGAAGCCCCAATTTCCTATACTACTCGGGACGGGAACAAATTACGGGGCAGGAAAATAAAACGGACTGAGAAATAACCCGGGACGGGAAAATAATGCGGGACGGGAAAATAAACAGGACTGAGAAATAACCCGGGACGGGGAAATATTACGGGGCAGGGAAAAAAAATCTGGACTGAGAAATAATCCGGGACTTGAACACTTTAACCATAAGTATTTCAGTTCCGTCAAATATCTGAACAAAACTAGGAGAATCATGTGCTGAATTGGCACATAGTTTGGGGGAATATAAAGAAAAATACGCATGATTAATAAAAACGATTCACATTGTGTAAATATCCCCGATCTAATACTATACTCAAGTACATGTATGACTTCTAGGGAGTCGGGAAGATAACGGGTTAATCCCTTAACAATAGACATACCGAAAAGCTACTTGCCCGGCAGCCTTCTTTTGTTTGGCGCAAGGCCTATTCAGGCGTTAATCCCTCTGGCAAGTCTCCAGATTTTAATGAGCCCTTTGGCCAGAGCATGACCTCTTAATTAAGTACTTGCATATTCATGATTTATGCAACCCTATTGAAAATAATCACAGAGTGGAAACCCTCCGGGATCCGGCGGGTTTCGGCGGATATGGGGGGTTAGTTAAAGACGGCTTCCCTTATAATCTGGTAGTCTGGATTACAGTTGGTGTCGTTTTAAGTGAGTGGCACATGCATATCGCGTAGCATGCAGCAATGGCACGCTTAATTCACACGGTCGTCACAGTACAGGTTGGTTGACGGGTTGACGACGATCGTTTCATGAATAATCAAATTGTTTCTGTAATCGTGTAACAGTCGTAACAACGTTCTAATTAGGCTATAACTATTTTATGTTTTTCTTTAAATTAAATGTTAACGACGAAAACATTGTGGCGCAAATTACTCAACAATAAAGGGCCGTGGACGCAGCATGCGGCAGTTCAGTTCAGTTCAGTTCAGTTCAGTAGTTCAGTTTAGTTCAGTTCAGTTCAGTTCAGTTCCCTAGTTCTCTGGTCTGGTAGCGTGTGATCGTCTCACAGGACAGGAGCGAAATCTACGGTAGGCACGAGCAGGGCTGACGGC
Organism: Zoroaster sp. YZ-2022; assembly: GCA_029582265.1. Taxonomy (NCBI): domain Eukaryota; kingdom Metazoa; phylum Echinodermata; class Asteroidea; order Forcipulatida; family Zoroasteridae; genus Zoroaster; species Zoroaster sp. YZ-2022. The sequence continues at coordinate 28,132,864 of CM055836.1, forward strand.
GTGCTGGACGGACGGTGGAGTTTGGCTGGGGTCAGGTCGCAGGGACCGCGGAGGCTACCGGAGGCGTGACGACGCACGGCACTCGGCCGACGTAGCAGGACGGAGCCAGGGAGCGCGCGCTCCATAAGGCCGCCTCGAGGAAGGAGACTCTCGGAGATCTCAGGACTCTGGAGGCGGGAATCTTGGAGGCGGAATACGCGCAACGCGAGAGGCGTACGGCTCCACGGGTACCCTAAGACAGCCCCCGGCTGGGCACTACCGCGTCGCCCAGCACTGCTTTTAGCGCATGGTGCAAGGCTACCCTGTAGGCTATCCTGTAGGCTATTTCGTAACCACTAGTAATAAGAGGCTAATCAACACTGGGTCCAATACATGTATTTAATTCAACAAAATAAATCAAAGAGCAACGGAGGTTATTGTTTCCTGTGTAATTTAATAATTGTCTGTCCAAGTCAGCCCTGGAAGGAGGCGTGGGTGATGTCACTACGCGTATAGGGCGGTATATCTCCATCCAAACGAACCTGCATTCCCGGCTGCTGGGAACTGATCCGCAGAGGGGTGTAGTGAATTTCGGATCGGGCATAGTTTCGCCACAATATTTAAGATGAAATAGTCACGGGGCTGGCCGATCGCGACGCGGGAACTTTTCCTCCCTGATTCTTTCTAACGTTAGTTAATGTTATTGTTATGTTTTAGCAATTGATTTTTGGAGTCATTGGATCACCTTTTGTACACTAACATTACATGTTATTATTAACGTTATATCAGACATCGCTGAATGGTAAGTTTGACATTTTAATGTATGCACCTAACGTTGTGGTCCTATGATTATGAAGTGCACCCTAAGGGTACTCATCCTATAATTTTTTTTCTCAATCGGACCACCTGGCCGGGCGAGGGGGGGGGGGGGGGGTAGCCCATTCTAAATTTAGGGCCAATACACTGGACTCCCTCCGTATCCTTGGCCGTAGCCCTACATGTACAAAAAAGGAGCGATTTTTTCAACTTTTGATCTGCTAATTATTACAATCGAACGTGTTAGGCCTATGTAAGTTTGCTATTGTGAGATTGGTAATTTTGGTGAAATTTTAATAGCCTAACTGTTACATTACTTATTACTAGTATTTAGGCCTAGGCCTAACTGTTATTTTGTTTTAAAAAATGTTTCAAAAATTTCATGAAAGTGAACTATCCTAGAATAACAAATTTTATGCCAATGTGTCTCAAGGATTGGTTCAGAATACATTTGCAGTCGGCAAACCTAGAGCTGTGGTTTTGCCGACTGGGTTTGCGGTTTCAGGTGGCAGTTCACCTGGATATTGCTTCCCAATTTTATCTAGTTCCGTGCATGTGATTGTTGAGGAATTCATGTTCATTTATCCCTGTGTGGGGCCATTTTCTGTAATCTAATGAGGTTTCAGAAGGAGTATTTTTCTCTAGATCTCTTCATGTAAGTTAGAGTAGACTTGTCGTAGTACTTTGCTTCTTGCATATTACTGCTATTCAGTCAAGTGGTTTTATTTCTTATTTAGGCCATTCTAATTTTATTAGTTGGTTTACAGATTTTTTAGGTCCTGAAAAAGGTTGTCAGACAGGGAAAAAATGATGGTAAGTGCTGTATACATGTACATGTAAATCCATTGGACGACAATCATAAGCTGTTTTTGTTTATACTGGGATTTGCCTCCGTCTCGCAATTCCATGTCAGTTATAATAAGCCTACTTTGCATCTTTTAAATTCTGTTTAATACCTACTATAATTTATTTATTATTTTGTATTATTTTAATAATTGTTACTGCGAATTGGAAAGGTTTTTTTGGAATTTGTTTTACAACCGCTAACCAGTTTAAAAAAATGATTCCATCGATTTTTGGGGGTACAGAAAGCGAAAACTATCTTTAAAATCCACTTTTATGATGGTTTTCGGACTTGATTTCCCTTCTAAAAAAATCATCCCCTTCAGAAAATAGAAGGATCCTATTATAGGTTCCTAGTTGCCACTGCGCATGTACAATGACCGTGTTGGTCACTTATGGGGGAGTTGACAAGATCAGACTGACATGACTGAGGAAGTCATCGTATACCAAAAATTCCTGATTTTTAATGAAATAAATATCCTGGAATAATTTGAAGTATATGTCCATCATCATCCATATGTTCTTCACCCTACTAGGGTAGGGCTGTGCCGGTTATCCGGGTATCCGGATACCCGACTGAAACTGTCATTACCCGGTTCCATTTTTCGGTTCCAATTACCCGTAAACGACTTTTTAAAATTCGGACTTAACATTTGAGCGGAGCGAACAGAAATCTGTGACTCTTGAACAATGTAATGTTTACACTTTTACAGTCAATTATCTTTAAATTCAAGAGATTACACTCCAATAAAGCCTTTGTAGTATTTTAGTAACATTTCCAACTGTTTGTGATACATTATATCGAATTGTTAAGACTACCAAGGACCTGGCAGCGGCTGCTTCAAACAACTTATCAAACCAGCAGCGTAGGAGGGAATGTTTTACTTTAATAAAAACGACACAGTAAAGAACAGATCGATTTTATGGTGTTTTATAATGGACACCTAAGCGGCGCCTTTTTTTTCTACGCGGCGACTCTTTTTTTTACGCAGCGACTTTTTGTTTTTGGACGGCGACTTTTTGTTTTTGGACGGCGACTTTTTGTTTTTGGACGGCGACTTTTTTTTTTTACGCGGCGACTTTTTGTTTTTGGACGGCGACTTTTTGTTTAAAAAAAAAAAAGTCGCCGTCCAAAAACAAAAAGTCGCCGCCCAAAAATAAAAAGTCGCCGCGTAAAAAAAAAAGTCGCTGTCCAAAAACAAAAAGTCGCCGCATAGAAAAAAAGTCGCCGTCCAAAAACAAAAAGTCGCCGCGTAAAAAAAAAGTCGCCGTCCAAAAACAAAAAGTCGCCGCCCAAAAAAAAAAAGTCGCCGCGTAAAAAAAAAGTCGCCGCGTAGAAAAAAAAGGCGCTGCGTAGGTGTCCATTATAGAACACCATACGATTTAAGTATGGTATCCTCTGTATTATAAAGGTCAATTTTGTTACCATTTACAGTACATGTATTTGCACACCACCGGAGGCATGTTTTCAACAAAAATGAAAACGGGTATCCGAAGTTTCCTGATTTCGGGTATCCGTGTCAGAACTAAATCAGCCTGGTTATCAAAGTATGTCACTAAGACACGTTTTAAATAATGTCACTAAGACATAAAAGTTCAATATTGTCACCAAGACAAAAGGTTCAATATTGTCACCAAGACAAGTTATTAAAGTATGTCACTAAGACACGTTTTAAATAATGTCACTAAGACATAAAAGTTAAATATTGTCACCAAGACAAAAGGTTCAATATTGTCACCAAGACAAGTTATTAAAGTATGTCACTAAGACACGTTTTAAATAATGTCACTAAGACATAAAAGTTAAATATTGTCACCAAGACAAGTTATTAAAGTATGTCACTAAGACACGTTTTAAATAATGATATGTTCAAAATGTAGACTCAAACGTCTTATGTATAACCCAATTCTTCCATAGTGCTCCTATAAACTACACATTAGACAGTACATTATAACGTTAATACACATCTTATATAAATTATAGGTATCACCCTCACTGGCATCTGACAGGGTAATGAGAATGTGACCTTCTTTGGTCCTTACAGCATTTGTTCATAAATCTTGGATATAGGGGAGAAGTACTTGCGGTGGTAGTCCGATGTGAGATTTACTCCCGTCTCGAAAGATAAGAAACTGCAGTCACCTGCCCGTCACTTGATTTGCATGTACGTGCATGGTCGATGGTGCATACACAGGTACCCAGTGGATAATATGGTCAAAATATAGCGCCCTCTGTCATCGCCACTTGGAAAAGTTGGCCAAAGTAAAAGCCGTCTGGAAATTTAAAATGAATCGACTGTTGCCATAATTTATGAAAGTTATAAACCCCCTAGTGACAAATCACTAATCAATCTTTAAAATCCCAAATATTAAATGTCTATTCTAAACAGAATAATGTTATATTCAATTCAAATTTTACAACACATTTCTTAAACTTCGCTTGAAAATAAATATCGCCAATCTACCTCAAGTGAAATATCAAGTAAAAGAACATCAAGGTTATAAATTATACTTCAGTCAAATATATTATCAAAACCAATGTGTTTAACTTACGGTTGACGGTTGATCTTCCAACTTGTCTCCCCTCTCGCCAAAAGTTGGTAAAACTGGCAAAATTTGCCTTGAAAAGCACTCTGATAAAGAATGTAGTATACAGCACGACTATTAAACAAGCCTGAATACTTGCTAAATAAAATATATCAAGAGCCTGAAATACTCTGACTAAAAAAATATATTGCTGCAGCAGAGCAGAGTGTAAGACAGTCCTCATAGATTGAGGTCCAGGAGGCAACTCCCTTCACATTCCTCAAAACCTTACAACCTTTTCCACCCTTTACATCTACATCTCATTTACATCTCATTTACTCTTCAACCCTTCACCTCTGACTCTATTTAAACTCAAACTTACCTCATTGATATACAAATAAACCTATGGGGTTCCAACTCAGGAATTTCTAACCAGTACTGTGTGCATTAAACCTATTGTTGTTTAATTATGCTATGTCGGTCAACCACGGCATTGGTGAATTGGGCACTGGCCCAACTTATACATATTCATATAAAAGGTTAAAAATCACTAATTATTCACAACTAGTAGGGTAAGAAGGTTTCTCTGTGACAATTCGGTTCCAAAAATATCCGAAAACGCACAGCTCTACTTGATCCCAAAAATGTATGTGCAAATTTAAAAAAAAACTTTTACAGATTGATTTAGAAATACATTTCCAGGTTTTAATGTTTTTGAGCAACATTTATTCTACTTTTTATCGTACATTGATCACGCTTATAAAGTAGACATATGAAAGTCTATCTGTTAAAGTTTCAGCCAAATTGCTTCACGTGTTCCTAAGAACATTATTTTTGGATTTTTTACAGCAACATTATTCCGATGACACCGATCAGTTATTTCAACAAATTATTCATGTATTTACTTACAAAAGCCAGAATAAGAATAAATCGTACAATATCTGTAACAAAAATTTAATAATTAAATAAATGAATAACAAAACTACCTTTTCTTTATGTCGAAATTTACATTCTAAATAAACATGATCATGATCATGATTGAGTTTGACACGCAATTTCTTAAAGAATAGTTATTTAATTAAAAATTTTATTCAAAGTAAGTAAGCATACTCGTAAAAGCAGTTTGGCAAATGACTAATTCACTTTCCCTTTTGTAAGTGCATTCACATGAAAGTCGACAAGGATTATCTATAAATTTCAGTTTCTGTTTTTACTCAGAAACAAAAGTGAGCTTTTTACTTCCTGAAAGTCAACGAACTCCAACAGTTCTGACACCTGGATAACTTGCAGGCGGTTTTATCTTTCGTATAAAACCAGGTACACATTGAAACAAGAAGATCATTAAGTTTCAAAGAAATCGATATGTGAAAGTTTAAGTTCGATGTGTCCGATAGAGGGCAGTGTTCACACACATTACGGGTCAGCATCATAGAATTAACTCCATGGCCAGTATACTGTACAAACGTTGTTCCCGATTTGGGCCTGTTGGTATCCTCATTGGGAGAATAGGGTTTCAATCAGGGTAATTGTATCTCCCAATCGGGATAGTACAGCAGAAGGTGTCGTTACCCAAAGGTTTCCCGATTGGGGCCTGTTGGTATCCTCATTGGGAGAATAGGTTTCAATCAGGGTAATTGTATCTCCCAATCGGGATAGTACAACAGAAGGTGTCGTTACCCAAAGGTTTCCCGATTTGGGCCTGTTGGTATCCTCATTGGGAGAATAGGGTTTCAATCAGGATAATTGTATCTCCCAATCGGGATAGTTTAGTTGACAATTGAACCTGTGCACACGAGTATCCGTCAAAATTATTTTCACGTGTCCTCTAAAAATACAATATGCCATTCATATATGCTTAATTAGTATCATTCAATGCACACCAACAATACTAGTGTTTCATGGCAAACAGACTGTTGTCATTATGGTGTCGACATAAGTCACCATAAAGCTTATGTTTTCTTGAGTTTCCAGCAAAAAGGAATAAGACAGTATATGTTGTTATGTTAAATAAAGCACCGCATCTAGAATCACCATGGGCATGGGCGGATCCAGAATATTTTTATTGGGGGCTGAGAATCAAGAACGATTTTTCAGTACTACAAAAATTACAATGAAATAATCAAAGGGAGAGAAAAACAAAGCACAGTGAGGGGGAAATGAGGGGAAACATGAGGAATACCTTACCGTTTGTATCAGATTCTGTTTTTTTTAATACGGTTTTAGGGGGGGGGGGGGCTACAGCCCCCTTAGCCCCCCTGGATCCGCCAATGATGGGTTATTGGTTATTCCTACAACGATACCTCATTGGATATGTTGGCAAAATTAAATGCCTCTACGAGTATGCAAACTCTCGTTGAATCAAGAAAGTGAAAGTTTCAGCTTATTTCGTTGAAATTAAAAAAATAATGAAAATGCATTCCGATATTTTGTACTCATTCTGATGAGGAATTTAGGAAATTGTTTTACTTTTCTATGAATTGTTCACATTTATCAGCAGATTAGATCGACGTCACCAGCGGTATCAGTACAATATGGTCATGGTTGATTTCTGTGCATACAAGTTGACAACATTTCTCGTCTTTTCAAAAGTTCAGTCAATTTTGTTAAGATGTCTTGTAAACTGAGTCTTGGGTAACCATAGTTAAAGATATATCGTCCGCGTTTGGCTCAAGAGACACCAAAATAGAATTTAAAATGTGAACGAATTTTTAAAGATAATATCGTTATTAAACGAACAATGAAATATGAAATTCGGATGTCTGTGTATAAAGCGATATTTAAAACGCGCTTGATTCTGACTGACAGCCGCGCTGGCCAATCGGGAATACTGCACGCGCCCTCATGTAAGCCGAGGATTAAAACAGTGGGCCAGCATTTTATTTTACTGGTACGTCTAATCCTTGACGGATTTTCTCGTTCAATGTCTCAAATGAAAGCTTATAACTTCTTTAACCCCAGAAAAATAGCAATTCAACATTTAAATGTATTTTTTACCGCCAAATCGGCCCAAACACGGTCAATATATATCTTTAACTCTTTGAGATAACCACTGTTTTCTTGTAATCTGATTTTGTAATCTTTCAGTGCTGCTGTGACTTTCAGTACGTTGTGTTCTCACAAAACAGCGCCCTCTTGTGTCAAGGATAACCACTAAAATATTTACAAATTTGAACAGCACCCATTCTTCACTATATGTTAATAAGAGACTTCCATTTTGTTAAAGTGTCGAGGAGCACGGGTATTTCCTACAATATGTATCGACATAAAATTGCATTTCATAAGCCCATTTCATAAAAACGTCACAAAGTGACATATTCGTCCACGTAGTGGTAAAATCACGTTGCAAGATATAAGTGATTGAAGTTGGTAAAATTTTAAAATCGCAGTTTCGATATCATTTTAATTTCGAAGATCATTAATTTTTACTTTGTTAGAAAGCTGAAATCTCGAATGACACTTAACTGTATTCTTTTTGTAGAGGAAAATAACTATAAACGAGTAACATACTTATAAAACAAACCGTCACTTCGTGAAAGCTGTACACATGAAAAGTGACGTTTCCAGTATAGGGACACGCGTCAACTTTGTGGAACACACGTGTGGCGTGATTGAATTGTTTCACTTTGAAAACTTAAAACCATAGTGGACTTAAATTTTTACAAAAACGTCATTATTTTAATTAGAAAACGAGAGCGTTTTGAGGATTAAAACTTGGTGAAATGAAAGATAACAGTATTTGAAGCTCAAATATTGACTAAACTCATTTAAAAAAAATAAAAAAAACGATTTTTTAGCAATCCGTCGCTTCGTGAAAACTGCGACGAAAATACAAAAAAAATTGATGAATCAACAAACACGACAAAAAACTAAATAAAATGTACATTCCTTTGAAATACCAAGAACGTCAAATGTTACAATGTGGGTCCAAACTGTTGCCAATCATAAGTTGAAGTTTTGCTGACTTTGGCCGCCCATACCAAGTGGCTGTCAGTGTTTACAAACAAAAGAAAAGAAAACAATTCAAAAGATCAGGGTCCAATTTCACAGAGCTGCTCAGCAGAAAATCTTTCTCAGAAATTATTTTTTGCTCAGTAAATATTAAACAGACTGCCAGCCAAAATTCATACATTTTGTATCAAAGTTTGGCTGGTAACCAAAGAAATTTGCTAAGTAAATTGTTCTGGTAAGCAAGTCTATGATCATCAACCTATGGATCCTCTACTGACATGTATTCGTGTGATTCTTCAGTATTCAATCCCATGTACATTTTGTCCTGAGGGATTGTTTGTTTTGCATTGCACGTAGGGATTTCATATCCTTCATCGTCTAGTTCCCTGACGCTCGATAATGTTTGTCTTACCGTCATCGAATGTGGTTCCCGTGTTTCAATATTTAGCTCCATGTACACGCTACTACTCTCGGGGGAAACTTTTTGCTGTTTTTTGTTACATTTTGGGACTTCGTAGTCTTCATCATCTTGCTCCATTGCCGTTGTCTTTGTGGCCCTCTCTGGGGTTGACTTCGATGGTCGTCTAAAGTAGGCTTTCAGACGGTATGCATTGCATGATATTGTGATGATAATAACAGTTGCACCCACTGTAAGATTGATCCAAACAAAGACATGCATGTTGTCAAAGGTATCGCATGGGTCACCTCCATGGTAATACGGCGGCGCTGTGCTGAACCGCCTGGCGTTGATGCACCGCGACGCATTGGACGCAATGCGTCCGTCGATACACATGAAGACATCAACATAATTGCTGTTTTGAGTCACACCAGTTTCGCTGGTGCACGCACATCTCACCTTCGGAGCGCACGAGAACGCTCTGATGTCAACAATTTGGAGATTCTTGCCGTAGTTACTTATGGTAAACCTCCTATCCGTTTCAGCTGCCTCCCATGGGCACAGACCGCATGTGGCTTGAACTGACCAGCTAAACACAGCCGCTGGTGTCACGGGTGACGCGTCGCATTCAAACGAAACGTTTGTACGGGGACTATCGTCGGAATCATTTGCCATTCGAATCTCCACAGTGAATGGGACAAAGTGAGTGAGTGAAATTGTACAGTTTGGGCCCCGGGTATCATTTGGGCCTGCGATGCACATGAACTGCGTATTGACGTCAACGTTGACAAGTACGTGTGTGACTGTGAAGTCTGATCCCGGCGGGGCTACTCCATTGTATGGACTACGACGAGATGTGCCAATAACCCAAGTGAGGTTCGTGTCCAATTGAGAATCGGACGGGACGGCACATCTTAGCTCTCCCGCATCGCCAATCTTAGACGCTTCTGAAAAATTAGTTGAGCACTTTGGAGTGGGAGTTTGAAGCACCTCCAGAGTAATGCACTTTTGTTTCACATCTTTCGTTGCGTAGTTACAAACGTAATGGCCGCTATCCGTAAGCTGTACATTTTCAATATGGAGCTCGGAAAAACCTTCTTCGACGGTCAGGGAGAGCCGGCTCGTTTCTTCCCCGGGACTTTTGACGATCGTACGGCAGATACCAGCGACTTCCATCGCCATGCTTTTGCAACTCGACCTGGAGTACATCCATATGACGCGCTGACATTTGTGGTCTGGTTGTGTAAAACAACGAAGTGAAGTCTCCCCTCCAGTCTGGACCTTCCGAATACCCGGTCCATCAATTAGTAGGCTGTCGCCTGATGACGTTCCACATACCACTGGGAGCAATGCGACGAGAACTCCAAACTTTATAACATTTAGCATTTTGATAGGCCTTCGTATTTCTCGTTTATTATGAGCGTAACAACCTTGAATCAAACTTCCACTTCAAACTTTGTTCTTGAAATGCCTATTTCACTCGATTCGATCAAACAAATCAATGCAGGAGCCTGGGGAAAATACTTCTAAACTCAATAATTCACGGGCCCACACTTTTGGGGGATGGTTTCATTTTGTATTATACATGGATAAAAATCATACAATATACAAAATATCACGAAAACTTTCTGTATGATTATCATAATGTACTTCCTTGTTATCTATTGATATAAATAAATATATTTCATCAAGTCAGCTTACCAATCAATGTGTTAAAATGGGGCTCCAAGCAAATATCAAAAATTTAACTTTCCCATTTTAGAGAGATTATAAGTAAAATAAAAAACATAAATTGTAAGTAAAGACTTTGCATGGTGACATCATGTGAATTCTAGAATTATCACATGATGTCACCGCAAAAAAAGCAGAAAAGTGAGGGAATTGAGGATGTTTTTTCCCGTTTACGCCTTATCTGTAAAGCAGGAAACGACAAACAAATACACTGTTTTATGTTTCATTCTGCGGTTTCCAGCGGCAGATCCACAAAAGTGAGGAAATTTTTCTTTCTGTTTTCTGGCAGACATTACAAGACGCAACAGACAAACACATGTTTCAGTGGCAGATCTAGAAGTTAGAAAATTGAGGATATGTTTTTTACTGTTTAGGCCTTATTTGTGGACATTACAAGACACAACAGACAAACACATATCGTTTCGGTTTGCGGTAACACCATGTGTTTATCTCAACTAACGTGAAGCTGAGATACAGGTTCTGAAAAGAACCGTATCGCACAACTCGTATCTCAACCTTCGTTAAGTGAGAAAGGTTCAAGGGAGAACCAATTTCGGGCAACTCGTTTTTCTCTACTGTCGCTAAGTGAGAAATATGGTTCAGTGAGAACCACGGGGACTTCACGGGTTAATATGGTTCAGGGAGAACCATAGGGACTTCACGGGTTAATCTCAACGTTTCGATTAGCCTGCTCTAATCTTCTTCAGGAGAATGAAGAGGTTTGCCGATGCAACTCCTTAAGTAGTATTTGCTGGGATTATGTGTAGAATGGGAAGTGTTCCGATTGGTGCTACTGTTGTGTGATGTGTTGTGATTGGTTGCCACCGTGGCATTGTTCTTGTTGTGTGTGTTTCCGCCTGCTGTGTGTGAGTTGCCTGCTCGCTGAGGCGTATCAGTTGACAGTGGGGTGTGGGTGTTGGTGGATGGTAGGATTGAATGCCAAATGTTGCTGATGAAATAGCCGATGTCCTGGGGACAGTGTCATGTTTATGAATCTCAATAGCCTCTCTGATACGACGGGTGTACCAGTGCTTTTCCGGGGCTATGATCTTTGCATTCTGCCAGTCAATGATATGGTCCAAATCGGTGGAGTGTTTGATGATCGCAGATTTGTCACATTCCCTCTGCGGCCGTGGGCCTTGTGTTCCTTGAGCCTGGTCGTAAGGTCTCTGCCGGTCTCGCCAATGTACACTTTCCCACAAGTACAAGGGAATTTTGGTATACCCCAGCTTGACGGCTGGGATCATGTCTGTCCTTGTGGGTGTGTAACTCGTTTCCAACTTGTTTCGAGTCCGGTAGTAGACCTTAATGTCAGCTTCCCTCAGGATACGCTGAATCTTGTGTGAAGTGTGGCTGATGTGCGGTAGCACGGCAATGGGTTTTTCGGTTGCGTCAGAGGATCGTGGAGCGTTCCTATTCGGGAGGAACTTAAGCTTATCAGGTCTGTACCCATTGTCTCTTAACACGGCGTTAAGATGTTTCAACTCGGATGGCAAGTGCTCTTTATCACTGATAGTGTGTGCCCTTCGAAGTAGGGTGCGATTCACGGAGGATTTCACGGATGGTGGGTGTGGGTTTTCTGTAAACCGAATGCCCAAGTGAGCCATCAACCCGTTTGGAAATGAGTACATCAAGGAAAGGCAACGAGTCGGATGTCTCAGTTTCCATGGTGAATTGAATGCTCGGATGTTGCTGGTTGAGGTGACCGAAGAAGTCACTCAGTTTGTCGGAACCGTGCTGCCAAATGATGAAAGTATCATCTACGTATCGAAGCCATAGTTTGGGTTTGTATCGTGCCGTCTCGAGTGCTTTCTGTTCGAAATCTTCCATGAAGATGTTTGCTAGGACCGGGGATATCGGGGATCCCATTGGAGTGCCCAAAGACTGTTGATAGTAAGTCTCTCTCCATTGGAAGTATGTGGATTTCACACATAATGAAAGTAGATCTACGATTTGATCTGGCGTTAGGCTGGTTCGTTCCGGGAGCGTGCTATCATGTTCGAGTATCGACTTGGTTACGAGGATAGCCTCGTCTGTCGGTACGATGGTGAATAATGACTTGACGTCAAAACTCACTAGCGTGTCGGAAGGCTGCAATATGGTTCCCTTTATGATGTTGATAAACCCTGCTGAATTGGGTACATGGTGGGGCGTCTTACCCACGAGTGGGTGTAAGAGCCTTGTCAAGTGTTGGGCGAGGTTATACGTGGGGGAACCTCGGGATGAGACAATCGGTCGGAGCGGTCTGTCTGGTTTATGAATCTTTGGTAGGCCAAAGAATCTTGGGCATTTCGAGCTCAGGACGGACGGAGGTGCCTGTATAGTGCTTTGGGTAAGGCTGTGCTCCGGTTTAAGGAAAGAAGTTTTGCGGCGACTTTCCTTTCTGCTAACGGAATCGGGTTCTTTTTGAGGCGGGTGTAGGTATCCGTGTCGAGGATATCCTGAACCTTCTGATCGTATTCTGAGCGGTCCATCACTACTGTGGCATTACCCTTGTCTGCCTTTAGAATGTGTATCGAAGAGTCATTACGGAGGTTATTGACAGCCTGATATTCCAGTCTTGTGATATTGGATTTCGGGGGCTTCACGTTTTTTAAGATCTGGTGTATCTGAATACGGATATCGTCTGCCTTTTGTTTCTCGAGCTTTCGGATGGAAGGTTCAATAGACTGTATGAATTCTTCCACGGGAATCTTTTGGGGCGGTGGCAAAATTCATTCCAAGGCTAGAGACACTGGTTTCCGTGTGAGATAGTTGGCGTTGGCTGAAGTTAACGACGGGGTTAACCTTTTCCTTCTTTTTATGTTCCCTTTGTTGGACGTCCGTGGCAACGGTTTACTTTTGTCCTGCTGTTATTTGGAGATGTGTGGCCTCGGCCGAGGTTAACGACGGGGTTGACCTTTTCCCTTCTTTTCATGTTCCCTTTGTTGGACGTTTGTGGTAACGGCGTGCTTTTCGTCCTGCCATTGTGCGTGGATGTGAGGCGTTCAAATTTACGGATTTGCTTCTTTCTAGTGGATTCGAAGGTAAACGATAAGGACTTATCCGTGAGGGCGGATATCTTGTCGTAATCGGTTGTGAGCATAGTCTTACGGAGACTAGCTCTGCTTCTCTCGATTTCATCATCGGTACGGGATAGGCAACAACGGGTGGAGGCAATCTGTTTTCGGAGGAGAGCTTTACCAGCTGTATGTATGATTCGAGCAGAATTGTTATTTCGGATAGGGTCTCGTAGGCGGAGGCCCTTCGGGACTACGTTTGCATCTCGGCATCTCTTCAGAAATGTCAGGTCATTGACGAGCTTACAACGTCTGGTACAAGAGCGTTGATATAACTTGACAAGCCTGTTAGTGCGCTCATCGTAGAGCGTTCTGATATAAGTTTTGAGGCTTTGCATGGTGGAATATCGATATCGTTTCGGTTTGCGGTAACACCATGTGTTTATCTCAACTAACGTGAAGCTGAGATACAGGTTCTGTATCCCGTGAAGTCCCTATGGTTCTCCCTGAACCATATTAACCCGTGAAGTCCCCGTGGTTCTCACTGAACCATATTTCTCACTTAGCGACAGTAGAGAAAAACGAGTTGCCCGAAATTGGTTCTCCCTTGAACCTTTCTCACTTAACGAAGATTGAGATACGAGTTGTGCGATACGGTTCTTTTCAGAACCTGTATCTCAGCTTCACGTTAGTTGAGATAAACACGTGGTGTTACCGCAAACCGAAACGATATCGATATTCCACCATGCAAAGCCTCAAAACTTATATAGACAAACACATAGTTCTATGTTTCAGTGGCAGATCCAGAAGTTGGAAAATTGAGGACATGTTTTTTCCTGTTTAGGCCCTATTTGTGGACAATACAGGACACAGCAGACAAACATAAGTTTTATGTTTCAGTCGACAGTTTCCAGTGACAGATCCAGTAGGAAATTGAGAATGTTGTTTTTTCCCTGGAAAGGCCCTATGGACACTACATGAAACCACAAACAGCAGTTTTATTTTTCAGTCTCTCTGCTCGCACCCTCTCCACAAAAAGAAAAAGAAAAAGAAAAAGAAAAAGAAAAAGAGAGAGATATTACCGTTCACGGGCAAAAAAAACCTGGGATAGACCATACAAAGTAAAGTGGTGTACTGCAGGCCTATCTGCCGGATGGGGATGGGACCACTTGTCTGATTTTGACCAGTTCGAAGATTTGGGCATTTAGGAAAACAGATTAGGTAAAATAGAGCACACAGTATATAGGCCTTTACTTTGGGAAAGCTCAATATTCCGACAGCCCATTAGTTCGACGGCCACTATTTTGTTCGACATAACTTAAATGCGTCAGATATACGCCAAACAAAAGTCAGACATCCCATATTGTTCTGACAGCTAGGAAACAGAGAGAATGAACGTATTGTATAGAATCAACTTATTGTACATAATGAACTTATTGAAGCGAATCGATAAGCATACAGAATGAACTTATTGAGGTGAATCGATAAGCATACATAATGAACATATTGAAGTGAATTGTTAAAAAGACAGAATGAACTTATTGAAGCGAATCGATAAGCACACAGAATGAACTTATTGAAGTGAATCGATCGATAAAAAAGACAGAATGAACCTATTAAATGCGAATTGATAAATAGACAGAATAAACGTATTGAAGAGAATCGATAAACAGACACAATAGGCTTATTGAAGAGAATCGATAAACAGACAGAATGAACTTATTGAAGTGAATCGATAAACTGACAGAATGAACTGATTGAAGAGAATCGATAAACAGACCGTGGGGATGAACTAAAGTGAATTGATAAACAGACGGAATGAACTTACTGAAGAGAATCGATAAACAGACAGAATGAACTTATTCAATAGAATTGATAAACATACAGAATGAACTTATCGAAGAGAATCAATAAATTACTTTTTACTTTATTTGATTTGGTAGTATTCATTACCGGTACTACATCATTCAGCATATAAACTACGAAAACTGTGTGGTGTAACTAACATCATCAGTGGTATCATAGATTGGTCAACTCGCCCGATATGAACATCATGTAAAAATAAAGTTAACATCTCTGGTGTTATTTTAACACCCCAGTTTGTACAGGTCTATATAATCTTATGAAAATTGTTTATATGATCCGGACAGAAGTTTTTGCATTAGCCCTAGGTGGGATTTTCCGTATCATGTGACCTCGACAACTCGGGAAGAAAATGACCTGGATTTAGGGTCACGTGTCACTAATGTTATGTGCCTCGGAACAGATGGTATTATTACAGGTGGTATTATTTAAATTAATACAAAGGCCGGATGAAATTTCTCCTGTTTTTATTTAGAAACATTTACTGAAGGAAATAACAACTTGTCGCGTGTTTATCATGTGCTTTCTATTTCTATTTTTATATAATGGGTTGATTTCATAGAGTTACCTAATCTCTCTAAATTCACTCTTAAATCTCCCACAAATGATACATTGAATGTTGTTTGACTGCAGTAAACTTATAAAAAGCATCTGTCATTTGGCCAACGTACAGTCTGTAAATCTCTTGAACATATTATATTTCTTTTGGCATAACACAAAGGGTTATCTTTTTATTTGTGCGCTTCTATGTTTATGATCTAGCCTGATACAATATTCTGGTTAACTTATATATACACTAATCTGCCGACTGACTTCAGCGGCAAATACAGAACTGAAATAGGTGTTAAGGGATGAAATGTTTTTCAAAAAATGTAACAATTTTCATTCTCCCTGGACTGTAATCACCTCAGGTACAAATACCACAAACCTGGTTCGATTTAGTGGCTTTTCCCCTCATGAGGTTCTAAATGCTGACTGAGTATTTGGGATCATCCCAGTACCCCTACCTCTTGGTTGTATATGGCCCTGCATATGGCAAGTTTCTGTCTTCAACACTTTAAGCTAAATATGCAAAAGTTCTAAACCTTTTTAAAACATACCGGTATATCATCCTGCTATTGTTATTTCGTAATTCCCCCATGCCCAGTGACATCGAATCGAAAATGAAGGTTTCGTTTAAAAAAATTGTGAAATTATTTCACTGTCCTTTCCTTAATGTCCTTATATGGTATTCTTTACTCAAAAACTGCGTTTTGATATGAAGTGTATATGTTTTAATTTTGGTTTCCAGTTCAGTCACACTATATTTGGTTTCGACATTGCAGTTTATTTAAACATTTAAGTATTTCATTTTTCGACCAGAAAATATGCATAGGCCCTATTTAATTATTATTATTATTATTTCGCCATAAAAGCACAACAAATATAATACAGTATAATACAGTATAAAACTATGGTATTACAAAAATAAATTGATATAAAATAATATCAAAAATAGAAATTTGTAAAAAAAAAATTAAAAAAATAATAAAAAATAAATAAAAAAAGACATCTAAGGTATAAAGGGACAATATCGTCACAATCAGAGCAGACATTCAAGAAGTCATGGGATCGGTGAACACAGTCACTGAAAATTACTGGCTCATTTATGCAGCAGCAACGGTAATAATTATGACCTAATCATGTGGGGTATTATTTTCAGTCACTGAGTGTCGTGGCCGAGCGGTCTAGCGCACCGAACTCAAGTTCTGGTGTTGCCAGCAGCAGGGTGTGGGTTCGAGCCCCGGTCGTGACACTTGTATCCTTGAGCAAGGTACTTAACCATAATTGCTTCGTCCTTCGGATGGGACGTAAAGCCGTAGGTCCCGTGTGTTGTATAATGCACGTAAAGTGGATTGTCGTGGCCGAGCGGTCTAGCGCACTGAACTCAAGTTCTGGTGTTGCCAGCAGCAAAGTGTGGGTTCGAGCTCCAGCCGTGACACCTGTGTCCTTGAGCAAGACACTTAACCATAATTGCTTCTCTCCACCCAGGGGTTAAATGGGTACCTGTGAAGGCAGAGATGGTTTGCTCTCTATGCGCTAGAAATGGCAGCAATTGAGCTGTATACTCCCCAGGGAGCTGAGATGGTTTCAGGAATGATTTATGAGCCTTATGAGCCTTATGAGCAGGGATAATAATATAATGCGCCTTGAGCGCCACTTAGTTGGTGGATACGTGCGCTATATAAATCTATACATTATTATTATTTATTATTAATCTAAAACTAACACTCCCATTCCATGCCCTGTATCGTTTAAAATGCAATGTCAGTACAATACAGAAATATAAAAACAACCTATAGACAATTTATTTATTATTTAACCTGGGGAGACCTTTCAGTGAAACACTGGTTTTTTTGCATAAAAACACAACAAATAACAGTATACAACACAGAACATTACCAGTGGTACATGCCAGGGCATGAACATGTTAACTAAAAAACTGTGGCCCAGGCATTATAAAACTATGACATTACAAAAATAAATTGGAAAATATATAATTATATATAATTATAAATATAAAAACTATCAAAAATAGAAATTGGTAAAAAAAAAGAGGATTAAATGGGAAATATCGTCACGATCAGAGCAGACTTTCAACACGGCATGGAATCGTTGTCCTTATAGTTTAAGATGAACACAGTGAATGAAAATTACTGGCTCATTTATGCAGCAGCAACGGTAATATGACCTTATCATGTGGGGTATTATTTCAGTCACTGAGTTAATCTAAAACTAGCACTCTGATTCCATGCCCTGTTGATCGTGACGATATTGTCCATTTAAGATGTAATGTCAGTACTGTATATACAAGAATATAAAAACAACCATAGGCCTACAGACGTTGATTGATTAAAAAAACACAACGCAACAGACATAATAGGTAAAACTTGTAGCTTTGCATGGTGAGGATGATAAGTAAGACTAATTGCGGTGACACCATGTGGAATCTCAATTGAGTAGTAATTAGTTCTGAAAAGAACTGGTGGTACAACTCGACGTTTCGATCAGTATCCTCTGATCGTCCTCAGGAGAATGCCGGACTCTGGAAAATGCTGCTGCTTAAAGGCACCTGGCAATAGGTTTTTTATTGATTTAAACAATAAAGTATATGTGTATTAACAATAAACAAATTGTTTGAGTGATTATTTGTCAGGATTTATATGTTTAAAAACAATATGAAGTTGTTTGGAGGGTGACTCCGCCCATCCCTTTTTGTGACGTCATTCGAGGAAGGATTCGCCGCTGATGGAACATCGACCCCCCTCGACGCCCTCGAGAATTGCCTGTGTTTACACACGTGTGGTTTGGTTTGTTATAAAAAAAGGCATTTTTCCGGCATTTTCCCAGCAATGCCGACCAGGTGTATTGCTGCTGGATGCAACAAAACAACTAAAGATGGGGTCAGCCTGCATCTGTTTCCAGCTGATCCCAAATATAGGCGGTTATGGGCGGCGAAAGTCAGGATAACGAGGGCAAGTGGTCCGTTCCGAGTCGTTTTCAGCGCTATGCAGTGACCACTTCGAGCCGTCGTGTTTCGAATCCGGGATGTACCACATTTGACATGACAAAAAGTAATTCTGAAACATGACGCCATCCCAACCATATTCCCAGTTAGTGGGAAAATCTAAGAAGCAACCCGAAAGACGTGACAAACCTACAGGAGCATTTGCCAAACGTGAAAAAATCCATGTGCATGTTGTGTTCTCTTTATACATGTACATGTAACGTTATAGTCAGTAGGTACCGTTTTCGTAGCACTAGCGGCATTGCTGCACCTATATCGTGAAAACTTGCATGCTTCCCATTGGGCCTTGTTTTACGTTGTCGTTTCATCTGAAACTAGGTTACAGGTTAGGCATACATTTTGTAAGTATGTGTGCTGGCAGTTCATGACAGACTTGACAGTTGTGTATAGACTATAGTGCAATGACCAATGTGTCAGACTACACATTTTCTCTTCAAATATCCCTGCCTCGAATGACGTCACGAACAGCGCCACCATGTGTCAATGTAAAGGGGGGGCCTATTCTAAAGTCGTAAATACAATAAAACCACTATTTCTGTAACCTTAGTTACTTGTTTATTCACATTCCACTCATAAAAATGTATATATTTATCACAAAAGCTACATTTGGACAAAATACCAGTGCCAGGTGCCTTTAAGTAGACTGCTGGAGGATCATCCCTTGAATGGATGCTGGAGGATTAGTTCGTTGAGGCGCGCAGGCGGGAAACTGTTGAGACTAGGATCCTAGGGGTTGGGGGTGAGGAGTGTGTGCTCACTGAACTGAATCAGTTGTTGACAAGCACAGGGGGATGGAGGGTGGTTGACTTAGGATATAGGAGATCCCTCAGTCTGGGGTGGGTTATGGACTTTGGATATAGAAGATCCTTCAGTCTGTAGTAGTGGTCGCCATAATAGGTGACATTTTATATTGTTAACTATACTATAACTATTATTTCGAAAATTACAATTATCAAAATATACAAAAAAGTACAGGTGATGTGACCAATGACGTCACATGTTTACAAAAGAGCACCAAAGGTCATACTGCACCGGGCTCAAAATGTACACTGGTCTATGACAAGAAACCATAAAATCTGATCTTGTCAGTAGGCAAATTCTTAATTTGATTTATTTTTTAATAAGGCACTAACATTACACATCAAATTCATCTGATAATTTTGTAAAAATTAATGTTATATGGAAAAATATATTTACTAAGTATAAAACTATGTACGAAATTAAAGCAGCAGTCATTATCCAACAAAACCACATGTACCGGTACGCGGTAGGCTACCTCTAAATATTAACTGCAGATTTAAGCAAGGGGTTGATCCATTGTCGGATCCAGGGGTTAAAAAGGGGCATGTGCCCTCTTTCTGATCAACATACTTGTATATTTACCATTATACACGTTTTCATAATAATAATAATAATGTGTGGACTTATATAGCGCACGTATCCACCAACTGAGTGGTGCTCAAGGCGCATTATATTATTACCCCTGCTCATAAGGCTCATAAGGCTCATAAATCATTCCTGAAACCATCTCAGCTCCCTGGGTAGTATACAGCTCAATTGCTGCCATTACAGCGCATATAGGGCTAATCAACCAACTCTGCCCTCACAGGTAGCCATTTAACCCCTGGGTGGAGAGAAGCAATTATGGTTAAGTGTCTTGCTCAAGGACACAAGTGTCACGGCCGGGTTTCGAACCCACATTCTGCTGCTAACACCAGAACTTGAGTCCGGTAACCTAGACCGCTCGGCCACGACACTTCATGTGTACCCCTTTCTGTGAAATGTGCATTCCTTTTCCCGTGTTTCCCTTCTTTTAGTACACTGCATCCACCCAGATGGATTCAAATTCAAACGTCTTTTGTCAGTGTATGGATAAAGAGTAAGATTTTAATGGGCACATCTAGGCTAGTCGCCATTTTATTTAAAATTACCGGAGCTTAAATTCGGGACAGTAAGCCTGTCGCTAAGTATATAAAGAGTAAAAGACTGTTTGTGACGAAACCATATAAAAATTATCATTTGAGTAGTATTTCTGAAAATAACCGGTTGGCTAAACTCAACGTTTTGATCAGTCGGTTTTGATCGTCTTCACGAGATGCTGGTGCTTAAGTAGCCTGTTGCTGTAACACTCCGTGCCGGACACTGACGATAAAAATCCCCTACGTGCAACTCTTTACAAAGTTTAGACAGATACCAGTACCTCTTCGTAAGGGTTAACATCTTCTGCATACACTGGCAAGACACAAGACCCCCCGATATCCCCTGCTTCAACAGTCATGTATTCCAGCACTGTGATGGACGTGGACTGATCAATGTTTCTAGTGCCGTGGTTTGCCGGTCCACGTGTTGGCGTTTTCTTTGACAAGATGGGTTTCCTCGCTGCCAGTGGTGGCTTTGGGGAGATAGTGTTGACTACTACATCAGGCTTGACACCTCCGATGCCGGGATCGACACTTCCAAGGTCTGGACTGACCCTGGGGGAGGCCTGACCTTGTGGATCTAGCGATGGTTTGGGACTACCAGAAGAAGAAGAAGAAGATGTTGTAGGATTTTGTTCAGTGAGAGTAGTATCGTTGTCACTCATGGTCATATTTTGGTCGTCACTTTTGTTGCCGTTTTGCCCGCTACGAACGGATTGGGCAGGCACGCTGCCTTCTGTCATCCCAGTTTTCGACACCCTCCTTCTCACATAGATGCTGTAACAGACAATGAACATCACAAGAATCACAAGGATAGCCGTCAATATGTAAACGACTACACCGGGCTGGTTACATCGTCCTGGACTCTCGGACACAAAACTGCCGTCGGGACAGTAGAATACAGTCACTGCATCACTCGTCTTGCTCATGTCGATATCATTAGTAGCCGTGCATCTCACCTGCAGACCATCGTCATCTTTTGTAGAGTTGTAGATCATCAGAGTTTCCATCGTTTTGGTGACTCCATATCTGCCTTGTGTACTGATATTTACCAATTCTTGAAAAGCGTCGTTTGCAAAATCATTACTTCTAACATACCATGAGTACGTGTATTGCATTGTAGTAGGATATGCGTCTGCATTGCATTCGAATGTTAATATAGGATTTTCTGCCGTACCATTTTGATAAAATCGCACAGTGACCGTAATTAGACTGAACGTTGACACCGTGCAGTTTGGTCCCTTATCGATATCGTTACCAGCAATGCACACGAATTGTGTGAAATTGTCGGTGTCTTTGAGGACATGCTGAACAGTGAACAATGATGATCCTGGTTGTACATATTTAATACTGTGCGTTGAACCTGTTCCCAAACGCCATGTTAGTTTTGTTGGAATAGTTCTGTCCTCTGGAACTTTGCAAGTCAACGTAACAGTTTCCCCAACTGCCGCACTCGTTGGTGATGAAGAACATACTGGAGTAGGGGGGTGGACTATCTTCAGATATCCACACCTTGAAGATGTTTTAATGCTTGAAAGCCTACACGCGTACATCCCAGTATCACTGGAATTTACATTGTTGATCTTAAAATTACTAACTTTGTCAATGAACGAAAAGTTAAACCGACTTATATCTATGGAAGGATTCAGTGATGCTGTTCGGCAAGTTCCCACGGTTGTAAAGCGACTTTCAGTACACACTGAGTCCGAAAATACCCAGGACACATCACTGCATTCGTAGTCTTGAGCGAAGGAGCAACTAAATGTCGCCTCGCTCCCTACCTCGACGGTAAGATTGTCCGGTTCATCCATGAAATCTCTAGCCTCTGAGAAAGATACGAGACAGAGAACAACAACTGTGAGGCCTTCCATTTTTCTACCAAACGACAAATGTCAAGATAAGCTAACGATACACTAACTGAACACACAATAATCACAAAGCAGTCCTAGTATTGTACAATAACCATCAACTTGCACTTTGATAAATGTAATTTTTACTTTGTTTCCCTGTAACTGACACAGCGCATGTCAGGGAAGCCACGCACCTTTCCCAATATAGGCCTAAATTATGGAATTCCATACCTGCCATTCTAAACGTCGCCCGTCGCCCTTCTAAACGTCGCGCGTCGCCCTTCTAAACGGCGCCCGTCGCCCGTCGCCCTTCTAACGGCGCCCGTCGCCCTTCCAAACGGCGCCCTTCTAAACGGCGCCCGTCGCCCTTCCATATGGTGTTCTAAAGACGCCATATGTGCGTCGCGTCGTGCCGTCGCGTCGCGTCGCCTGTGCCGTCGTCCGTCGCGTCGTGCCGTCGTCCGTCGCGTCGTGCCGTCGCCCTTCGCGTCGTGCGTCGCGTCGTGCCGTCGCCTGTCGCGTCGCCTGTTTTTCAATTGATTTATATAGTGGCTGTGGGTTCCGTCGTCCGTCGCGTCGTGCCGTCGTCCGTCGCGTCGTGCCGTCTTCCGTCGCGTCGTACCGTCGCGTCGCCCGTCGCGTCGCACGTCGCGTCGCCCGTCGACCGTCGCGTCGTGCCGTTGCGTCGCCCGTCGCGTCGTGCCGTCGCGTCGCCCGTCGCGTCGCCCGTCGCGTCGTACCGTCGTCCGTCGCGTCGTGCCGTCGTCCGTCGCGTCGTGCCGTCGTCCGTCGCGTCTTGCCGTCGCGTCTTGCCGTCGCGTCTTGCCGTCGCGTCGCGCGTCGCACGCGTCGCCCGGGTGTGGTTGTTGTGCCTCTGGGTGGCGCTGTTGTGCCTCTGGTACCTCTCTATTATTAGAGATAATGATCAGTGGGTACATGTCATAGAGTTATGACACATGGTACATGTGGAGTTTTTAAAGATGGAAGGCATTTTAGCTTCCCTTGACTTGCATCACTTATGGGACACCTTTCTGGCGAATAATGTAAGCTATTTTTTTGAATTAACGTTACTTGTTGTAACATTACTGTTCATCACTTAGGTCTAATTGTCTGTAACAAGAACAATTGCTGCACGTTCTCCGATTACATGTACATGTAGTTCTTCCAGACATTTTTATACAGTCACTGGCTGAGTGTCATTTTAAATACTAAAATAGGATTTTGTGCACACCAGGCCGGGTAGTGGAGGCTCCTATTTTTGTGAACTGAGACGTTTCCCTCAACTTTCCTCATGCAGTGTTGCCAAACTTGTTTGTTGAAAAAAAACTTCAAATTCATTCAGCTGAATACTGGTACTATCCTTAATAACACATGCTGCTGAATCTTTGTGAATCATTTCAGCCTCGTGAAATTATTCCTAAATTCAAAAACCGTGGCGTCTGGAAATTAGGCAGAAATTAGGCCGAGTGTTGTTCCCTAACGTGGCGCACTTGAAAAAATCTCAGAAAATCCGTCATTGACATTTAGGAATTTCTGTAAAGTTGATAAGAACTTTTTTATTATCTCCACTCACATACCCAACCTACAGGTTTGTAAGAAAATTAGTTTATTACTTTTCGGTGCATTTTAAAAGGGTTCATTTTGCACTTCGAAATAACATCATAAAATCAGGCCAAACTTTTATTTCTCTGCAACTTTGTAGTGGGTACGAAAACTCAACATTTTTTAGCAGGACTGTTTAGAGCTTGATAAAATTTCAATTACAATGAAATTAGATGTAAAAATATTGCACTAAAAACAAGACACTAGAGGCGAAAAAACGTAAGTGCACCATGTTAGGACACACGCCACTTTAGAAGCCAAACTTTATGCTGCACTTAAACATTGACTACTGTGGGCTAGGCTACCTTTAACAAAGGCCTATGCCAAACAACACATTATCAAAATACCTTTAAATATCTTGACATCCTACTGGATTTGTTGATTGCTTCTTTCAGTTATAGTTCTGCATTTTAGGTACCATTTAAAATGGCTGGATACAAAATTTATGTTTAACCATGCAATAATAATTTGTTTGTCCCCCTATTAATAATATTAATAAATATTGAATTAATCTTTGTATTTTAATATTAATGTTATTTTTCAATATGTTTACTCTGTAGGTCGGTTGTAAAGAGGCTGTGTCGTTAACAGACTCTGAATTTCAACTGTTGGGGGTTCCTAGAATTGGGGATAGAGCCCGCATAAGGCAAAAGTGCCAACAACACATCAGTGGTATGTTACAAATCTTAAAATGCTGTACTTAGTAAGTACATTTGCAAACATAAGTTGTTCACTCCTCCATGTTTTGGTGAAAAATGTTGTTCCCTCATAGCCAAACAGCATGTTGAATGCCCTTTCTGTCTAGGTTGAGCCAGTGACCCAGAAATTGACACCAAACAACCCTCACTGTACAGATTCCTATATACCCGTCATTGAGGTTGCCCCTCTTATCACAAGGCAATAAATTATCCTGCCAAATATCATGTCTGCATCTGTCCCCCCCCCCCAGTTTTCCTTCAGGTGATTTGCATACCTCTGTAACTAATGTTGAAAAGGTCTCAACGCCAATGAGTAAAAGAGGGGTCACTATGGGCATCCCTCATCTAGCTGACCCCACCCCCTTGAAACAAGTATACAAAACATTTAAAAACCTTACTGCTGTGCATTCTTTTGAAGCATATAGTTTTCTGGACCAGTATTTATAAATTGACAAAAAGAATTTTGCAAGACCAAGCCTCCCAAATCACAGTTATAATTGCATGGATTGAAGGATTCACTACTCATGACAGTTGATGTTTGATTTGAATGGTAATTCTATTGAGATTTGCATTTTTTTTCAGTCATGAAAAAAAATTATTAAATACTTTAGGCCTACATAGGAAAGATACACTTGATACTTCATGGAAAATGTTTCATATTTTATGTTTCTTTGTTCAACAGATGACGTACAATCAATTCCTGCTGTACAACGCCTCCGTGAGATGGTCGCGAACAAGACAGGAAAACCTGCCCCTCAAAAACAGGAGACTGAAACCCTGAGGGTGTACGCCGGATGGAAACATCGTGAGAAAAACAGCTCCATCATGAAGCAAGTTGTTGCCAACCGGGGCGGAGGTGTACATAAACTCGATCTCCCCCGGGATGCGTCTTTGAAGTTTGTCAGAGATAGATTTTGTGAGGCTTTTTTCCCAAAAGGGAATAATCAGGCTAAACAGTTAGCCCTGAAGGACTTGAAGGTTGATCTATGTACCTTCAGTGGCGAGAGTGTTGGCTCTGCGATGCCTGGGGAGGATGTGTTTCGTCTGGGCAACTTCTTTAAACACATCTGTACCCATCCTGTACGCCTATACTTGGAAAAGGTCTCGACTACAACACTGACGGTTCGCACTGTCATTTTGTTTATTTGATACTTTTTGGTCAGATATTCTGCTGTTTCTCTCCCTTCAAAAGTATTTATAAAAATAACTACTGCCAGTACACTGGCTATTCATTGACTGGACAGGCGGGGAGTATGTACAGTATATATAACAATTAACATACTGCCATTATTTTATACGTCCTATGAAAACTAAGTTAATTCCTATTCCCTGTTTTACAACAGAGGGTCCTATAATTTCCTCACCACCGATTTTGGGGTAAATTCTTCATCAGGTTTTATTTACCGTAGCTGTATGGATTATCAAACACACAAGTTGATAGTAGGCCTTTGTAGTTCTATAGGTTTGAAGTTCACCTTTTCAAAGTTGTTATAGTTCTGTCTGTTAAAGATGTTTTTGTAGTAGGCCTATTAACTTGTGATGTTTACTAGTCCGTTTAAGTAAATAGTACTTCTTTTAATCTACTATCGGAAACTTATACCTAATCTTGCCTTTCATTTTTTTAATTAAATTTCATTAAATTTACTTTATTCATCCCCTTGGGGAAATCCGTCCTCTGCATTTGACCCATTCTAACTACTTACTAACGTAGGAGCAGTGTGCAGCCAGTGTGCTATCCACTGCACCACAGTGCTGAAATAAACCTTTTTTTTAATGCAATGAACAGTTTTTAACCAAAAAAAAATAATTGGTCTTGTTGAAAAAAAAAAGTGTTTTGAATTCCTTTTATACTTGAGATACCCATATATCATTCTAGGAACCCATCAAATGCTGTCTTATGATTATTGGCCATGTACTCATATTAGACTTCAATTAGGAAAATTCACAAGTTTTCGGTTTTTAAGATGATACAAAGTCATGCAACTTCAGCTGATTTAGTAAAGTGTCATAGTGTCTGGCACCATGCCTGTCTTACGAAGAGATATCGCATGCCTGAGAAATGTAGTGCAGTATTTTCAGTAGTATCGCATTTTTGAAATAAATCTCCAGCAGTCAATTTTAATTTTATACTTTAATTCTTTCAAACAGCTATTCAAATCATAAACAAATGTTATTAATTTTGCCCTTACACCGACGTTATTAAAAGCACTGTATGTTCAGTGCTTTCGAGTTCAGAAAATTCACAGGCTATACTCATCAGGCAGGGTTCGAGTCCTGCACGCGTATAGCCTGTGAATTTTTTCACAGAACTCGGAAAGCACTGAGCATACAGTGCTTTTAATAACATTTTGTTCAGAACTACACGATGCAAAAATTACATCATTGCGTATTCAAATCATGTCTCACTTTCTTAATGATGTAAAATTCAAGATTATTGACAATCAAAGAGGTACCAGTGGTGATACAGAAATTCTCGGAGTGGCACTCAAAAAACAAATAATAATAAATGTTTTGTTCTCTCGTGATAAGTGCTACTTTGGAAGTTTTTTGCTCTTGTAACGTTCATATAGTTTAGTTTTGTATGTTAAGCCCAAAGTTTTTATATTTGTGAGCACTACAACACAAACTCATGCATGCAACCTGTATTTGTACTGAAAGTTTGTATGAAATAAATCGTTATTTATCAAAATGAAAAGTACATACTTCTCTAAACTGCTTTAATTTGATTATTATTATGCAAGTATTCGGCAGCGTTTCTATACATATTTAACAAAATAAAGCATTTTATGTACACAGCTTAAGTTCTAGGTTGGATGTGTGTGACCTAATAACATTCTGAAATAAAGCAGTCATTTGTAATTCAATAACATACCCAAAACCAAACGGCATCAATAAAAGGAAAAACAAATCTTTTGCATGGACTCCAGAATGATGACCGAGAGGTTGCTGGCATAAACACAAATTTAAAAAATTGAGGACACAATTTAGGGGAAAATAGTTGTTTAAACAACAGTAGTATTTAGAAACACAAAATCACCTTGAGATGTCAGTTACTTTCTTCACCTTCTTCAGTTAATGTTCTTTTCACGTTTCATTTCAATTTCCAATGTCCCACTTGATAAACAGTGACCGTGGGATTATTCATGAAGGAAAATTAAGAATTAAAATGTCTTGAACTCTATACTGCTTTCCGTAATGTTATGATCAAAGAAATATAATGAAAGCTTCAAATTAAAGCTTACTTAAGTTAAAGCAGCTTCGGCCTCACACTTAAAATCTAGTACAGTAAAAGTTAGGACCTTTCTGGGGTCTAAATAACAATAATATAATGAAGCTTTTGACAAAAAATCAACCAGGGACAAAAGGTGTTCAATACAAATTTGTGTTCAACAAATTTACCTCCTTAGCACAAATTGACATGGAAAAGCTGCTTGTATTACACACAGAGCACCATTGAAACTGGTAACCATACTTTCATGATACAATATTTTATATGGGATGTTTTTTTTTTTTTTTTTTGGGGGGGGGGGGGGGGTAACTTTATACCAAACAGTGATTTAACAATTAATTCCAGAGCATTTTGGTTGGACAAGCAGTTTGCAACGTGAACCTCATTGTTTGGTTTTATTAATGAAGGTACAATAACTAGCAGGCTTACAAACTTCTGTCTTAATACCAGTTCACAACATTTTCTCCAAAAGCCATTCAAACAATGTAACGCCTTCCCTGAATGAAGAAGGCAAAGCTTTATTGAAGGTACGCATCAGCTCCTGACATGATGCTTCAAATTCAATGGAACATCCACTTTGTCTTGGTGGTGTGGTAAACTCTTGCTTCATAACAGCAATTTCCTGCATAGGAACTGGAATCCTGAAGTCTCGTGTTGTAAGTGCACACAGCTACTCATCACTTGAAAGAAGTTTAGGCGGACACATTCTCTCGGCATGGAATGAGCTTGATACTTGTCTTTAATAGTTGTCATATCATAGCCGTGAGATCTGGCAAGAATGTACAGTGAATAAAGACTTGTAAATACATGAACATTCTGAACTGAGTATTTGACAATAAAGTACGCAGTAAGTGAACTTAACCCAACGTTGATGTGTGAAGCGTAAATTATTCCAGTACCAATTGAATTAATAACGTTACATGTACTTGTAAACTGACTTCATTATTTAACTAGAGAAGGCTTGACTTAAAACGTCTCTAAGAAACTATATATGAATCAACAATAACACTGTTTAATAAAATATCAATTCTATAAATGTTACCTTGTGGGCCTGCAGTAGAAGTACACTTAACGTTAATATTTATCTTGATACTTAGGGTGTTTTGGAAAACTAGACGACATGGTTAACGTTGATGAGGCCAAAAACATGGTGTGAGAAAACGTGCAGGCGCAAGGCATTATGGGTAACCTAGAAAACCTTGAGAAATCACTAGGAGACAATCTAAATACGTCTGCAAAGTGAGATAATTATACTTTAAATAATCACTCATAGAAATACTGAAATGATCATTGTTGGGCCATACTAACTTATTTCTTAAGTTATAAACGTTAACGATCATGTGACCAAAACAAAGATGGCAGCCTCCATCAAAACACATGAAATACAAGTGAATGTCAAGGGTCAACTATGGAATGCGAAATCGGACGCTCTGAATATGGCAGCTGCGTAATCTTAGAACAAATGCAACCTGAACGGGCCCCAAGAGGGGGCAATTTGAGCTCGCGCGCACAGGGCGTCCGCTACACGTGTGCCTGGAAGTGAAAAAAAAAATTTAAATTAAAAGTACTGATGAGGAAATCAAACATTACATCATAGCCTTTTCTTTCATTTCATCTTCGATTTCTGTTGCATTTATTTATAATATATAGGAATTTTTCCAATGAACTCTTTTTGTATCTCCTCAAATGTAACATATTTTTGCATCGGTGTGAAAGGTTTTGAAAAAGGAAAATGAAGTTAGGAAGTTACACGTAGCATGAAACGGTATGCTTTCTAAAATAAAAATTAAATAATTTTATAATATTATACAAGTATTCCATGCATTTCAGTACAATACAGCAGAATATATTAGGATGTGAAATTTGGACTGTAGAAATCTGGAGTGTGGCGAAGCCGAGTGAAATGGAACAGTCCTGATTTAACCTCGTGATTATATCACGACCTTGCCTTGTTTGGACGAATTGGTGATGAATGATTACCTTGGAAACAACGCTGATATAATGGGTTCAATGACCGCGCAACAATCTAATAATTAATGCTACTGGACAGGCCTGTCCAATATTAAATTTTGAAGCGTCGTTGTGGTAATAAATACATGACAAAATAATGGATGACACATGGCGTGTGCTCCACCAAATGACATGGATCTGTGTGTTAAGTCTTATTAAATATTAGTAAGTATTATAGTTCAGTAAATTTGTGAAAAGGCTTGAATAGTTACCACAGTATATAAGGATACAAATGGAGAAGAAAAAAACGGACGCCAAATATTTATAATTTTGAACTTTAAACATTTTTAAAGCTGCACATGGATATAAGTTTGTAATTGCATTCATTGCAATGGTAAAAGTCGTACCATAAATATGGGGCACAAAGTACATCAAATCAGGTTTTCCTGGAAGAGCATCTGCATTGGAAATGGACCTTGTCCTGTGCTGATTCCATTCCACACGAACTTCATCAAGTTCAGACTGCAAAAGCCTCATGAAACAGAATCTTAAGCATTCCCTGTAGCATTTTCATAAAAGTAGAAAATCATGCCAATCAGTGAAATACCATTAAATTTGCCAAACAAAAAATTAATGGAATATTAATAATAGTGATCTTGTATTGTATTTACACAAAATTTGTTTTAACACCTTAATGATAACCAACATTTGTTTTATTTGGAAACATAATGCATAGTTAAAAGCAGTTTCTCCTTTTCCATGAAAATGCAAAAAAGCGGGGGGGAAAAAAGAAATAATTTGAAACACAAAAGCGGGATATGGACCAGGGTCGGGACCGAGACAGGGTCCGGGACCAGGACAGGAACTGGCAGGGACCAGGATCCCAAACCAAACCAAACTACAAAAACAAGCAGGTCTAGGTTATTTAACCCTAACCCCCTAGACAACAAAGCAAGTTGTTAGATTTTGTTGCATTTTTGTTTAGAAACAATACTGAAGGGGTTAGGGTTAAAGCACAAACAACTTACACCTGTAATGGAGAAGTGCAATCCAAGGTTCCGATTTGAGATAAATCTTTAAAACTGTCCTTCCAAAAGTTGACTAGCATTTCAAATAGAGTTCTCCAGAAGCGTTCAATTCGCTGTGGGCAAAAAACATAGTAAATAAAAACAGTGAAATGTTGACAGTATAGATTTTTAAAACAATTAAATGAATTTAAAACATAATTGATTAAGATGTTGTTCCAATTAATTACCTGTTGGCTGTGTGAGTAAAATACACACTTACTGTGTTTGCATATAAATATCTGCAACAAGAAAGTTACTTTGAAATAAATAAATACCTGGTTGTGAGATGAACAATATATAACACACGGACTTTGCTGCTGCTCTGCATGTATCATGGAAGGCTACCTGCATATCCTCAATCAGTGTGTTTTCAGTGCCCCTGTCCATTTGTATGCAGCGTGGAATGCCTAAATATGAAACAAATTTATTTAGCAATCACATATGAAATGCAATTCAGGAAAAGTCTTGATTCTTCCTTGCTAAGCCTCTGAAAAGTTGTCAAAGACTGCATACAAAATGATAAGTTGTCACAACTAAACGCAATATATTCAAATACACACCACAAAACTAACACTAAAATATTTCTGCACTATTTTGGGTTTATGTATTTTACAAAATGGTTTGTTATGTTACGCAAGATTTTGAGCAAAATCATTCTGCTCATTGGTTACATTTGTTGAAAAGTGCTCTATTTTTTCTTTCTTTCTTGAATGAAGCATTAATAATTTCTCTGGAGAAATAATCATACTGGAAAACAAACAACAGAACAGACAACAAAAACCTGTTTGCTTTAAAGAGGAACCTATAGAACAGGTGTCAATATATCTTTAAAGCACACTTACGAACCAACAAAGTTATTCACCATGAATTTCTTCAAGAAAGTCAATGAAGTACGAGGAAACAACTGCTGGATCACGGTTACTTCTAGCTACCTTCAACCAAAGCAACCATCGAGAAAATCTGAAGAAGGAAAAATGAGTCGCAGTGGCAAAAGTTGTATTTTTTCTTTTAATCAAAACCTGTATTGATAAAAACTATATCAATTTCTACATTTATTCAATAACATGGCACGAAGGTGCTAGAATTACAAGTATAAATTTATCAGTTTATTTGTTTAAAATTAGAGTAATTTGAAATTTGACAATAATTCACTGTGTAAATGCATCCATTGCTACATGGTCAATGAGGCATATGTTGTAATCCATTATGCACATTAAGAAATACAGAATAATCTTTTGTAAAGGTGTGTGAAACTTCAATAAAGACCACTGATTACACAATAAAGACCATTACCTCAACAAATGGGATGTACCCTAATTAGTTTCTTACCCATCCATTGCACCATGTATGCAGAATCCATATTGTCGCAAGCTTATCATGCTGATCCACATGGATTGCATAGTTTGGCCCTTGATTACTATATACCACGACGCTCAATCGATGTCTCCGTCGCCTTCTAACCCTTCAGCATCAAGTAACCTCTGTCCTCAAGGACCACATCTCTGTTAAAAGAAATTAGTCATACCAACATGTTTTCACTGATATCAGGTCTGAAATTAATGTAATTGGTATAAAGTTCCTGTTGCAGACACAAGGTCTATTGTTGGATACGCTTCTATTGCATGATGCATTGTGTTTTTCAATAAAAACCAACGCTCACAAAAATTAAAAAATACAAATATAAAACACTAAAAGAAATAACTGAAATTATTGTGATCCTGAAAGGCATACAAACCTACACGTTACGTCAATTAACATACAATGGATGACAGTCAATAGCTATACTTTGAAGGTTTGACGTTTTAAATTAAAAGTACAAGATTTATCTAATTTAAATTTACTATTTTATAGGATCACTGAACTTCTTAAGTTTTATTTGAGGCATTATTAAACAAGTCTCATGCTTATGGGCAGTCACAGTAAACTAACAGGACTAAGGAATTTGGCAAGAACAAAATAACGGAAGACAGCAGATGTTATGCAAAAGCAACTGTAGTAAAGTGTTTGCCTCAGAACACAAGAGCTAGGCTTCTATAAATCTGAGCTGTGGCTGAGTGACTACCTGCAAGCTCCAACTGAACAAAATAAGATCCGTTAATAAGTGGAAAACGGCATAATATTGGGAAAAGTTCCTTTTCAAAAGCTATGAAAAATTTATTAGTGCCCACTCTGTGTGATTAGTGCCATCTAGTGTGTAACCAGTGTGTGAATTTTCACCACCAATACCTTTTGAGGGCAACTTTTCAAATGACCACTATCAAAAATACCGTGCTATTGTAAAATTGAGATGTCAATGCTTAACAAAACCACGCACCTGTACATTTTACAGATTTGTTATTTAAACTTTTTGTTTCGAATAATGGCCACTTGAAAAAGTGGGAAGTTTGTTTTTGTGCTATGGTTATTTTTGTTAACATGTGTGAAATTTTCACAGTACTTACATGTACATCTACTCATACAGTGCAGTAGACAGGGCTTTATATACATTAGTTTGGTGTCTTTAACTTACCTCTAAAAACATCAGAAACCTGTGTAGATCCTGATTACATCTATTGTGATTGTTACGGTAAAGATTTAACCTGTGCAGAATTCTTTGAACAGTCCTTGTACTATAGGAAGAAAAATATTGTAAACTAAAGTAGATTTCCGTTAAAACAGTGCACCAATTATCAAAATTAACATATGTTCATTTTATGATAATCATAACAAGGTTCACTTAATTTTGTTTTTTTCACCGCTCAACAAGTAAACCAGATTTTCACTAGTCCGCCTGTTGTTTTGGTCAAAATAATTTGTTTTGTTTTAAAGCATTTGTTAATTAAAATGCATCAATCTGGATCTTAAACAGCAGATAACAGCTGATGTGCAATGCAATTTCAGGAAAACATGGACATGGCTCTTAAAAAATTGAAATGACTTAAAGCAGATGCATGCCATAAAGGAGAAAAACACTACTTTACTGATCGAGTGCCAAAGCCTATGGCAAAGCCACCAAGACACCAATGATGTGATGTACTATGATGTATTTGTAGTAAAGAAAATGTTTATGATTGCAACCACAGACGAAAACAACCTTTTCTCAGTGCCAATAAAATTGAAATGAGTAGGACAATTTAACACGCTATAAATAATGTATTTTATCAATGTTTTTGTAAAAAGTGTTGGCTTTCAAGTGGTATTTTTTTTAATATGGTCGTTGGGCATTGAAATGTATGCAGATTATAAACATTTATGTTGCAAAGTTAAAACGACAATATTTATAGAAAAAAACTTTATGGTTGAATCAGTTCCAAAAGAAGTCAACAACAGTTTTATTTTTGAGGTAATTTTTTTTTTTTCATAGTATAGGAATTTGGTTTAGGCTACTTGAATTAATCCCACAATCTGAGAAGATATAGAAAACACCTTCAAACATTACCTGCACCTGACGCCATGTCGTGCAAGAATACTGCTTATCTCACCATGTGTATAGCCAGCACCAAAGTAGTGACGTACTTCATCATCTCTTAGTAATTATGTTTAAGGCCAACCCAATAGCAGTACAACTTACCTGTGCCCTAAAGTTAACCACCGGAGAAAGGACTCAAGGCCTCAGTATAATCATGGAGGAAGGAATCCATATAGCCTATATGGATGGGCAAACCAAATACATGTAGACATCCACTGTGACCCCAAGTATTTAATACAATAATCAATTTTACATAATGCATGTATTGTAGATAGCCCATTCTGGTCCCAAAGCCAATCCATTGAGATTACTGGATACAGAGGGAGTCTCACTGGATTGGCACCAGAATGGGGCTTAGTACTATTGTGGTACCGTAGAGAATAATCTTCTATGGACCAAAAAGTGGCAATGCCAAAGCATTTGAATTCCCTTGCACCCAGATTTCACGAAACTCAAATCATTATCTTGAACTGCTCCAGGGTTTCAGTATTTTCATGGTGATTTGTGTTGACATCACATTTTGCTAAGCAATTAAAGATCGATTCATAAGTTTACTTCATCCAGTGCTTCGTGGAAGGAAAATAGGAAACACTGTTGCAGTTATAATTTATATTAGGCCTATGTTACCAGGTTATTACTGTGTTTGTAGTTAGTTGTCTAGAAAATAGGCTAAGTAAGCGTTAACTTAGGCTAACTATAGGCCTAAAAGTTTTAAAAATGGCATCGTGTTGTTACAGCAAACCAGAGCTATAACAGTAGGCTACTATATAATGAAAAGGATATTGTGGAGATGACACGGCAATAAGGTGATTGATTAAAGTATACGGCTCCCGAGGATTGTGCCATCATCTTCGCTAGCCTATGTGACGACGACGACGACGACCTGCACCTTTTTCAGCTATTACTGCAACTAGCAATCAATGGAGGTGACAGAAGTGCGCCACCCAGAGGCACAACAGCGCCACCCGGCGACGCGCGACGGGCGAGTGATTTGCGACGGCAAGACGCGACGATTATTTGGCACGACGCGACGGGCGACGCGACGGACGACGGGCGACGCGACGTGCGACGCGTGACGGGCGACGCGACGGTACGACGCGACGGAAGACGGCAGTCGACGCGGACGGACGACGGAACCCACAGCCACTATATAAATCAATTGAAAACAGGCGACGCGACAGGGCGACGGTGCGACGCGACGCACGACGCGAAGGGCGACGGCACGACGCGACGGACGACGGCATGACGCGACGGACGATGGCACAGGCGTGACGCGACGGCACGACGCGACGCACAATATATGGCGTCTTTGAACACCATACGAATGGCCCCCTCACATGTTTTCCACCGGCTTCGCGCACTGTTTTGTAAGCGTCAACGATTGCGACTCTCAATCAAATGGTTTTCACACGTTGTGCACTGGCTCCCCGCACTGTACGTGTGTCAACGATTGCGACCGATCTACACGTTTTCAAATCGAATGGCCACTCACATGTTGCATGTTGAGCATTGCACGCAATATGGATGAATTTGTTGTGTCAATTGCACAGCGAAAAGTACAACAAAAAATGCTTTTGGGATACTTTTTATTCTTGAAGCAAAATTCCTTGCTGATAGGTGTATATACAAATGAAAAAACATGGTATGTGGTTTCAGTTCCAATCCATTTCAATCTTAAATGACAGTCAAGGAGAAAAAAAAAAAAAAACAATAACCCCGACCGACCGACCTCTTCAAATATTTTCACTGGAGGGCAACTCAACAAAAATTTTTTGGCCTTATGTCTGCGCTTATTTCAGAATTATTATATAGTACTTTTTTATATGCAAAGACTACTTCTATGTTTTTAATATTATTGTCCAATTTATTTCCTTTTTTATACACGAGATCTACTCGTTTAAAAATATCAACCAACATTTTGGCTGCATTTCCTCTTCCGAAAATTTAGCAGGTGTATCTTGACCCCTCTTGATCACATAATGAATTCATAATATTAAACATTGTCAATCACATTAAACGATCTCGAGGGTAAGAAAACCATAAGTGATCACAGATGAATAGGGTGTAACGTTGGTGGTATCAAATACTCCCTGAAATATTTCCTTTCTATCTCAGACGTCATTTTTCGTATAAAGTGTGAGTATGTTTTTTTTCCTGTTTAGGCTGTATTTGTGCAATATCATAGTGGAACCACAAACAAAATTCACGGTGGTATACTATTTGGTTTCATTGTACGGTTTTCAGTGGCAGATCCAGGAAGCAGGAAAGTGAGCTATATGATACCGGTATATATATTTCCTGTTAAGGCCTTTTGGTGGACTTTACAGCACTGCAAAAACTGTGGTGTTGCTTATATTAGGCAACTCGCACAATAATAAAGTTGACATCACTGGTGTTAAAAAACCAGGACTTTTCTGGTGGGGGCACAGGGGGCATTGCTTTTCAGTGGGGGGCCCAGGGGTATGGGTTTTTTTCCTTTTCTTTTTCTTTTCTGTTTTTAGGCACCATGAGGATTTTTCGTGGGGCATCTGGGGTGGGGGAGCACTGGAAATTTGTGGGGGGGCGGCACGTACCTCATAGGCCCTCCCTGTGGTTACGCCGTTGTTTATTCATTGGTGTTTATATTAGGCAACTCGCACAATATAAACAACCATGGAAAAATAAAGTTGACACTCATTGGTGTTGTAAAACACAATATTGGTTTTTATATTAGTAACCTCGCACAATATAAACACCATGGAAGAATAAAGTTTCCAGTGGCAGGATCCAGAGACCTCTGCTCACCCTCTCCACAAAAAAAAAAAAGATAGCGAGAAGACAAAAATGTTCATAATTCACGAATATAGCGCCAGGGAGCTCACGGGCGAAACAAAATCCTAGTATGGACCATGACAAAGTGAGGGACGTGTTATATCGGTACAGTAGCTGCCGGATGTAGACCAGACGTGGCCACTTGTCCGATTTTGCAAAGTATTAAGAGATTGGGACATTTAAGAAAACAGATTAGGTGAAATAAAGCACACTTCTCGATGACACAAATTCCTAGTAGCAAATCATATTAGACATTTCTTTTAAAAGCTGTTAGCTGCTTGAAAGTCCCCTTAATTTTCCCGTATGTTAGCCCACAGCAGTTGTATTGTCTATAAATATATGGAAATGGTACATCATTTTGTTTGGATTGTTTTAACAACTTTTATTCAACCAACTTTTATTCAGGTACAGAGGCCTTTTGTATATACAGCGTTTGTCAAGACTATTTTTGCTAATGGTACCATATAGTCAAGTACGGAAAGACGCGTCGACATGAAAGAAAATACGGAAATGAAATCGCTCAAACTTCTCTTATATTATTATTATCGACGCAAAATAATTATTACTACTCAATATTCAAAACATAAAATCTTTAAAATGTGAAATCTTAGAGTATAACATCTTAAAATTCTAAAGGTTTCTCTAACTGTATAATTTTCAGCATATTAAATGAAAATAATACCACCACTACTACTATGAAATGGTGAGCCACGTGAGCAGTTCAAATTTGGTGTCCTCTGC
>CM055836.1:28171348-28192384 GCA_029582265.1 Zoroaster sp. YZ-2022
CAACTCAAGTGCCTAATTCAGGTAAAATTTCATGACTATTAAGCAGTAATACACTGTAAAATACCAAATTTTTCAAGCAATATCACTGATAAATTGTGTTGCTACAACAAGTAATACACACTTATTGTCTGAAAATCTGAATCTGTTATGCAAAAATCTTCATGTGCTTAGCAAATTAGTGGGATTGCCGGCTTTATGGAATTTTGGCCAGGAGCTTGGTATTTAGAACACCTGGTGGGTAACGTTGATGAGAATGTAAGTGTCTGTTGCTTCAGTTTGTTCAAGGGGAAATAGGAGTTTGATATCACAGGCAGCATCCAATCCATGTATACTACCATGTGTGCCTCTCCGAGCATCACAAATACTTACACCTTATCAGACTTGGTTACACAATTATGGCTGATTATCATTGCATCATCAGTAGGCTTAATGGATTAATCTATTCAGAGCGAATAATTGGCCTCTATGAAATATGAGTTTATTCTTAAAAATGCATTCTTCTGAAAATATTTAATGCAGTTTTAGGTGGACCAACATATGGTGATGTTCAAAACTTGTCCAACAAAAAGAATTGTAAAAACCAAAAAAACAGATGATTTTTTTTCTCATTAATATCACATCTAATTTTTGTTGTGTAAATTTTATTTTTTAGAAGGTGTTGGGGCATCGATAACTTTGAAGAAGATGAAATTACCATATAAGAAGTTAGCCATTCATCCTGGTGCTGGGGGGAAGTTCAGTCTGATGCAGACCTTTTGTCAATATTGAGCGGCAGTCCATCCCTAGAAAGTCTCCTCTGTATAGCGTTGATAAATACCAAGGCATTTAGGCATTAGACCTGTTATCCGCTTGCTGTTGCATTGGAGTTTCCCTTTGACAATGTTGTGTTCGAAGTCAAGGGTTTTCCCAATGAGGCAAGCGCTTTAAAAAAGCCTTCAGGGCCTAATATCACCTCAGTCTTGATTGTAGACTAGCCAACTTGTTGAGTTACGTTCACAGTATTACCAATGAAAAAGCCTCCAAATAATTTTGTTTGTTGTTAGTAGTATAAGGCGCTTTCAGACCCCATTATTTTGTGAATTAAAAATGTGCAAAAATGAGTGTGGGCAAAATGAGTGTGTGCAAATGTAAACTTGTGTTGAGTGAAAGAAGGCGCTACGCGAGAGCAGGATGGCATGACGTCCGTGGCGTCATGTTTTATCGTGATGTGATGGTCAGACTTGTAAAAGTGTGACCATTATTACTGACAATTATGATGTTCGTTTGCTACAACTTGTTCGTGCTAATAATGTTCGTGCTAATAACCTGTCGGACATTTCAGTCAGCCTACAAAACCATTTCATGGAACGGAAACTGTCTTCTTTCGCGTCAACAATGACACATTTTATCTGCCATGGATGAGGGAAAATCACCATTAGTTTTGTTATAGACCCCATGCCGCTTTTGACACTGTCGATCATAAACTCTTTCTCTCTCCCGCCTCAATATCATCTTGAAACATGACAAGCCCTGATTGGTGTAAACCTACCTTTAAATAGGGCCTCAGCATGTTTGTATTGGTAACGCTATTCCGGAGCCTGTTACTCTTGGACTATTCTGTACCCCAAGGCTCTGTGCTCGGCCCACAGTGGTTTACTGTTTATACTTTTCCAGTTCGTGATTACTTGAAGTATAATTGTACTCACTATGTTTGATGCTGATGAAGAATGCGTTTACATTACTTTTTAAATCTTCAAGAACCTGCTGATTCCTGCATTAAAACACTGAGGAAATGTACCAAGAGATTCGAAGTTGGATGAGACAAAACTTCCTGAAATTGAACGATGAAAACAGAATTTGTCTCATTTGGATCACGTCAGTAATTGTTCAAAGTTTTCTTCCATTTATTACAATTATGACTTGCAGATAACCCCTCATTACATGCACGTAATTTGGGTGTTATATTTGACTCGACAATGACTTTAAAACCACATATCTCCAACATATTGTTCGCATATCATCATTTCATATCAGAAATATAAGCCGAATTAGGAAACATTTGAATAAAAGTGTTGCTGAACAAATTATACATGCGTTTGTCACATCACGGCTCGATAACGGGGAATGCTCTCCTTTACGGTCTTCCGCAGAACCAAATATCTGGTCTTCAGCACACAAAAAACACAGCAGCTCGTGCTGTGACTTCGTCCAAAAAGTCATGCCATATCACGCCAATCTTGAAAGAACTGCACTGGCTTCCTGTTTCACAGAGAATTGTTTTTTAAAACTATGCCAATTGTTCCCAAATCTTTGGTCAACATTGCTCCAATTTATATTTCTGAACTACTTAAAGTCTACACTCCATCACGCACTTTGCGCTCCAGCAACATGTCACCCTCAAGGAACCAACTTCAAAACGGAACTGGGGTGATAGGTCGTTTTCGTCGCAGTGCCCGAGACTCTGAATCATTCTTCAAACTAATCTCAAAATCTTGTCATAGCATAACCAGATTCAAGTCGATGCTTAAAACTCATCTTATGTCACAACTCTTCAAAGATGATGGTTATTTGTACTGCATTGTAGGTACATGTATTCGGTACATACCTGTTTTCCTATGCTATCATTGCATATTGTTTGTACACGTTTTTCTTTGTTTCGCGCCTTGAGCGCCCAGCAGGGTGATATGTGCGCGCTGCAAATCTTTATTATTATTATTATTATTATTGACAATTATATTGTATGATCTTGCTACAACCTGACAATATTGATGTATGTCCTACTACAACTTGACAATTATAATGTCTGCTCTGCTACAACCTGACACTTATAATAAGTTTACTCTTTAATACAACCTGGCAATTATATTGTTTACTCTTACTACAACTTGACAATTATAATGTCTACAATTTCCGCTGTATTTTTAAAGATATATATTACGGGTCGTACCGCTGGACAATGTCCCTGGTAGAGGATTAAAACAAGTCAGTACATATATAGGCCTATCGATACGTAAACTTCCTCGAAAGGATTATCGAAACCGTTATGCGACCGGACCGGCACTGTGACGCATGTATACCAAATATTACGTGAATACATGTAGCTATACACACGTATGATATTTCCTATGAAACAATGTCACCAACCAGGTGATTCTCATAGGAGCAGACGAAGGATTGTGACATTATATTTTGGTGTCTAATTAACTTAATAATTTTATGTATAAAATGCTGTGCCGATCTTTCTCTATGTATATTCCCAACGTGTTTTTAATCATTTATTATTTTTTGTATTTATTATATGAGTCCTTCATCATTTCAGATATTTGCATGTAAAGTAATAAATGAGTGTTCTGCATAAATGAATGTTTATCTTTATTAACTGTAACTTGTCTATTTCTTTAACTGGTCTGATAGATTAATATACATATGAGTCCTTTAGAATTAATCCTAACCAGAGAAAAAAGCTCAGGACTTAAAGCAAAATGTGAAAAATAAATTTCAGTTTGAGTTATATTTGTATTGTGCCTAATTCATCATATCGTCATTCCTTGTTTCACCCATTTTAGATGTTCTTACACAAGTTGCTTATTGAAACATGAACACTGGTCAAGATTCCAGTCATAGATTTGCCCACGCTGGCCTCTGATGTGGGAACTGAAATCAGAAAATTAATTTGTTTGTTTGTTTGATTGTCTACTATCCTACAAGGGACTCTTTAGGAATAACATGTATGTTTGCTGATATTATCAAATCAAATGATCAATTTTGAATTTAACTGACAAAGAAAGACAGAATTTCTTTATGAACTCTTCTGATGAAGTTACCTAATAATTGCCTGCCAAACATATATTTTCTTTGTAAATCAAATGAAAGAGTATGCTCTTTTGTAAACACTCCTTCAAGTGCGATTATTATTATTATTATTGAACGGGTAAAGGGGTTTGTTTCAGATTCGAGACAAAATATAATACAATACAATTAATATTATTATTTGAAAACTATATGTTACAGCTTTAACTAAGAACTTAGGTCACCTTCAGGTAACCGGGAATTATGCAGGGAAAATGGCTTATGAGACTCGAAAACATTCACTATAAAATTAAAAACTTACAAGACCTATTATAATCGAATTTTACATGAAGACCATTTTAATACTAGAAAAGACACTGTAGGGAAAAAATATTAATTAATGTATCAGCATACAGTATGTACGAAGGTATACACCCACAAATGTACTTTTATTGAACGTCCGTCAAATTGATGGAAAAAACTCAATGAGGTTAATAATCATACCCACATACGTTTGTAAGCACCGAATGTCTGAACAATAAAGCAGTAATAAGTGTCGGGGTGAATTGACAATCAAGGTCCGACTTGATTTGTAATTATTATTGTATTTCATTAGGCCAGTCTATCTTATGAAAAAATGAAATGGTTTACTTTTGTTACAACAGTTTTTGTTACAAGGGAATCTGTTATAGGGAGCAAAACACGGTGATCCAAAACCGATGGGTATTAGGGATGGATTAAAGAGGATACAAGGGGTGGTATGCACAAAATGTGTATCGTCAATGGCCGGCCATACATGGTTTGGAGGGATTAACCCGGTGAAAAAAAAAATGATGCCTGATGTATAGTATAATTTTAAAAAACAAAAGTTTAATCATAAAAATGAGAATGTAGGCCCCAAATATGAATGAGAATGTAAATAAATGTACAGACTTCACAGGAAAAGAAATGTTCTCCTTTATAAACAATTTACTAATTGGTAGAGTTATGGAGGGAGCCGCTACGTAAGGGGGAGTTAGCGGTCATCGAACTTACATGCAGTATATACTGTTATGAAATGATCATTATGATTGCAAAAGCTCTCATTCCTTACGCCATGTTTATATTTCACCCACCTCTTTATGAATGACGAAGTTGACGAGGACAACCTGGACCTTAATTATGCTAATATACAGGAGTGTAAAGCACAAAGACGCCTGCAAGACCCAATGGAATGTTTTTTTCTCACTCGTCTGTGCTCTTTCTTTACTAACGTTACTCTTAAATCTGCTCCATTCTTTCTGCACAATCACATTTTAGTAAATAGTATAGTTCACTTAAACATTTTGGTACCAAAGGGGAGCGTAACGGATAGCAAAATGAATTGGTGTATGCGATTATTGGATAGGCCCTAAATAAATTTATTTTTTTCGCATAGGTTGTACTTAAACGGATGTCTGCATAGCTTCACCACATTTCTTTTTAAA
This sequence comes from Zoroaster sp. YZ-2022, assembly GCA_029582265.1. NCBI lineage: Eukaryota > Metazoa > Echinodermata > Asteroidea > Forcipulatida > Zoroasteridae > Zoroaster > Zoroaster sp. YZ-2022. Next base: position 28,176,583 of record CM055836.1, read on the forward strand.
GAGTATTATACTGCAACTAATCACACACCAATATCTTTCGTATGACGTCTTTTTAAACAAGATCCATTGCAACGTTTGAATGCGTCAACTAACAAAATTAAAACACACATCAAAACAAAGTGGTCGCCTCGAAGAAGATAAAAAACTAAGTCATTAAAAGACGAACAATAATATAAAAAACATTGAAAATCAACAGGTTATATCTAAAAACGGTAAAAAGAGGGAGGAAAAAAGAAATACTTATTTATTGTTTAATGATAGACATGGTAATATTCTCTTTTTTAACTAGTTGAAAGCTTCTGAAAACAGCTGGTAGTATCTGAAAAGAGCTAGTAGCAAAAGAAACGACGATCCTCTCTGCTTGCCAGTGTAGAGTTTGACGATGTAGCCAGTCTTTTGAAGTATCGCATTTTCAGCTTATTTCAACATATCATAACTTTCTTAACACTAAACAAAGAACTTGGGACATCAGTGCCCAATATTATCAATACATCCAAAACCCATATCAGCGTTTTCATAATCAAAGTTTTTTCAACTCTAGTTTTTAATCTGAAACTCCATGAACTGAAGCCAGCATGATAATAAATATTTAGAGTACTTGTGCCAGAATGACCTTAAAATGTTTAGAAAGGCATGTACAGTTATGACAATATTGTAGTATATTTTCATCCAGAAAAAGTATAGATCTTATAAGTCCTTTTCTGCTCTGACCCGACGAATATTATCTTGAACTAATAGTTATTCAAAGTTATAGCTAACATTGGTGTTTAATTTAAATGAATATTGCACTTATAGGCTTCATTTACATGTATCTTGGTGATTTTATGCTCAAAATTAAACATGAAGTTTAATGAAATTAAATGTTGCATTCCCCACAGTGATTGATTATCAAGATTTGGCAAAGCATTGCTGGCGGGTGTCAGTTTGTTCCAGGACACTGTGGCTAAAAGTCAACCACATAAGTTCACCTTTTGCAGCCTTTTGGAGCTGTTGTTGTTTTTCCAGGCATGTCATGGCTAAACGTTTCCAAATTTCCCCAAAAACTTTTCTTGAATTGTCATGTGTTTTTATCAGGACAATTTGTTTCCCGTCATCCTCCTCCAGTAGTTACATTTATACAACCACCTAAACCATATTTATTTTAAGTCGCTCTTTTGAACATCCTGACAAACACATTTCCTGGGAGATCATGTTATTTATAATTACAAATCAAGTCGGACCCAACGATTGTCAATTCACTCGACACTTATTACTGCTTGATGAAAACCAGATATTCAGTGCCTCCACAGCAAACGTATGTGGGTGGGTAATTTGTTAACCCTCATTGAGCGTTTTTTCCATCAATTTGACGGACATTCAATAAAGTACATATTTTTGTGGGTGTGTTCCTTCTACATGTCTTATGCTGATACATTCATATTTTCCACAGTGTCTTCTTTTCTAGTATTAAAATGGTCTTCATGTAAAATTCGGATTATAATAGGGTCTTGTAAGTTTTAACTTTATGGTGAATGCTTTTCGAGTCTCGTGTTCATTTTCCCCTGCATAATTCGGAAGTTATACACAAGAAAAGTGACCTTCAAGTTCTGTAGTTAAGGAAGTTGTAACATGTAGTTTCAAATAATAATATTAATTGTAATTATTGTATTATATTTTTGTCCTGAATCTGGAACAAACCCCCTTTACCCGTTTAATAATAATATTAACCGCACTTGAAGGAGCGTTTACAAAGAGCATACTCTTTCATTTTGATTTACAAAGAAATATATGTTTGGCAGCGCAATTAATGGTAACTTTGTCTCAGAAGAGTTCATAAGGAAATTTGTCTTTCTTTGTCAGTTAAAATTAAAGAGATCATTGATTTGATAATATCAGCAAACATACATATTCCTAAAGTCCTTTGTAGGATAGTAGACAATCCAAAAAAAAAAAAATGAATTTTCTGATTTCTGATTCAACATCAAGGTGCCCACAGCGTGGGCAAATTCTCTGACTGGAATCTTGACCAATTATTTCCATGTTTCAATAAACAGACTTGTCGCCAAATAAAGAACATCTAAAATGGGCGAAACAAGGAATGACGGTACTTGGATGAATTATTATCTACAATACAAATATAACTCAAACTCAAATTTATTTTCACGGTACACGCGCTGAAGTCCTGAGCTTGTTTCTCTGGTTAGGGGATTAATTCTGGACTCATATGTATATTAATCTATCAGACCAGTTAGAAAATGAACAAGTCGTTCAGTTAAGTGTAAAGATAAACATTCATTTTATGCAGAACACTCATTTGTACTTTACCCATACCGTACTGAAATACCTGAAATGATGAAGGACCTACATAATAAATACAAAAAATAAATAAAATGGATTTAAAACACGCATGGGTATATTACATGTAGATAAAGTCGGCAGCACAGCATACTTTATACATACAATTATTAAGGTTAATTAGAGCACCAAAAATATAATGTCACAATCCTTCTTGGTCTGCCCCATGAGAATCTCCTGGTTGGTGACAATTTTCATAGGAAATATCATACATTGTGTATAGTTACATGTGTTCACATGTATTTTGGTATACATGCGTCACGGTGCCGGTCCCGGTCACTTTATAACGGTTTCTCGATAATCCTTTCGAGGAAGAACTTACGTATCGATAGGCCTATGTACTGACTTGTTTAATCCTCTACGAAAGGACATTGTCCAGCGGTACGACCCGTAATATATATAACACTAAAATACAGCGGAAATTGTAGACATTATAATTGTCAAGTTGTAGTAAGAGTAACATTATAATTGTCAGGTTGTAGCAAGAGCAGACATTATAATTGTCAGAGTTGTAGTAAGGACATACATCAATATTGTCAGGTTGTAGCAAGATCTATACATTATAATTGCCGTTGTGGCAAGAGCAGACATCATAATTGTCAGTAATAATGGTCACACTTTTACAAGTCCCAAGCCATCATTAAGTATGACGCCACGGACGTCATACTTAAAGCCCTTCTCGCGCTAGCGCGCTAACACTACCAACACAAGTTAGTACATTTGCACACACTCATTTTGCACACTCATTTTTGCACATTTTTAGTTCACAAAATAATGGGGGTCTGATAAGCGCCTCTTATACTACTAACAACAAACAAATGATTTGGGCTTTTTTCATTGGTAATACTGTGAACATGTAACTCAACAAGTTGGCTAGTCTACAATCAAGACTGTGAGAATTGATATAGGCCCTGAAGCTTTTAAAGCACTTGCCTCATTGAAAACCTTGACTTCGAACACAACATTGTCAAGGAAACTCAAAGTACAGCAGCTTGAGGCGGATAACTTAGGTCTAGTACCTGAAATGCCTTGTAGTATTTATCAACTGCTTGAAGGAGACTTTCACAAGGGATGGCCTGCCGCTCAATAATGACAAAGGTCTGCATCGGAGCTTTGAACCCCCCAAGCACCAGGATTAATGGCTGGCTTCTGCCATAGTGGTCTATCTTCTTCACATAGTTATCGATGCCAACACCTTCCTAAAAAAAAAAAATTTACACAACAAAATTAGATGTGATATTAATGAGCAAAAAAAATCATCTGTTTTTTTGGTTTCACAATTCTTTTTGTTGGACAAAGTTTTGAACACATCACCATATGTTGGTCCACCTGAAAACTGCATTAAATATTTTCAGAAGAATGCATTTTTCAGAATAAACTCATATTTCATAGAGGCCAATTATTCACTCTGAATAGATTAATCCATTAAACCCTACTGATGATGCAATGACTAATCACAGCCATGATTGTGTAACCAAGTCTGATAAGAGTGTAAGTATTTGTGATGCTCGGAGAGGCACACGTAGTATTACACACATGGATTGGTCTACTGTAATGTCAAACTCCTATTTCCCTTGAGTATGAGCCAGTCTTAACTCAAGACACTTACATTCTCATCAACATGAATTACCCACCAGGTGTTCTAAATGCAAAGCTCCTGGCCAAATTCCATAAAGCCGTCAATCCTACAAATTTGCTAAGCACATGAAGATTTTGCATAGCAGATTCAGATTTTCAGACAATAAGTGTGTATTACTTGTTGCTAGCAACAATTTATCAGTGATATTGCTTGGACAAATTTTTGTATTTTGGTGTATTACTTGCTTAATAGTCGCATGAAATTTTACCCTGATTTAGGCACTTGAGTTGAAAAGATCCTTGAAGATTTCACATCATTAAACCCATGATTATTAACATATGGAAATTACATAGAACACATACCTTTTGGAAGTCAATGAAATAGTCAAGCGTTTCTTGGACGAGGCTCTTCCACCCCTTTGACTGATTTCCGACCTCAAAGAGTCTGTTAGTACAAAAAGGCAAAATTTATCTGCCAAAATAATGTGCACATAAGTATACAAACATTCGTCAAATATTCAAAAATACAAAGCATTTATGTCTCCCTTGGTGGCTGCCCTACTTCTTTGGAAGCTCAAGCCTTGAAATCTGAAAACAAATCTGAGAAATTAAACTTGCATCTTATAAAATGCTACAAAGCATTTTCTTTACATACCACTGGTGAACTTGGTGTCATTAACACTCTCAACGCGATACATCTCTTCCATCCTGCCGAAACACTGTTGGCATATGCCAGGATGCAAGTTGACAGTGTAGGCCACTTCTGGTAGAGAAGAGTAGACTTTTGTGGATACAGCTCACTGTCATCTTGCTCAATCTGTTTTGGTAAAAGAAAAAAAAATGAATTTTTGCATTTGCAATGTCTAATAATTTTTTAAATAATGTTTTAATACTGTTTTTATAACCCCTCCCCCCACAGCCCCAAGATACAGACACCCCCCCCCCCACTTCGGTCTGGAGGTATAATTTATGAATTGCCTTATTTCAGACATGCATAATATTGTATGATCTAAAACTAAAGTGCTATTTTCATTCATCAAAAAATGTTTACAAAAAAATTAAAAATTGGTTAAATAATTTGACACTGGCATACATTTGAACAGTGTTAAAACAATTAATAATTAACACTGAAAATAAATCCTCAATCTTGTCAGAGTGATTGACAACCAGCAACTTTCATTGCCAACTGCAGCTCCATGTTGTATTGCATGGCATTATGTTTGGACCATTTAGATCAATAGACCTTATGCGTTGACGTCATCACGCCGCCATCTTAGAGGTAAACGATGATGAAACAATGGAAAACGCACATCTATCACACGCGCGGCGCAATAGATTGGGCCAATGAGCAACCTCTTTTGACCTCTTTTGTGCGTATGTCTATACAAAATTTCGAGAAGGCCCATGTTAACGTTATATTGTGCACATGATTCCAATGTGTTTTATCACACACAATGCACTCGCCATCTTCACATAGCAAAGTAGTATAACGTAGACTCATGTAGACATTTGTTTTCCAGAGCTTATGTGACAACAAGCAGTGACATGTTGATCATAGACAAACACCGGCTACCCTCCAATGCATTGCAGTTACATGAAATGACTTGTGTTTTCTTGCATTTAAAATGGTTATGGAAAACATGATTGTAGGCTTATTCAAACCAACCAATGGTGGAGAATTAATATACAGGGGTATCCTGCAAATTATTTAAGAATCTTGAAATTAGAAAAAATCATCGTTACCTTGGAACACAGGAAATTAAGGACTCGAAGCCCCACGTTGTGAGTGTCTTTTCATTTCGTCCATCTTGGTAGACTGAGCACGAATGCATACCGCGCGCACGCACATGGTGTGAGTCTTACGCAGTTCGTGTACCACTAAGTTACCGTGTTTAGGAGTATAAACTTACTTTTTACAGAGCAAGACAATTGTTGGTTTAACCTGATATTTAGGTAAATACCCTAAATTCGAACCTCGGTGATGTGCGCAAAGTTTGATTTACTACCCTTTTCATGGACAGTTTCTACTCCTTTGTTGTGTATCTTTTTTTTCTTTTCTTTTTTACACAAGTGAGAGGTACTGCAGAAAACGTCAGTTTGCCCAATATTGCGTAAAATGTTACACAACACTTGTATCCAACAGTTTTACACAACAACAAAAAAGAGATTTTTTTACACTTCTTTTTTAGAGTGCATAAGTGATCACAGATGAAGAGGGTGTAACGTTGGTGGTATCAAATATCCCTTGAAATATTTCTATCTCAGACGTCATTTTTTCGTATAAAGATGAGCATATGTTTTTTTTCCTGTTTAGGCTGTATTTGTGTACATTACAGGAAACCACAAACAAAATTCACGGTATACTATTTGGTTTCATTGTACGGTTTTCAGTGGCAGATCCAGGAAAGTGAGGAAAGTGAGCTATGATACCGGTATATAATATTTCCTGTTAAGGCCTTTTTGGTCGACTTTACAGCACTGCAAAAACTGTGGTGTTGTTTATATTAGGAAACTCGCACAATAATAAAGTTGACATCACTGGTGTTAAAAACCAGGACTTTTTCAGTGGGGGCGGGGTACCACAGGGGCATTGCTTTTCAGTGGGGGGCCAGGGGTATGGGTTTTTCCCTTTTCTTTTTCTTTTCTGTTTTTGGGGCACTATGAGGATTTTTCGTGGGAGGCACTGAAATTTGTGGGGGGTGGGGGGCACGTGCCCCCAAGGCCCCCGTGGCTACGCCGTTGACCATTGGTGTTTATATTAGGCAACTCGCACAATATAAACACCATGGAAGAATAAAGTTGACACCACTGGTGTTAAAAACTACACCATTGGTTTTTATATTAGGCAACTCGCACGATATAAACACCATGGAAGAATAAAGTTTCCAGTGGCAGGATCCAGAGACCTCTGCTCACCCTCTCCACAAAAAAAGAGCGAGAAGAAGACAACAAATTCTCATAATTCACAAATATAGCTCCGGAGCTCACGGGCGAAACAAAATCTTAGTATAGACCATGAGAAAGTAAGTGATGCGCTATACATGTACAGTAGCTGCCGGATGGGGACCAGACGGGGCTACTTGTCCGATTTTGCCAAGTATTTAGAGATTTGGATAAGAAAACATATTAAGTGAAATAAAGCAAACTTCGATGACACTATTATATAAATCACGGAAGACATTTCTTTTAAAAGCTGTTATTGCTTGAAACTCCTCTTAACTTTCCTGTAGCGTTAGGCCCACAGCAGTTGTATTGTCTATAAATATAAGGAAACGGTATATCATTTTGTTTGATTGTTTTAACAACTTTTATTCAACCAACGTTTATTCAGGTACAGAGGCCTTTTGTATATACAGCGTTTGTCAAGACTGTTTTTGCTAATGGTACTATATAGTCAAGATGGAATGACGCGCAGACATGAAAGAAAATACGGAAACGAAACTACTCAAACTTCTCTTATATTATTATTATCGGCGCAAAACAATTCTCTTACTACTCAATATTCAAAACATAAAATCTTCAAAATGTGAAATCTTAGAGTATAACATCTTTAAAATTCCAAAGGTTTCCCAACTATATAATTTTCAGCATATTAAATGAAAATAATAGCACCACTACTACTTTAGAAAATGGTAGAGCCACGTGTGCAGTTCAAATTTGGTGTCCTCTGCCGCTCAAATGGTGGGCCTGAATTAACAGTTGTTTACGAGTCCGTCGACCTCCAGAGTTGACTAGCAAAATTGTCTGGATATGTCTCTGCCTTCGTTGCCTATGCCTGCTCTCCTTAATCTAGCAATGTAGTGAACAGTTTTGTATACCTCCACTAATTGGCAATCTACATCATATCATAAAATAAAAATAATCCAACAATCTGATAATATGGGGGAGGCTGCATAAATTTCATAACTTTGCAAGATGAACATCTTTTTGCCAACCAAATTCACAACTAAATCAATAGTGTTAATATCATATTATTACACAGCTTGGTTCGAGACTAAACACATTTTTTGTTCCGTTAAACTCATCTTCAAATAATCGTCAACATCTCTCTTGAAATACATATTTTATAATCCAGTGTGTATTCTTGAACTTTGAAAATTCAACGAATAATTTCTACTTGCAGCTTTTCTTCATAGGATCTTGCTCATTTAATTTCTTGTTCTCCACTCTGCCCGGTTTAATGTTCACCATTAAAAGTTGGTGTTGCACACATAACAGCAAAATAAATATTTTATGTTGCCACATAAGCAAAAACACTATGTTTTCTTTAAATTAGCTGGCCCTAATTTGAGCCCTCCTTGATAGCAGACTTGCTGACATAACTGCACCAGCAGCTGACGGAGAGGGAAAAAACACACATTGCTTCGTTGCTTTCTCATGGAGTTCTCCCTGGACTACGCCCAAAACCTGCATACCCCTGTCTTGCTATTTGCATAAAACCCTGCCTCACTATCAAAGCTTTTAAACCATAAGAATTCACTTACGTAAACCACACAAATTCCTCATACTCTGACTAAGAAAAACTATGGCCCTCTATTGTACTCTGCATTCCATAGATCTCTGCCCTGGGTAGTGATTTGTGTTCACACTGTCTTTTATGTGACTTAAATGAAAGAACAAAACCAAAACTATTTTGGCCTATACAACTAGCCCTAGCTGCTGATAAACCTAATGACAAACAATTTAAATGGAATATTGACTATTTACAGTATATTACAATAACAATCAAATAAATCATGACAGCGTTTCAAACCATGCCATATCCTGCAAAATCCTCAAAGGGGCAGTCATTTTGGGAAAATTCAGCACTGTTGGAAACTGGTACTTTCACCTCAATAAATGGGTCAAAATTACTACCTGGCAAGAAGTACAGGCCATAAGTGCTGAATATGAAAGATCAACGAAAATACATGGTGCATTTTGAAGATAAGGGCATGTTTCCAAAAGTGCACTGATGGATTTTGGAGGATTCAGGAAGGTTCCTTGCCAAAAAACCTAGGGGTTAGGGTTTTAATACAATCTACTAGTATAAGTATAAGATTTTTTTAAATTGCATGGTGGAAGAAAAGTAAGTTGGCGGAAGCATCATTTAATAAATTCTATAATTTTAATTAATAGTATGTTGGTTCTGAGTAGATCCTGAAATAATTACTAAATATTTCAAGGAATATAAAGGATTTGATACCAGTATCAACTCTCAAAGTAAGTTGTTTGTAAACATGTGATCGAGGGTTTTTCAACACAGTTGCCAGACGGCTGTTTGATTTGACAACTCGATGTTACGATCTTGTGCATGTCAATTTATATTCTAAGGACAATCAGAATATATCTGATCAAAACGTCGACAGAACGTACACTGTTGCAACCATAAGTTTACTTAACCCCAGTATATACTGTACAAATGGTGTTTAGAATGTAAACACACGCAAAATAAACACGTTTAGGAATGCGTTTATATGCTAAACAGCCATCCTTCTGTACATGTCACAAAGCTAAACGTGCTTAGCTTTTTGACACCTGTTTATAGTTTTTTAGCATTCAAACATGTTTTAAGCTCAACATGTGAAAAAATTGAGTACAACCTAAGTGTTTAGAAATGTGTCTAAATTCTAAAAATCGTGTTTACAGTGTACAAGCAATGTAAACAGCTGATACTTTCTTATAACATAATTATATAATGTATACAAAATCTCGATTTTATATATTTTAATTTTGGCCAAAATTTTGATGTAAATATCTCCTACAATAAAGTGCAACTTTTCTGTGGAAATTACCATTTGCCTCAACTTAAAATATCATTTTTATTACGAAACTTAAATAAAAGCTTTGCATGCAGGAAAAACATTACGAGGAAGTTTGCGTTGGCACCATGTCATATCTAATGAGTTGAACTAGTAATAAATGAACAATTAGCTGTTGTAAACTGCTTTATACCAACCTAAAGGACCTGTATTATAAATGCAAAATAATGGTTCTTTCTCAAAGGCAAAATGAGACAGAATACAAACATACATTCATACATGAACACAAGAGTGAGCAGAAGTTAGTCAGGTGTGGACTGTAACACAAAAGTTGTGATATAGTGTTGTTGGTTCAGATCAGAACAGATCAGATCTGAAGACGAAACGTCGAGTTGTGAAACCACAGAACCATGCATACACACTTTTACAACTCATTAAAGATATTACATAGAGCTGTACCGTATATTTCTTCTTACCAATCTAAATATACTTGATCTTAATTATACAAGCAATGTAAACGGCGGATACTTGTTTATATTAGGGCTGTGCCGGTTATCCGGGTATCCGGATACCCGACTGAAACTGTCATTACCCGGTTCCATTTTCCGGTTCTAATTACCCGTAAACGACTTGTTAAAATTCGGACTTAACATTTGAGTGGAGCGACAGAAATCTGTGACTCTTGAACAATGTAATGTTTACACTTTTTACAGACAATTATCTTTAAATTCAAGAGATTACACTCAATAAAGCCTTTTTGTAGTATTTTAGTCACATTTCCAACTGTTTGTGATACATTATATCGAATTGTTAAGACTGCAAGGACCTGGGAGCGGCTGTTCAAACAACTTATCAAACCAGCAGCAGCGTAGGAGGGAATGTTTTACTTTAACCCTTTCGATCCCACGGGCTCTAAAAAGAGCCTTTGTTGTGATACGCTTCCTTCCCGTGGGCTCTAAAAGGTGCCGGGAATCGGCATGCCCTTGACGACCAAGGCTACTTAATTCACCACCTGAAAATGCTTGAGTGGTTTTGGGGTTGGCGCCCTCTATTGACAGGAATGAAGTGTATAAAAGTTTATGAAAAGAAAAGTGCGTCACTTTGCGGTTCCCGGTGCTAGCGTCCACTCGCTTCTACAACGGTCAGTTTAATTTAGTTGCAATCATGATGGAAACGGACATAAATGATGGCATTTTGGCTGAGATTTTGGCAGACAGTGGCTCAGAATCAGATGACGAAGTAACGGATGACGACAGCACATCAGAAGTACAAATTCCAGCGGAATTCGTTGAACTTGAAGAGGTAGGCCAAAATCACAGTAAAAATGAATAACTAATAACAGTTAACGTTACTCTTCCTGGCCCAATGCAAATTAACGTAATTCACTTATTTTCCTAGGCTATAGCGTAAATAGCGTTACAACTGTTGGAGTTGAGTAATGTAAATTTAGAAAATGGATCCCTTTTAATAGGATTGACCAAATCCCCACCCCCTGGACTGGGTCAAAAAAGTCAAGTGAAAATGTACAATTATTACTAATAATTATTAGTAGTTTGTTGGGAATGTTGGGGGTAATATTTGTATTCATTGAAACAGCAAGTTGATGTATAGATATAGCATAGAAATTTTAACATTCACCCATATCCGGTCGTGCTGTTTAGCGTTAACAGGCTGAAAATGCACTCTTAGTCTCAAGCTTCCAAAAGAATAGCCTTGTATTCGAAAGGCCCTCATAAGTCGTATTATGCAAGAAGTTAAATTCACATTCACAATCCCACATTAAAAACGAAAATTTATCGACAACGAGTTTTGGAGAGTGGATGGAATCTGCCATATTTTTTTTCTCAGCACAATATTCATTTTGCGCATGACCCCCTGTGGCCTGTGCACATGCAGCATTGAGATATTGTATTTACAAAGGACCGAGATTAATCCTCCTTTGCCTTGTTTTTCTGTTGCAGCCTACCTACCAAGGTGACAACCGACCGAGATCAAGGAGGACGACAGAAAGTTAGATTTCCGATCCGGTTGGGAACGACGAGACCATTACGAGTGTGGGACTGTGCAGTTCAATGGAAATTCTGGCCCCACTGGCGACTTTGCCACACTGTCGGCAGTGGAGATCTTCGTTGTATTTTTGTCAACCTCGTGGGATATGCTCGTCGATGAGACTAATCGCCGTGCGCAGCAAACAATAGACTCAAATCCTAGTCAACAATTCTCCTGGCACCCAACCAACATTCCAGAAATGATGGCATTTGTGGCACTTCTCATTGCTATGGGCATAAACAAATCCTCTCAATACAAGATGTACTGGTCAACATCTGAAGTTCTTCGCATCCCATTCTACCTGTCGATCATGTCCCGAAATCGGTTCAGTTCAATTCGGTTTCCACATCTCAAATAACCAAATTCCTCGTAGAGTTTGGCTACAACGGGACAAACTTTCAAAGTTCGGCCCTTGATAGAAGTCCTCGTCCCGAAGTTTCTCAACCTGTATAACCCTGCGCAGAATCTGTCTCAGATGAGAGTATGTTGAAATTCAAGGGACGCTTAAGTTTTGTTCAGTACATGCCTAAAAAACCTATCAAACGGGTATTAAAGCATTCTCCCCGGAACGAGTCCAAAACAGGATACACGTGTGCTTGAAACCGTACACAGGAGCCGACGACACCCAAACTGTTTATGATGCAGACGTACATGTAGATACCAAGTCAGACTGCCATCCACCAAACCTAACAGTTGCAGGAAAAGTCGTCATTGAACTGGTCCATGGACTTGAGAATAAGGGTTATGTAATATATTGTGATAATTACTATACTAGCCCAGCTCTTTAGCTAAACTTGCTAAACTAGGATTCAGATGTTGTGGAACTGTTCGTTACACTACACGGGAACACCCCCAGGCAGCAAAACCCCAAAACCATAAATGAAGAAAGGAGATGACCCATTTTTTGGTGAAAGGTGGGCAATTGTGTATCGTTTGGCAAGACAAAAATCTGTAACACTTTTTAACTATCAGGCAACACCGATTTGTCCAAAAGCAAATTGGTGTAATAAGAGCACAAGTGGATTTTGTGATGTTATGAAGCCCAATTGTATTGATGATTACAAACAAAAACATGGGTGGAAACTGATCTTGCCGACCAATGTTTTCAGTACCTACAATCATACACACAGAAGCTTGAAATGGTGGAAAAGAAGTTTTTTCCATATGCTGAATATCTGTATTGTCAATAAAGCAGAGTAATATTCACCAGCATAGCAGGGAAACAAAAAATGTCAGTAACCTTGATTTCCGTATAAAGGATTGTACAGGGCTTGCTGTTGGGGTTGAAACGTAACGCAACAAGTCAGTTGGAGATACCAAATGTCTTATCGAGTTGACAGGCAATGCACTATCCCGGCAAAAACCTAATGGAAAGAAACGCGACTGCATTGTTTGCAGTAACTGCAAATTAGGTAGGCGAAAACAAACGAAGATGATCTTAAACAATGTACACAACCTATGTGCATAGCGTTCCTTGCTTTGGAGAAATACGGTCCCGGTACCTCATCAATTGATTGTAAATCTGTACTATTTGTTTTGTTCTCTCTTCCAATTCAATGTTGGGAATGGTCGACAAGCCGCAGATTACAGTCCAAACCAACATTGAATTGGGGGTGGGGTGGGTGTTAGCATGGATTGTGATGTATTTGCACGAATACAAGTAAATGGTTCATTTCCAAGTAGAAAACCTCCCAAAAAATCCCCAAAATTTCAAAGTTATTGTTTTCGCCAGCGGAAAAATTTATACCTATACCGTATTTGCATGAAATATCACCCATTTGTATTACTTTTTTCTTTAGGTAAATACTGGATCTAATTATTTCGCTTTTTGCACAATGTTTTCCTCCTTTTGTATACCTATTTTTACCCATCATTTTACATACAAAATGAGAAAGTTAAAAAGGGGTCTATTCCTGCCGTGAGGGCGCACTTCAATGAACTTGTGAAACCCACTGGTGCTGAAGGGCATTGGGCTCCTAATTACTGTGGTGTGCGGTACTCACCGATAACTGGCTGGTAATGAAAAGGTTTAAATAAAACGACACAGTAAAGAAACAGTTCGATTTAAGCATGGTATCCTCTGTATTATAAAGGTCAATTTTGTTACCATTTACAGCACATGTATTTGCACACCACTGTAGAGGCATACAAGCCAACAAAATGAAACGGGTATCCGGCATCCGAAGTTTCCGATTTCGTATCCGGTCTCCAAAATATCCAAACGCACTTGATCCCAAAATGTATGTGCAAATTTTAAAAAAAAACTTTTTACATGATTGATTTAGAACACATTTCGGGTTTTTAATGTTTCTGAGAACATTTATTCATACTTTAAATTCATACATTGATCACGCTTATAAAGTGATAATGAAAGTCTATCTGTTAAAGTTTCAGCCAAATTGCTTCACGTGTTTAAGAACATTTTGATTTTTTACAGCAACATTTATTCCGATGACACTGATCAAAGAGTTTACCAAATTATTCATGTATTTACTTACAAAAGCCAGAATAAGAATAAATTCCTATTACATAACAAAAATTAAATAATTAAATAACAAATAAATAAAACTAATTTTTCTTTTCTGTCGAAATTTATACCCCAAATAAACATGATCATAATAATAATAATAATAATGTGGACTTATATATGCACGTATCCACCAACTAAGTGGTGCTCAAGGCGCACTTTTTACGCATTACACAACGCATCGACCTACGGCTTTACGTCCCAATCCGAAGGACAAAAAGCAATTATGGCAGCACTGCTCAAGGACACAATACGACCGGGGCTCGAAACTCCACACCCTGCTGCTGGCAACACCAGAACTTGAGTTCGGTGCGCTAGACACGCAATTTCTGGAAAGAATAGTTATTTAATTAAATTTTATTCAAAGTAAGCAAGACAATTGTAAGAGCAGTTTGGCAATGACTAATTCACTTTCCTTTTTGTAAGTGCATCACATGAAAGTCGACAAGGATTATCTATAAATTTCAGTTTTGCTTTTACCAGAAACAAAAGTGAGCTTTACTTCTGAATGTCAACGAACCCAATATCCTGACACCTGATTATTTGCGGGCGGTTTTACCTTTCTGCATAAAAACCAGGTACACATTGGAAACAAGAAGATCAGTTGTTTCAAAATTGATATGTGAAAGTGAAAGCTTAAGTTCAAGGTGTCCGATAAGGGCAGTGTTCACACACATTACGGTCAACATCCAGCCAGTATACTGTACAAACGTTGTCTCCGATTTGGGCTCAGTTGGTATCCTCGCCAAGAATAGGGGTTTCAATCAGGATACCATCTCCCAATCGATAGCTTAGCGACAATTGAACCCAGCACACGAGTATCCGTCAAAATTATTTTCACGTGTCCTCTTAAAAATACAATATGCCATTCATATATGCTTAATTAAATATTCAATGCACACCAACAACAATACTAGTGTTTCATGGCAAACAGACTGTTATCATTGTGGTGTCGACATAGTCACTATAAAGCTTCTGTTTTCTTGAGTTTCCAGCAAAAGGAATAAGTCAGTAATAATGTTGTTATCTTAAATAAAGCACTGCATCTAGAATCACCATGGGCATGGGCGAACCTAGAATATTTTTAGGGGGTTGAGAATCAAGAACGATTTTTCAGTACTACAAAAAATTTTACAACGAAATAATCAAAGGGAGAGAAAACAAAAGCACAAGTGAGGGGAAATGAGGGGAACATGAGGGGAATACCTTACCGTTTTGTGGTCAGATTCTGTTTTTTTTTAAACGATTTAGGGGGGCTACAGCCCCCTCAGCCCTGATCCGCCAATGATGGGTTGGTTATTCCCACAACGATACCCTATTGGTTATGTTAAATATTAAATGCCTCTCACGAGTATGCAAACCTCGTTGAATCAAGAAAGTGAAAGTTTCAGCTTATTTCCTCGTGGGAAATTTAAAAATAAATGAAAATGCATTTATATTTTGTACTCATTCTGATGAGGAATTTAGGAAATTGTTTACTTTTCATGAATTGTTCAGATTTATCAAAGCAGATTGGGATCGACGTCACCAGCGGTATCAGTACAATATGGTCATGGTTGATTTCTGATGACAA
>CM055836.1:28192884-28228614 GCA_029582265.1 Zoroaster sp. YZ-2022
AAATAATCGTCAACATCTCTCTTGAAATACATATTTTATAATCCAATGTGTATTCTTGAACTTTGAAAATTCAACGAATAATTTCTACTTGCAGCTTTTCCTCATAGGATCTTGCTCATTTAATTTCTTGTTCTCCGCTCTGCCCGGTTTAATGTTCACCATTAAAAGTTGGTGTTGCACACAGCAAAATAAATATTTTATGTTGCCACATAAGCAAAAACACTATGTTTTCTTTAAATTAGCTGGCCCTAATTTGAGCCCTCCTTAATATATAGCAGACTTGCTGACATGGAGTTCTCCCTGGACTACGCCCAAAACCTGTTATTTGCATAAAACCCTGCCTCACTATCAAAGCATTTAAACCATAAGAATTCACTTACGTAAACCACACAAATTCCTCATACTCTGACTAAGAAAAACTATGGCCCTTTATTGTATTCTGCATTCCATAGATCTCTGCCCTGGGTAGTGATTTGTGTTCTGACTGTCTATTATGTGACTTAACTGAAAGAACAAAAACAAACTATGTTGGCCTATACAACTAGCCCT
Source organism: Zoroaster sp. YZ-2022 (assembly GCA_029582265.1). Classification (NCBI taxonomy): domain Eukaryota; kingdom Metazoa; phylum Echinodermata; class Asteroidea; order Forcipulatida; family Zoroasteridae; genus Zoroaster; species Zoroaster sp. YZ-2022. The sequence goes on from CM055836.1 coordinate 28,193,434, forward strand.
AGCTGATGATAAACCTAATGGCAAACAATTTAAATGCAATCTTGACTATTTACAGTATATTACAATAAAAATCAAATAAATCATGACAGCGTTTCAAACCATGCCATAACCTGCAAAATCCTCAAAGGGGCACTCATTTTGGGAAAATTCAACACTTTTGGAAACTGGTACTTTCACCTCTATAAATGGGTCAAAATTACTACCTGGCAAGAAGTACAGGCCATAAGTGCTGAATATGAAAGATCAACGAAAATGCATGGTGCATTTTGAAGATAAGGGCATGTTTCCAAAAGAGCACTGATGGATTTTGGAGGATTCAGGAAGGTTCCTAGCCAAAAAACCTAGGGGTTAGGGTTTTAATACAATCTACTAGTATAAGTATAATATTTTAAAAATTTGCATGGTGGAAGAAAAGTAAGTTGGCGGAAGCATCATTTAATAAATTCTATAATTTTAATTAATAGTATGTTGGTTCTGAGTAGAACCTGAAATAATTACTAAATATTTCAAGGAATATAAAGGATTTGATACCAGTATAAACTCTCAAAGTAAGTTGTATGTAAACATGTAATCGCGGGTTTTTCAACAAAGTTGCCAGACGGCTGTTTGATTTGACAACTCGATGTTACGATCTTGTATCAATGTATACTCTAAAGACAATCGGAGTACATTGATCAAAACGTCGACAGAACGTACACTGTTGCAACCATAAGTGTACTTAACCCCAGTATATACTGTACAAATGGTGTTTAGAATCTAAACACACGCAAAATAAACACCTTTAGGAATGCGTTTGTATGCCATCCTCTGTACATGTCACAAAGTTAAACGTGCTTAGATTCTTGACACCTGTTTATATGGTTTTTAGCATTCAAACATGTTTTAAGCTCAACATGTGAAAAAAGTGAGTACAATCTAAGTGTTTAGAAATGTGTTTAAATTCTAAACATCTTTTTTACAGCGTATAAGCAATGTAAACTGCGGATACTTTCTTATAACATCAATATTATAATGTATATAAAATCTCGAAGTTTTATATTTTTTAATTTTGCCAAAATTGAGATATAAAAATCTCCCACAATAAAGTGCAACTTTTCTGTGGTAATTACCATTTGCCTCAACTTAAATTATCATTTTTATTACCAAACTTAAATAAAAGCTTTAGAAAGCTTTAGTGGTCCAGGACCCCATTCTATATCTACTGCTTTGCATGCAGGAAGAACATTACGAGGAAGTTTGCGTTGTCACCATGTCATATCTAATGAGTTGAACTAGTAATATATGAACAATTAGCTGTTGTAAACTGCTTACCAACATAAAGGACCTGTAGTATAAATGCAAAATAATGGTTCTTTCTCAAAGGCACAATGAGACAGAATACAAACATACATTCTTACATGAACACAAGAGTGAGCAGAAGTTAGTCAGGTGTGGACTGAACACAAAAGTTGTGATATAGTGTTGTTGGTTCAGATCAGAACAGATCAGATCAGATCTGAAGACGAAACGTCGAGTTGTCAAACCACAGAACCGTGCATACACACTTTAACAACTCATTCAAGATATTACATAGAGCTGTACCGTATATTTCTTCTTACCAATCTAAATATACTTGATCTTAATATATACAAGCAACGTAAACGGCGGATACTTGTTTATTTAGGGCTGTGCCGGTTATCCGGGTATCCGGATACCTGACTGAAACTGTCATTACCCGGTTCCATTTTCGGTTCCAATTACCCGTAAACGACTTTTTAAAATTCTGACTTAACATTTGAGCGGAGCGAACAGAAATCTGTGACTCTTGAACAATGTAATGTTTACACTTTTACAGACAATTATCTTTAAATTCAAGAGATTACACTCCAATAAAGCCTTTGTAGTATTTTAGTAACATTTCCAACTGTCTGTGATACATTATATCGAATTATTAAGACTACCAAGGACCTGGCAGCGGCTGCTTCAAACAACTTATCAAACCAGCAGCGTAGGAGGGAATGTTTTACTTTAATAAAAACGACACAGTAAAGAACAGATCGATTTAAGTATGGTATCCTCTGTATTATAAAGGTATCCGGGTATCCGAAGTTTCCTGATTTCGGGTATCCAGTTCAAAAAATATCCGAAAACGCACACCCCTTCTTGTTATAACATCTATTCAGATAGTATGCCGTGCATTCCATGTTTATGTGCCCCTTGCTTTATTGCCTGTTTAAAAAAAATAAAAAATAAAAAATAAAAAATAAAAAAGTTAAGTTATAAGACTATCATCCTGCCAGCGTCTTGAAGTCTATGACCCTATACTGTGTCTGTTAGCTCCATATATTCGTGTACGATCTGCTGGTCAGTGTTCAGTTCCCTCTTCATGTACCCTCTGTTTACAGGGGCTTCATTAAGGACTTCATATCCTTCGTCGTCTTGGTCCGAGAAGTCTGATTTTGTTGATGTTACTGTGCCACTAAGCTGCCGTACCTTGTTCGTGGTCTTCAGACCTAGGCCATGGTGGACTTCACGTCGTGATTCCCGTAGTTCAAGCAGTTCAATGTTCTCTAGCTCTCGCTGTGCGGGGGTAACTTGCTTAGGGACTTCATATCCTTCATCGTCTTGCACCCTGACGCCTGACGGTCTTTCGGTGACACTTGTGTTGATTACATGAGGTCCTCTTGAAGCAAAGATGGCGTTTGTTGATGGAATCGGTACCACACTATCAGCGAGAGATGTGGCATAAGCACCACCTTCGGCAATATTTTGCAATCCGTGCGTAGGCCTTCTGGCTGGCATGCGATGTCTATTTTGTCTTTTTGTCTGTTGTTCGTTCCGTGAATCTTCTTTTTACATAGATGACAGACGATAGATGAAATAGAGATAACAGATCCTATCGAAATGGCAATAACAACCCATGTGTAGCAGTCGGTCTGGGTAGGCCATGCTGTACTACTAGGCATGAAACCGCTGGTGACCATCGTGTCAATTCTCAGCGGTGTCACCGTGCAGTTTGGTCCCCTATCGACATCGTTACCTGCAATGCACACGAATCGTCTGAAATTGTCGGTGTCTTTGAGGACATGCTGAACAGTGGACAATGATCCTGGTTGTACATTTTTAATACTGTTTGTTTGACCTATTCCCAAATGCCATGTTAGTTTTGTTGGAATAGTGCTGTCCTCGGGAACTTTGCAAGTCAACGTAACAGTTTCCCCAACTGCCGCACTCGTTGGTGATGTAGAACATAATGGAGTAGGGGGGTCGACTATCTTCAGATGTCCACACCTTGAATATGCTTTAATGCTTGAAAGGTGACAAGCGTACATCCCGGTATCACTGTAAAGTACATTGTTGATCTTAATCTGACTGACATTGCCAATGAACGAAATGTTAATCCGACTGTTATCTATCAATTGATTCGGTAATGCTGCACGGCAAAATCCCACCATGCTAAAGAGACGTTGAGTACACCCCGAGTCCGAAAATATCCAGAACACATCACCGCATTCGTAGTCTCCAGCGAAGGCACAACTAAATGTCGCCTCGCTCCACACCTCGACGGTAAGATTGTCCGGTTCATCCACGAAAACACTAGCCTCTGATGAGAAAGATACAAGACAGAGAACAACAATCGTGAGGCCTTCCATTTTTCTACCAAACGACAAATGTCAAGATTAGCTAACGGTACACTAACTGAACACACAATAATCACAAAGCAGTCCTAGTATTATACAATAACCACCAACTTGCACTTTGATAAATAGATCTGTATGCAGCCGTGTTAGTCAGGTAGAATAAGATATATATATATATATATATATATATATATATATATATAAATAATAGGCATAAGCTTTCGTAGCTACAGCTACTTCATCAGATGCAATTGTTAGTTAATGTAATTGTTAGTTTTACTTTGTTGCCCTGTAACTGACATAGCTCTGTAACTGGCACAGCGCATGTCAGGGAAACCACGCACTTTTCCCAATATAGGCCTAAATCGCTTCCGAAATATAATTCAAGTCATCTCCTCTTTTTTAGCATGAACGTAAAATCCGTGGGACGGGGTGTACATATTTCTCCTCCAATATATTTGATGGGGGAACATCAATAGCAATGACCACCCCCATTCCCCCATCAATACCGGTCGGAGGGGGTAGGGACAGGGTTCAGTTATTTTGGAGAGGGGTTAATTAGGTCAGGGGTTCTGCTTACTACGCATTCTCTGTACCAAATCGTTGCCATTTCTTCTTTAAGATCCATTATAATTACGAGACATTCCCACATATCTTGGTTAGCAAAGCTTGCGCATTTATAAGAGAAGAAGACACTTTTATTTCCCCTGCAGAGTAACAAAGAATTAACCTTCATAATTTGTTTCAGTAATTGTTTTAGTAAGCAGAAAATTAATGGATTTCCTGGTTTTCATCGAAGGAAATTTATTGCAGTTTCAGAAGTTTTCAAGTATTATCACTATACACTATACATAATCTTTTCCCAGCGCTTTGTCAACGCCTGTTTGTTTTCTTGATTACATTTTTAGGCCAAAAAGGTCTTCGGTTTCTGGTCATAGGTCGGCTTTGAAATCGGTGCGATGACGCGCGGGTCTCAGGCGATATTTTGTTGCCTTCTATTATGTCTGCTTACTTCTGAATTATATATTTTTGTATATGCAAGGCTACTTCGTGTTTTAATATTGTCCAATTTATTTCCTTTTAATTTTATACACGATCTGCTCGTTTAAAATATCAACCAGCATTTTGGCTGCATTTCCGAAAACTTAAAGGTGTAATCTTACGAAGCCCGGGAATGGACAATGGTAAGAAAAAAAATTCAATGGAGTAATCCGTGCGCACGGATTAGTAATCCGTTCGCACGGATTAGCAATCCGTTCGCACGGATTAGGAATCCGTGCGCACGGTTTAGTAATCCGTGCGCACGGATTAGTAATCCGTTCGCACGGATTAGTAATCCGTTCGCACGGTTTAGCAATCCGTTCGCACGGTTTAGAAATCCAATAAGGTCATCATCAGAACAACTACTTCCATTGACCTCCGCCATCTTGAATCAACTAACGTTCGTGTGTAACGCATGCGTGCGAACGGATTAGTAATCCGTGCGAACGGATTACTAATCCGTACGAACGGATTAGTAATCCGTGCGCACGGATTACTCCATTGAATTTATTTTCTGACCACTGTCCCTTCCCGGGCTTCGTAGTTTTTAGTTTAAAAAAAGTGGGGATGTTTTTTCCTGTTTAGGCCCTATTTGTGCACATGACAGGAAACCACAAACAAAATACACGGTACTAGTATGTTTCATTGCACGGTTTTCAGTGGCAGATTCAGGAAAGTGAGGGAATTGAGCCAGGATATATATTTCCTTTTAAGGCCATTTGGTGGACTTTACAGCACTGCAAAAACTGTGGTGTTAAAAACTACACCATTGATGTTTATATTAGGCAACTCGCACAATATAAACACCATGGAAGACATTTCTTTTAAAAGCTGTTATTGTTTGAAACTCCTCTTAACTTTCCTGTAGCGTTAGGCCCACAGCAGTTGTATTGTCTATTAATATAAGGAAATGGTACATCATTTTGTTTGATTGTTTTAACAACTTTTATTCAACCAACTTTTATTCAGGTACAGAGGCCTTTTGTATATACAGCGTTTGTCAAGACTATTTTATGTAGGGTTTTCAGTTCGTACGTGCTTGACCACACGCACACCGCATCGCCCGCAACAAAAAACATCAAAATTTTAAATCAAAAAATTATATTACTTTTACCTGTCGAAATCTTACATGTAATAGCTCATTGGAAAGCTTATAGTTTCCGCTATCCAACAATGTACATAAAATAGCAATCGGAAGTACGTGCGAAAGCCTAGGTTTTCATGAATGAACCACTCTCGTCACGCCCAGCCTTTCGCGAAGTTTTCCGAGATCGGGCGCATTCAGCCCGTAAAATTTGCTGCGCTCTGCTGAGGGCATCCACTTCGGAGCTGTCTCCGCGCCCGAGTACATAGTGATTGACATGAAAACGGATTTCCCTATTGAGTCAAAGGGCTCCTTTACATACCCATGCTTGCTCGATCTCCATAGCTACTCTACAACCGAAGTTACGAAGAGATACAAAAGTTAACACGGCCGTTTTTCGAGGTGAAATCTTCAAGTTGAAAAGTAAGAGCGGTGTCTGAATGAATTTTACACCTCTTTTCTGTCATAAAAAATGATGTGAAAGTTTTGAGCCGTAATTGTGTTTAGTTTTGAGCGGAGAGTGTATTTTTACACCCTTTCAAAAGCTCTTATGAGGGAAACGAGCACGAACGCTATGCGTGTGTATCACGGTGTGTGTAGGCTGATTCAACGGTTTTGGTGTCATTAGGGATGTACACAGTGTATGGACAGTCGGGCTTCATCGAATGCTGTATACTTGATTAAATAAAACAGGATTCCTCAAAAACTACTCGTCCGATTTTCTTGATTTAAAAACCATTGTATTTCTTTCATCAAGACCTTTTGATATTTTTGATATTTTTGATATAAATATTGAGCATATTGGTTTAGGAATAATTTTTCACCTGAAAACCCAAATTTTTGCTAATTTTACTATATAGTTGAGATTGAAAGACGCGCAGACATGAAAGAAAATACGGAAACGAAACTACTCAAACTTCTCTTAGATTATTATTATCGACGCAAAACAATTCTCTTACTGCTCAATATTCAAAACATAAAATCTTCAAAATGTGAAATCTTAGAGTATAACATCTTTAAAATTCCAAAGGTTTCCCCAACTATATAATTTTCAGCATATTAAATGAAAATAATACAACCACTACTACTTTAGAAAATGGTAGAGCCACGTGAGCAGTTCAAATTTGGTGTCCTCTGCCGCTCAAATGGTGGGCCTGAATTAACAGTTGTTTAAGGGTCCGTCGACCTCAAGAGTTGACTAGCAAAATTGTCTGGATATGTCGCTGCCTTCGTTGCCTATGCCTGCTCTCCTTAATCTAGCAAAGTAGTGAACAGTTTTTGTATACCTCCACTAATTGGCCATCTACATCATATCATAAAATAAAAATAATCCAACAATCTGATAATATTTACATGAATGGGGGAGGCTGCATAAATTTCATAACTTTGCAAGATAAACATCTTTTTGCCAACCAAATTCACAACTAATCAATAGTGTTAATATCATATTATTACACAGCTTGGTTCAAAGCTAAAACACATTTTTTTGTTCTGTTAAACTCATCTTCAAATAATCGTCAACATCTCTCTTGAAATACATATTTTATAATCCAATGTGTATTCTTGAACTTTGAAAATTCAACGAATAATTTCTACTTGCAGCTTTTCTTCATAGGATCTTGCTCATTTAATTTCTTGTTCTCCACTCTGCCCGGTTTAATGTTCACCATTAAAAGTTGGTGTTGCACACAGCAAAATAAATATTTTATGTTGCCACATAAGCAAAAACACTATGTTTTCTTTAAATTAGCTGGCCCTAATTTGAGCCCTCCTTAATAGCAGACTTGCTGACATAACTGCACCAGCAGCTGACGGAGAGGGAAAAAACACACATTGCTTCGTTGCTTTCTCATGGAGTTCTCCCTGGACTACGCCCAAAACCTGCATACCCCTGTCTTGCTATTTGCATAAAACCCTGCCTCACTATCAAAGCTTTTAAACCATAAGAATTCACTTACGTAAACCACACAAATTCCTCATACTCTGACTAAGAAAAACTATGGCCCTCTATTGTACTCTGCATTCCATAGATCTCTGCCCTGGGTAGTGATTTGTGTTCACACTGTCTTTTATGTGACTTAAATGAAAGAACAAAAACAAACTATGTTGCCTATACAACTAGCCCTAGCTGATGATAAACCTAATGACCGTGAACAATTTAAATGGAATCTTGACTATTTACAGTATATTACAATAAAAATCAAATAAATCATGACAGCGTTTCAAACCATCCCATATCCTGCAAAATCCTCAAAGGGGCACTCATTTTTGGAAAATTCAGCACTGTTGGAAACTGGTACTTTCACCTCTATAAATGGGACAAAATTACTACCTGGCAAGAAGTACAGGCCATAAGTGCTGAATATGAAAGATCAACGAAAATACATGGTGCATTTTGAAGATAAGGGCATGTTTCCAAAAGTGCACTGATGGATTTTGGAGGATTCAGGAAGGTTCCTAGCCAAAAAACCTAGGGTTTTAATACAATCTACTATAGGTTTTCCCGGCCAATTTCGGAAAAAAATCATTCAATTTGATACCCGGCTCATTCAATTTCGTTTGAAAATAAATGCTCAGCTACATCAGCATTCAACAGTTAAAAAGAGTCATTCAATTTCAACACCTGAGCATTCACTCGACAAATAAGATCATTCAATTTCAAATGGTCGCTAAGTTCATTCAATTTCGTCAAAGCCAGCAGCAACAGGCTGGTCGACTATTCAATTTCATCAATGAGCAACCATTTTCCAAATGTGTGCATTCAAATTCGTTTCTGTGATATGTGCTTTCTGGTTCGTATTTGCCTGTAAATAAAGGCAGGATATTCTGAGGAGAAATCATTTCTACACTAGTTCCGAGTTATACACCTCTCAGTAAATAGACGATTTCTGATTTCTGGTCATTACAGAAGAGTGAATAATGTAGATAGAGCGAGGCTGGTTGAAGCATTCGAGAACAATCAGGCTGACTACTTAGACTTGGCAGACACTCTCGGCATCAAGAGATCTACCGCAAGGTCCATCGTGGCTACATACTTGCGTACCGGTTGTTACGAGAAGTTGCCTACGGGAGGGGCACACAACACCAAGGTAGATCAGGAGATGCGAGATGAGCTGGAGCGATTGCTGGACGACAACCCTCTACTAACACTAATTCATATGAAAGATGAACTCCAACACTCTCTTCCAGACAAACCAACCATGTCTCCCAGCACTATTGCCAGAACCCTGGACGGCATGCTCATGACCCTTAAACTCGCAGAGGACGTGCCTGATGCCCGCAACTCGCCCAGAGTACTCGATATGCGTGTAGAGTACGCGCAGTGGTTCATGCGGTATGGAGTTGTCGGCCACTGCGTGTTCATCGACGAAACTGGCTACAACATATGGACGCGACGCTCTTTTGGAAGAGCCCCTCGCGGTATCCCATCCCAGCGAGAAGAATGGTACACGCACAACGCGGACGCAACTGCAACGTAACATTTGCTGTTTCTGGGGAGATTGGTCTTGTACACCACTGAATGGCCTTTGAGACTGTTACGAGAGAAAGATTTGAAGAGTTTCTGGCTGACACAGCTCGTGAGTGCGAAAATATGTTCCCTGCAGATGAGCCAGTCTTTCTTGTGTACGACAATGCCAGACCCCATGTACGCGCCCAGCTCCCAGCAGGAATCAATCAGCAGATCCAGTTGAAGCGTGTACCACCCTACTCACCATTCCTGAACATGACAGAAATGGCCCATTCGTTATTCAAAGCTGGTGTCAAAAGAGATTTGGCCCTCCCAGAATGGCAGCTACGAGTAGGGGACAGGAACGCAGCACATGAAGCAGGAGTGAATCTTCAACAGTGGAGGGGTGATCTCATTCAAGAAGTGGCTCAACAGAATGTGGGACAAATAACTCATGAAAAGTGTGTGAGATGGTACAACAACAGCCAAACTTACATGCCCAGATGCCTAGCACGTCAAAACATTGAAGGTTAAAGAAACCAATTTCAGATAAACGTACAATTATAGACGAAATAAACAGAAAAAGAAAAGGACCTGTAAAAAAAATCCACAGGGAAACAACAACAATATTTAATTTTTATAACGATGCCCCCTTATAATTATAAGCTTTTGTTTATAAAAAATCATTTGTTAATTTGTAATTTGACATGGTCTGAACATAAACGAATGAAGAAGACGACAAAACAAATAAGTCAAGACCAATGTAAGCAGTAACAAGGCAAGAGCAAATAATTGTGTATTAATTTCATACTTATGGGCCATAAGTTTTTTTACTTTATTTAACTGCCTTTTAGAAACAATATTTAAAGTGTAGTCATAGGGTAAAAAACGCAAAAGGAACAATTATTGCAATTAAGACAAACATGCAAACGCATAACACATGGAACAAAAACTGCCAGTAAAAGAACGATTACTAACTTTAAATTCAAATAAGCCGTATCATACTCATGTTGAATTTGAACGCTCAAATGTTGAAATGCATTGCCCATAAACGAAAAAGAAAAGAAACAACAGCTACAAAAGCCTGTGCGCTTCGATAACTCTGAATTTGATTGCACCTATTGCGAAAATGTGGTAGATATTCAACATAAGAATGGTGATCTTGTAGTTTTGAATGCCTATAAACGAAATAAAATGAAAAGAAAGAAATCATGTGTGCACGAAAACGAAATTGAATGCAATAATATCGAAAGAGAAACCCTAGTTGGATTGAATTATCAAAATCGCGTGAATTTGAAAGCGTGTTGATGAAATTGAATGATTTTTTGTTGAAATTGGCCGGGAAAACCTATAGTATAAGAATAAGATTTTAAAAAATTGCATGGTGGAAGAAAAGTAAGTTGGCGGAAGCATCATTTAATAAATTCTATAATTTTAATAGGATGTTGGTTCGGAGTAGAACCTGAAATAATTACTAAATATTTCAAGGGATATAAAGGATTTGATACCAGTATTAACTCTCAAAGTAAGTTGTATGTAAACATGTGATCGAAGGTTTTTCAACAAAGTTGCCAGACGGCTGTTTGATTTGACAACTCGATGTTACGATCTTGTATCAATTTATACTCTAAGGACAATCAGAATATATCTGATCAAAACGTCGACAGAACGTACACTGTTGCAACCATAAGTGTACTTAACCCCAGTATATACTGTACAAATGGTGTTTAGAATTTAAACACACGCAAAATAAACGTGTTTAGGAATGCGTTTAAATGCTAAGCGGCCATCCTCTGTACATGTCACAAAGCTAAACGTTTTTAGATTCTTGACACCTGTTTATATGGTTTTTAGCATTCAAATATGCTCAACATGTGAAAAAAGTGAGTACAATCTAAGTGTTAGAAATGTGTTTAAATTCTAAACATCGTGTTTACAGTGTACAAGCAATGTAAACTGCGGATACTTTCTTATAACATCATTATATAATGTATATAAAAATCTCGAATTTGTATATTTTTTAATTTTGCCAAAATTTAGATATAAAAATCTCCCACAATAAAGTGCAACTTTTCTGTGGTAATTACCATGTGCCTCAACTTAAATTATCATTTTTATTACCAAACTTAAATAAAAGCTTTAGAAAGCTTTAGTGGTCCAGGACACCCATTCTATATCTACTGCTTTGCATGCAGGAATCACATTACGAGGAAGTTTGCGTTGGCACCATGTCATATCTAATGAGTTGAACTAGTAATAAATGAATAATTAGCTGTTGTAAACTGCTTACCAACATAAAGACCTGTAGTATAAATGCAAAATAATGGTTCTTTCTCAAAGGCAAAATGAGACAGAATACAAACATACATTCATACATGAACACAAGAGTGAGCAGAAGTTAGTCAGGTGTGGACTGAACACAAAAGTTGTGATATAGTGTTGTTGGTTCAGATCAGATCAGAACAGATCAGATCTGAAGACGAAACGTCGAGTTGTCAAACCACAGAACCATGCATGCACACTTTTACAACTCATTCAAGATATTACATAGAGCTGTACCGTATATTTCTTCTTACCAATGTAAATATACTTAATCTTAATATATACAAGCAATGTAAACGGCGGATACTTGTTTATATTAGGGCGGTGCCGGTTATCCGGGTATCTGGATACCCGACTGAAACTGTCATTACCCGGTTCCATTTTTCGGTTCCAATTACTCGGAAACGACTTTTTAAAATTCGGACTTAACATTTGAGCGGTGCGAACATAAATCTGTGACTCTTGAACAATGTAATGTTTACACTTTTACAGACAAATATCTTTAATTTCAAGAGATTACACTCCAATAAAGCCTTTGTAGTATTTTACCAACATTTCCAACTGTTTGTGATACATTATATCGAATTATTAAGACTACCAAGGACCTGGCAGCGGCTGCTTCAAACAACTTATCAAACCAGCAGCGGAGGAGGGAATGTTTTACTTTAATAAAAACGACACAGTAAAGAACAGATCGATTTAAGTATGGTATCCTCTGTATTATAAAGGTCAATTTTGTTGCCATTTACAGTACATGTATTTGTACACCACCAAAGGCATGTTTTCATTTAAAATGAAAACGGGTATCCGGGTATCCGAAGTTTCCTGATTTCGGGTATCCAGTTCCAAAAATATCCGAAAACGCACACCCCTTCTTGTTATAACATCTATTCAGATAGTATGCCGTGCATTCCATGTTTATGTGCCCCTTGCTTTATTGCCTGTTTAAAACAATTAATAAATAAAAAATAAAAAATAAAAATGTTAAGTTATAAGACTATCATCCTGCCAGCGTCTTGAAGTCTATGACCCTATACTGTGTCTGTTAGCTCCATATATTCGTGTACGATCTGCTGGTCAGTGTTCAGTTCCCTCTTCATGTACCCCCTGTTTACAGGGGCTTCATTAAGGACTTCATATCCTTCGTCGTCTTGGTCCGAGAAGTCTGATTTTGTTGATGTTTCTGTGCCACTAAGCTGTCGTACCTTCTTCGTGGTCTTCAGGGGCGGTATTCACAAAACTACTTAAGTCACAAAATTGTAAGCACCCCACTTAAATACCCAACTAAGATGACCTGTTCAGTTTAAGCGGTATTCACGAAACAATTGCGCTAAGTACCCCGCTTAAATTTGCGTCTTAAATCTAAGCGTGGTCATACCAGTCTTAACTTTCTTAAGCGGGGCGCTTAGGTGTCATGGCGGCTTTTTTACGTGCCGCGCACCGCAGAGATCTAAACGAAAGAGCAATTCGGAGAGAAAGAGTATCGTAAAAGGTGCAATCCTCTTGCAGAATTTGATGACGGGGAACTTTACTCACGGTATATATTCGACAGAAACGGTGTTCTATTTATTACCGATCTAATAAGAGACGAAATTGCATCTCTGACCGAACGAAGCTGTGCCATTCCTCCCGAATACAAGTTTTGTTATTTTATCAAGAATTTTGTTTACGTTATTCAAACTTCCATAATCACTTGTACATAACACCACGATACTTTGGTTTATATGATTAAAGATATATATATATATATATATATAAATGACGAATTTCATACCAGTTCTTTGACTCCTTTCGATGTTTTGAGGCTTCTTCCTTCATCTTGCTGTTCATATTTTGCCATTTCTTTTGGAGTTCAGCGACATCCCGACGCACTGATGGAAACTGGGCATTCAGTGCATCAGCAATTTCTTGCCAGGCATGCATTGTGCTTGACTTGAGACGTTATTTTAGATGAGAAACGTAGTACATTCTCACGATTCTCCCACTCGTTAAGAAGTAACTTCTCCTACTCCGAATAGTTTGGCTTTCGGCTTTTTGCCTCTTTAGTGGCCATTGTTGCACGATTGCTATACAATGTATGTACATGTACATTGTGTGTCCGGGTGTTTTACACGCGCGCGTCTAATAATGTGAGAGGAGACGTGACGCGGACTCGAAATGTAACCAATCAAAATCATTGTTAGGGATAGATGTGCGTAATACACGCTCGTATATGTATACGAGTTAATTGTTGTGAGATAAGCGGGGGGTACTAAGTTAAGCGGGGTTCTTAGACGTTTTGTGAATAGGTAGTTAAGTGCTCCACTTAAGTTAGCGGGGTGCTTACGATTTAAGGGCAATCTTAAGTGCCCTAATAAGTTAGTTTTGTGAATACAGCTTCCGGGTAAGACAATTGTTGGTTTAACCTGATATTTAGGTAAATACCCTAAATTCGAACCTCGGTGATGTGCGCAAAGTTTGATTTACTACCCTTTTCATGGACAGTTTCTACTCCTTTGTTGTGTATCTTTTTTTTCTTCTTCTTTTTTTTACACAAGTGAGAGGTACTGCAGAAAACGTCAGTTTGCCCAATATTGCGTAAAATGTTACACAACACTTGTACCCAACAGTTTTACACACAAAAAATTTTTTTTTTTTTACACTTCTTTTTTTAGAGTGTATTCCAACAAAACTAACATGGCATTTGGGAATAGGTCAAACATACAGTATTAAAAATGTACAACCAGGATCACCGTTCACTGTCCTCAAAGACAATTTCAGACAATTCGTGTGCATTGCAGGTAACGACGTCGATAGGGGACCAAACTGCACGGTGACACCGCTGAGAATTGACACGACGGTCACCAGCGGTTTCATGCCTAGTAGTACAGCATGGCCTACCCAGACCGACTGCTACACATGGGTTGTTATTGCCATTTCGATAGGATCTGTTATCTCTGTTTCATCTATCGTCTGTCATATCTATGTAAAAAAGAAGATTCACGGAACGAAGAAAAGACAAAAAAGGCAAAATAGACATGGCATGCCAGCCAGAAGGCCTACGCACGGATTGCAAAATATTGCCGAAGGTGGTGCTTATGGCTTTTATGCCACATCTCTCGCTGATAGTGTGGTACCGATTCCATCAACAAACGCCATCTTTGCTTCAAGAGGACCTCATGTAATCAACGCAAGTGTCACCGAAAGACCGTCAGGCGTCAGGATGCAAGACGATGAAGGATATGAAGTCCCTAAGCAAGTTATCCCCACACAGCGAGAGCTAGAGAACATTGAACTCTTTGAACTACGGGAATCACGACGTGAAGTCCACCATGGCATATGTCTGAAGACCACGAACAAGGTACGGCAGCTTAGTGGCACAGTAACATCAACAAAATCAGACTTCTCGGACCAAGACGACGAAGGATATGAAGTCCTTAATGAAGCCCCTGTAAACAGAGGGTACATGAAGAGGGAACTGAACACTGACCAGCAGATCGTACACGAATACATGGTGCTAACAGACACAGTATAGGGTCATAGACTTCAAGACGCTGGCAGGATGATAGTCTTAAAACTTAATTTTTTTAATTTTTAATTTTTAATTTTTTTTTTTTTTAAACAGGCAATAAAGTAAGGGGCACATAAACATGGAATGCAGGGTATACTATCTTTCGTGAATAGATGTTATAACAAGAAAGGCTGTGCGTTTTCGGATACTTTTGGAACCGGATACCCGAAATCAGGAAACTTCGGATACCCGGATACCCGTTTTCATTTTTGTTGAAAACATGCCTCCGGTGGTGTACAAATACATGTACTGTAAATGGTAACAAAATTGACATTTATAATACAGAGGATACCATACTTAAATCGATCTGTTCTTTACTGTGTCGTTTTTATTAAAGTAAAACATTCCCTCCTACGCTGCTGGTTTGATAAGTTGTTTGAAGCAGCCGCTGCCAGGTCCTTGGCAGTCTTAACAATTCGATATAATGTATCACAAACAGTTGGAAATGTTGGTAAAATACTACAAAGGTTTTATTGGAGTGTAATCTCTTGAATTTAAAGATAATTGTCTGTAAAAGTGTAAACATTACATTGTTCAAGAGTGAGAGATTTCTGTTCACTCCACTCAAATGTTAAGTCCGAATTATAAAAAGTCGTGTCCGGGTAATTGGAACCGAAAAATGGAACTGGGTAATGACAGTTTCAGTCGGGTATCCGGATACCCGGATAACCGGCACAGCCCTAATATAAACAAGTATCCGCCGTTTACATTGCTTTGTATTATATTAAGATCAAGTATATTTACATTGGTAAGAAGAAATATACGGTACAGCTCTATGTAATATCTTTAATGAGTTGTAAAAGTGTGCATGCACGGTTCTGTGGTTTGACAACTCATCTCGGAACGATCTCGGAACACTTCGCGAAAGGCAGGGCGGGACGAGAGTGGTTCATTCATATAAACCTAGGCTTTCGCACGTACTTCCGATTGCTATTTTATGTACATTGTTGGATAGCTGAAACTATAAGCTTTCCAATGAGCTATTACATGTAAGATTTCGACAGGTAAAAGTAATATAATTTTTTGATTTAAATTTTGATGTTTTTTGTTGCGGGCGATGCGCTGTGCGTGTGGTCAAGCACGTACGAACTGAAAACCCTACAAAAATAGTCTTGACAAACGCTGTATATACAAAAGGCCTCTGTACCTGAATAAAAGTTGGTTGAATAAATGTTGTTAAAACAATCAAACAAAATGATGTACCGTTTCCTTATATTTATAGACAATACAACTGCTGTGGGCCTAACGCTACAGGAAAGTTAAGAGGAGTTTTAAACAATAACAGCTTTTAAAAGAAATGTCTTGCGTGATTTATATAATAGTGTCATCGAGAAGTTTGCTTTATTTCACTTAATCTGTTTTCTTAAAAGTCCAAATTCTTCTCGCTCTCTTTTTGTGTGGAGAGGATGAGCAGAGGTCTCTGGATCCTGCCACTGGAAACTTTATTCTTCCATGGTGTTTATATTGTGCAAGCTGCCTAATATAAATGGTGTAGTTTTTAACACCACAGTTTTTGCAGTGCTGTAAAGTCCACCAAAAGGTGCTCAATTTCCTCACTTTCCTGAATCTGCCACTGAAAACCAAACATACTAGTACCGTGTATGTTGTTTGTGGTTTCCTGTCATGTGCACAAATAGGGCCCAAACAGGAAAAACATTCTCACTTTTTTACTAAAAACAATTACAACTGAGACAGAAATATTTCAAGGGATATTTGATACCATCATCTTTACACTCTCTTCATCTGTGATCACTTTTTGTTTTCGAGATCGTTGGCTTTTACTGTGATTCACATGATGATTTCATTATGTGATCGCAGGGGTCAAGATTACACCTTTAAGAGGAAATGCAGCCAAAATGCTGGTTGATATTTTAAACGAGCAGATATAAAAAGGAAATAAATTGGACAATATTAAACCATTAAGTAGCCTTACATGTAAAAAAATATATATAATTCAGAAATAAGCAGACATAATATAAGGCAACAATATGTCGCCTCAGACCCGCGCGTCATCGCACTGATTTCAAAGCCAGAAACCGGAGACTTTTGTTGCATAAAAATGTCATCAAGAAAACAAACATGCGCTGGGAAAAGATTATGTATAGTGTCTAGTGATAACATTTAATAATAATAATAATGTGGACGTATATAGCCTAGTGCACGTATCCACCAAACTGGTGCTCAAGGCGCATTATATTATTACCCCTGCTCATCAGGCGCATAAATCATTCCTGAAACCATCTCAGCTCCCTGGGGAGTATACAGCTCAATTGTTGCCATTACAGTGCATATCAAACACAACAACCAACTCTGCCCTCACAGGTACCCATTTACCCCTAGGTGGAGAGAAGCAATTATGGTAAAGTGTCTTGCTCAAGGACACAAGCACCATGGTCGCGGCTGGGATTCGAACCCACATTCTGACGACTCAGCCATCAGAACTCAAATCCGATGCAATAAACCGCTCGACCATGGCACTCCATTATTTTAAAACATCTGAAACTGCAATAAATTTCCTTCGATGAAAACCAGGAAATCCATTAATTTTCTGCCTACTAAAACAATTACTGAAACAAATTATGAGGGTTAATTCTTTGTTACTCTGCAGGGGAAATAAAAGTTTCTTCTTCTCTTAGAAATGCGCAAGCTTTGCTAACCAAGATATGCGGGAATTTCTAGTAATTATAATGGATCTTTAAGAAGAAATGGCAACGATTTCGTGATGGGTACAGAGAATGCGTAGTGAGCGGGACCCCTGACCTAATTAACCCCTCTCCAAAATAACTAAACCCTATCGCTACCCCCTCCGATCGGTATTGATGGGGGGAATGGGGGTGGTCATTGCTATTGATGTTCCCCCATCAAATATATTGGAGGAGAAATATGTACACCCTGTCCCCCAGATTTTACGTTCATGCTAAAAAAGCGAAGATGACTTGAATTATTTTTCGGAAGCGATTTAGGCCTATATTGGGAAAGGTGCGTGGTTTCCCTGACATGCGCTGTGCCAGTTACAGAGCTATGTCAGTTACAGGGAAACAAAGTAAAAATTACATTTATCAAAGTGCAAGTTGATGGTTATTGTACAATACTAGGACTGCTTTGTGGTTATTGTGTGTTCAGTTAGTGTACCGTTAGCTTATCTTGACATTTGTCGTTTGGTAGAAAAATGGAAGGCCTCACAATTGTTGTTCTCTGTCTCGTATCTTTCTCAGAGGCTAGTGTTTTCGTGGATGAACCGGACAATCTTACCGTCGAGGTAGGGAGCGAGGCGACATTTAGTTGCTCCTTCGCTCAAGACTACGAATGCGATGATGTGTTCTGGGTAATTTCGGTCTCAGGGTGTACTCAAAGTCTCTTAACCGTGGGATTTTGCCGTACAGTATTACAGAATCCTTCCATAGATAGTCCTACCAGTCGGTTTAACCTTTCGTTCATTGACAATGTCAGTAATTTTAAGATCAACAATGTACTTTCCAGTGATACCGGGATGTACGCGTGTTACCTTTCAAGCATTAAACTATCTTCAAGGTGTGGACATCTGAAGATAGTCGACCCCCCTACTCCATTATGTTCTACATCACCAACGAGTGCAGCAGTTGGGGAAACTGTTAATTTGACTTCCAAAGTTCCCGAGGACAGCACTATTCCAACAAAACTAACATGGCATTTGGGAATAGGTCAAACAAACAGTATTAAAAATGTACAACCAGGATCACTGTCCACTGTTCAGCATGTCCTCAAAGACACCGACAATTTCAGACGATTCGTGTGCATTGCAGGTAACGATGTCGATAGGGGACCAAACTGCACGGTGACACCGCTGAGAATTGACACGATGGTCACCAGCGGTTTCATGCCTAGTAGTACAGCATGGCCTACCCAGACCGACTGCTACACATGGGTTGTTATTGCCATTTCGATAGGATCTGTTATCTCTATTTCATCTATCGTCTGTCATATCTATGTAAAAAAGAAGATTCACGGAACGAACAACAGACAAAAAAGACAAAATAGACATCGCATGCCAGCCAGAAGGCCTACGCACGGATTGCAAAATATTGCCGAAGGTGGTGCTTATGCCACATCTCTCGCTGATAGTGTGGTACCGATTCCATCAACAAACGCCATCTTTGCTTCAAGAGGACCTCATGTAATCAACACAAGTGTCACCGAAAGACCGTCAGGCGTCAGGGTGCAAGACGATGAAGGATATGAAGTCCCTAAGCAAGTTACCCCCGCACAGCGAGAGCTAGAGAACATTGAACTGCTTGAACTACGGGAATCACGACGTGAAGTCCACCATGGCCTAGGTCTGAAGACCACGAACAAGGTACGGCAGCTTAGTGGCACAGTAACATCAACAAAATCAGACTTCTCGGACCAAGACGACGAAGGATATGAAGTCCTTAATGAAGCCCCTGTAAACAGGGGGTACACGAAGAGGGAACTGAACACTAGCCATCATATCGTACACGAATACATGGTGCTAACAGACACAGTATAGGGTCATAGACTGCAAGACGCTGGCAGGATGATAGTCTTATAACTTAACTTTTTTATTTTTTATTTTTTATTTTTTATTTTTTTTAAACAGGCAATAAAGCAAGGGGCACATAAACATGGAATGCACGGCATACTATCTGAATAGATGTTATAACAAGAAGGGGTGTGCGTTTTCGGATATTTTTTGAACTGGATACCCGAAATCAGGAAACTTCGGATACCCGGATACCCGTTTTCATTTTTGTTGAAAACATGCCTCCGGTGTGGTGTACAAATACATGTACTGTAAATGGTAACAAAATTGACCTTTATAATACAGAGGATACCATACTTAAATCGATCTGTTCTTTACTGTGTCGTTTTTATTAAAGT
This sequence comes from Zoroaster sp. YZ-2022, assembly GCA_029582265.1. NCBI lineage: Eukaryota > Metazoa > Echinodermata > Asteroidea > Forcipulatida > Zoroasteridae > Zoroaster > Zoroaster sp. YZ-2022. The sequence goes on from CM055836.1 coordinate 28,213,377, forward strand.
AAAACATTCCCTCCTACGCTGCTGGTTTGATAAGTTGTTTGAAGCAGCCGCTGCCAGGTCCTTGGTAGTCTTAATAATTCGATATAATGTATCACAGACAGTTGGAAATGTTACTAAAATACTACAAAGGCTTTATTGGAGTGTAATCTCTTGAATTTAAAGATAATTGTCTGTAAAAGTGTAAACATTACATTGTTCAAGAGTCACAGATTTCTGTTCGCTCCGCTCAAATGTTAAGTCAGAATTTTAAAAAGTCGTTTACGGGTAATTGGAACCGAAAAATGGAACCGGGTAATGACAGTTTCAGTCGGGTATCCGGATACCCGGATAACCGGCACAGCCCTAAATAAACAAGTATCCGCCGTTTACGTTGCTTGTATATATTAAGATCAAGTATATTTAGATTGGTAAGAAGAAATATACGGTACAGCTCTATGTAATATCTTGAATGAGTTGTTAAAGTGTGTATGCACGGTTCTGTGGTTTGACAACTCGACGTTTCGTCTTCAGATCTGATCTGATCTGTTCTGATCTGAACCAACAACACTATATCACAACTTTTGTGTTCAGTCCACACCTGACTAACTTCTGCTCACTCTTGTGTTCATGTAAGAATGTATGTTTGTATTCTGTCTCATTGTGCCTTTGAGAAAGAACCATTATTTTGCATTTATACTACAGGTCCTTTATGTTGGTAAGCAGTTTACAACAGCTAATTGTTCATATATTACTAGTTCAACTCATTAGATATGACATGGTGCCAACGCAAACTTCCTCGTAATGTGATTCCTGCATGCAAAGCAGTAGATATAGAATGGGGTCCTGGACCACTAAAGCTTTCTAAAGCTTTTATGTAAGTTTGGTAATAAAAATGATAATTTAAGTTGAGGCAAATGGTAATTACCACAGAAAAGTTGCACTTTATTGTGGGAGATTTTTATATCTCAATTTTGGCAAAATTAAAAAATATAAAACTTCGAGATTTTATATACATTATAATATTGATGTTATAAGAAAGTATCCGCAGTTTACATTGCTTATACGCTGTAAAAAAGATGTTTAGAATTTAAACACATTTCTAAACACTTAGATTGTACTCACTTTTTTCACATGTTGAGCTTAAAACATGTTTGAATGCTAAAAACCATATAAACAGGTGTCAAGAATCTAAGCACAATTACCCGGAAGCTGTGTAAAAAGTAAGTTTATACTCCTGCACACGGTAACTTAGTGGTACGAACTGCGTAAGACTCACACCATGTGCGCGCGCGCGCAGGTGCATTCGTCGTGCACTCAGTCTACCAAGATGGACGAAATGAAAAAGACACTCACAACGTGGGGCTTCGAGTCCTTAATTCCTGTGTTCCAAGGTAACGATGATTTGTTTGTTTTGTTTTGGTTGGGGTGTTGGGGTGTTTGTTTGTTTGTTTGTTTGTTGGGGTGTTGGGGTGCTGGGGTGTTTGTTTGTTTGTTTGTTTGTTTGTTTGTTTGTTTGTTTGTTTGTTGGGGTGTTGGGGTGGGTTTTTTTTTTTTTTTTTTTTTTTTTTCTAATTTCAAGATTCTTAAATAATTTGCAGGATACCCCTGTATATTAATTCTCCACCATTGGTTGGTTTGAATAAGCCTACAATCATGTTTTCCATAACCATTTTAAATGCAAGAAAACACACAAGTCATTTCATGTACAACTGCAATGCATTGGAGGGTGGCAGGGTGTTTGTCTATGATCAACATGTCACTGCTTGTTGTCGCATAAGCTCTGGAAAACAAATGTCTACATGAGTCTACGTTATACTACTTTGCTATGTGAAGATGGCGAGTGTATTGTGTGTGATAAAACACATTGGAATCATGTGCACAATATAACGTTAACATGGGCCTTCTCGAAATTTTGTATAGACATGCACAAAAGAGGTCAAAAGAAGGTTGCTCATTGGCCCAATCTGTGCGCCGCGCGTGTATAGATGTGCGTTTTCCATTGTTTCATCATCGTTTTACCTCTAAGATGGCGGCGTGATGACGTCAACGCATAAGGTCTATATTGATCTAAATGGTCCAAACATAAGGCCATGCAATACAACATGGAGCATGCAGTTGGCAATGAGAGTTGCTAGTTTGTCAATCACTCTGACAAGATTGAGGGATTGTTTTTCAGTGTTAATTATTAATTGTTTTAACACTGTTCAAATGTATGCCAGTGTCAAAGGCCTACATATATTTTTGTATGGCCAAAATTAAGTTAACCCAATTTTTTAAATTAAAAATTTTTGATGAATGAAAATAGCACTTTAGTTTTTGATCATAAAATATTATGCATGTCTGAAATAAGGCAATTCATAAATTATACCTCCAGACCGAAGGGGGGGGGGGTCTGTATCTTGGGGCTGTGGAGGGAGGGGTTATAAAAACAGCATTAAAACAGTAAAAAATATTATTAGACATTGCAAATGCAAAAATTCATTTTTTTTTCTTTTACCAAAACAGATTGAGCAAGACGACAGTGAGCTGTATCCACAAAAGTCTACTCTTCTCTACCAGAAGTGGCCTACACTGTCAACTTGCATCCTGGCATATGCCAACAGTGTTTCGGCAGGATGGAAGAGATGTTATGGCGTTGAGAGTGTTAATGACACCAAGTTCACCAGTGGTATGTAAAGAAAATGCTTTGTAGCATTTTATAAGATGCAGAAGTTTAATTTCTCAGATTTATTTTCAGATTTCAAGGCTTGAGCTTCCAAAGAAGTAGGGCAGCCACCAAAGGGAGACATAAATGCTTTGTATTTTTGAATATTTGACAGATGTTTGTATACTTATGTGCACATTATTTGCAGATAAAAGAGTAAATTTTGCCTTTTTTGTGCTAGCCAGACTCTTTGAGGGTCGGAAATCAGTCAAAGGGGGTGGAAGAGCCTCGTCCAAGGAAACGCTCGACTATTTCATTGACTTCCAAAAGGTATGTGTTCTATGTAATTTCCATAATAATGTTAATAATCATGGGTTTAATGATGTGAATCTTCAAGGATCTTTTCCAACTCAAGTGCCTAGTAATACACTGTAAAATACAAAATTTGTCAAGCAATATCACTGATAAATTGTGTTGCTAAGCAACAAGTAATACACACTTATTGTCTGAAAATCTGAATCTGCTATGCAAAATCTTCATGTGCTTAGTAAATTTGTAGGATTGCCGGCTTTATGGAATTTGGCCAGGAGCTTTGCATTTAGAACACCTGGTGGGTAATTCATGTTGATGAGAATGTGCGTCTGAGTTAAGACTGGCTCATACTCAAGGGAAATAGGAGTTTACATTACAGTAGACCAATCCATGTATGTAATACTACGTGTGCCTCTCCGAGCATCACAAATACTTACACTTTATCAGACTTGGTTACACAATCATGGCTGTGATTAGTCATTGCATCATCAGTAGGGCTTAATGGATTAATCTATTCAGAGCGAATAATTGGCCTCTATGAAATATGAGTTTATTCTGAAAAATGGATTCTTCTGAAAATATTTAATGCAGTTTTCAGGTGGACCAACATATGGTGATGTGTTCAAAACTTTGTCCAACAAAAAGAATTGTGAAACCAAACAAACAGATGATTTGTTTTCTCATTAATATCACATCTAATTTTGTTGTGTAAATTTTATTTTTTTAGGAAGGTGTTGGCATCGATAACTATGTGAAGAAGATAGACCACTATGGCAGAAGCTAGACATTCATCCTGGTGCTTGGGGGGAAGTTCAAAGCTCCGATGCAGACCTTTGTCATTATTGAGCGGCAGGCCATCCCTTGTGAAAGTCTCCTTCAAGCAGTTGATAAATACTACAAGGCATTTAGGTACTAGACCTAAGTTATCCGCCCCAAGCTGCTGTACTTTGGAGTTTCCTTGACAATGTTGTGTTCGAAGTCAAGGTTTCCAATGAGGCAAGTGCTTTAAAAGCCTTCAGGGCCTAATATCATTTCTCACAGTCTTGATTGTAGACTAGCCAACTTGTTGAGTTACATGTTCACAGTATTACCAATGAAAAAAGCCCAAATAATTTGTTTGTTGTTAGTAGTATAAGAGGCGCTTTTCAGACCCCATTATTTTGTGAACTAAAAATGTGCAAAAATGAGTGTGTGCAAATGTGCAAACTTGTGTTGAGTAGTGTTAGCGCGCTAGCGCGAGAAGGCGGGCTTTAAGTATGACGTCCGTGACGTCATACTTAATGATGTGATGGTCAGACTTGTAAAAGTCTGACCATTATTACTGACAATTATGATGTCTGCTCTTGCTACAACTTGACAATTATAATGTATGATCTTGCTACAACCTGACAATATTGATGTATGTCCTTACTACAACTTGACAATTATAATTTTCCTTTCCCCCCTCTTAAAACCCCCTTTTGACAATTAAAATTTTTTGTTTTTATTTTTTTTAAACTTGGGGAAAATTTTTAAATTAAATGTCTAAAATTTCCGTGTTTTTAAAGGTTATTTAAAAATTCCCGGGCCGGACCGTGACGCCGGGTAAAAAAAAAACAAGCTCAAAATTAGTTTTTCCAAAATTTACCAAGTTTCTTCCCAAAAGGGAAATTTTTTTTGGGAAAACCTTTTTTTTAAAAAGGGGGGACCGAACCCCGGAATTTTTCCCCGGAGCCCTTCATACCAAAATACATTGAAATAAAAATAAAGGCCACAAATGAATGTTTTTTTTTTAAAGGAAATTTTTAAACAACCAAAAGATTTTCATGGGAGCCAAAAACCCAAAAAAAAAGGGATTGCCGGGTTTTAAAACTTTTTTAAAATTTTTGGTTTTTTTTCCCTTTAATTTTTTAACCCCTTTTAAAATAATTTATGTTATAAATTTTTCCCTGGGGCCCAAAACTTTAAAAATTTTTTTTTTTATTTTTATATTCCCAAAATGTTTTTTTTTAAATAAAATTTATTTTAATTTTTAAAAAAAAATTTTTATAATTGAGGTTCCTTTTTCCCAAATTTTTCAAAAAGGGTATTTTTAAAAAGTTTTTAAATTAACAAAGGGTTTTTTTCTTAAAAAGAAAAAAAAATTAATGTTTATTTTAAAAATTTTTAACTGAAAAAAACCTTTGTTCCAATTTCAAAATTTTGGCCCCTTAATTTAAAAAAATAAAAATTTTATCCAAAATTTTTAATCCTTTTAAACCAGAGGAAAACAAAGTTCAGGACTTGGGGCCCCGTCCCGGGGAAAATAAAATTTGGGGTTTTTAAAAATATTTGTATTTTTGTTTAAAAATTTAATTAAAACCCCATTTTTTGTAATTTTTTGTTTTCGCCCTTTTTTAAAAATGTTCTTTTAAAACAAAAGGGCTGTTTTTTGGAAAACATAAACCAATTGTCAAGATTTTCCAAAAGGTCAAAAAATTTTTATTTCCCCCCAAACTTTTTGGGAAACCCTTAAAATTTTGGAATAGAAATTTTAAGAAAAATTTAATTTTTGTTTTGTTTGTTTAAAAAATTTTTCTTTTTATCTTTCTAAGGGTTTTGGAAATTTTAATAAAAAATTCACCCGCCAAAAACCAGGCACCGCCACCCCCCCATCCAAAATTTCCAAAAACCACCCCCCGAAACGGGGGCCGCGGAACCAAGAAGGTTTTTTTTTAAATTTTTATTTCCCCACCCAAAATTTTAGAAAATATTTTTCACTTAAACATTTTGGTACCAAAGGGAGCGTAACGATAGAAAATGAATTGGTGTAGGGATTTTTGGGATACCCCTTAAAAAAAAAAGGGCATGGGTTGTACTTTAAACAGATGCCCGGGATGGGCTTCACCTTTGGTTTTTTTAAAGAGTATTATCCCGCAACTAATCCCACCAATATTTTTCGTATGAGTCTTTTAAAAAAAGATCCATTGCAACGTCGAATGCGTCAACAAAAAATTAAAAACACATAAAAACAAAGTTTACTAGAAGAAGAAAAAAAACTAAGTCATTTAAAAAAACAAAAATTATAAAAAATTTAAAAATCAACATGTTATATAAAAAACAAAAAAAGGGGAGGAAAAGAAAACTTATTTTTTTAATGATAGACAGGGTTAATTTTTTTTTATAGTTGAAAGCTCTGAAACAGCTGGAAGTATTAAAAAAAGACCCAGTAGAAAAAGAAACGACGATCCTCTGCTGCCAGTGTGGTTTTTAATTGTAGCCAGCCCTTTGAAGTATCGCATTTTAGCTTATTTCAATTCATAACTTTCTTAACACTAAAAAAAGAACCTTTGGGACATCGGGTCCCCAAATATTTAAAACCCAAAAACCCATGTCAGTTTTCAACAAAGCTTAACTTTTATTTTTTAATCTGAAACTCATGAACTGAAGCCAGAATGAAAAATTTTGGGGTACTTTTAAGAATGATTTTAAATTTTTTAGAAAGGCATGTATTAAGCATGACAAAATTATTGGTATATTTTCATCGAAAAGTATAGATCTTATAAGCCCTTTCTGCTCTGCCCCGGGACGAATATATCTTGAATTTAAGTTATTCAAATTTAAAACAAAAAATTTGGTTTAATTGAAATGAATATGTATTTTGGGGTTTATTTACATGTATTTTGGTGATTTTATACCAAAAAATTAAAGATGAATTTTAATGAAATTAAAAAAGTTGCATTCCCACAGAAACTGCATTTCAAGAGGAAAGTTTTTACAGGCCAGTTTTTCCCAAACATTGGGCTGTAAGTAAAACCACAAAAGTTCATTTTGCACCCTTTTTGGAGCTGTTTTTTTTCCAGGCATGCCAAAAGCCCCCAAAATTTTCCCCCAAAAACTTTCTAAATTGTCATTTTTTATCAGGAAAATTTGTTTCCGCCCTCCCCACAAAGACATTTATCAACCAAACAATATTTTTTTTAAGTTTTTGAAACATCCGAAAAAAATTTCCTGAGATCATTTTAAATTTATGATAAACTGCAAAAATGTGTGTCACACTTTTTTTTTAACAAGTTACCCCCCTTTTAACCCTCAAATGTAAAAAACAAGGTTAAAAAAAACAAAATTTGGGAGCCAACCTTATTTTTGGTTTGTTTTCAACAAAAAGAAAGGGCGTTTTTTTAATGAAGTAAATTAAAAAAAATTAAAATTTAAAATTAAATTTAAAATTAAAATTAAAATTTAAAATTTAAAATTTAAAATTTAAAATTAAAATTTAAAATTAAATTAAAAAGATTTATGTCATAAATTTAAATTTCAACGAAAAAATTTTTAAGATAGGGGGTTTTCTTTTCAGTTCATTTGAATCTCCCGCCCGTAAAAAATCTTGACGACGGGTATGCCCCCAAAAAATCGAACTTTTAAAACCCAAAAATAAAAACCCCTTGGTTCAATGATGATATCCGTAAAAAAAGGGAAAAATCCGCCGTCAATTTGAACGAAAATGGGCGTACAAGGGGGAAATTTGGGAGCATCGGCAAGAATCCCGTAACCAACGTGATTTTTTGTGAAGAAAATGAAACCAGGAAAAAATAACTCACACTCATCTTTTTGGGGAAGAGAGCTCGGGGATCAAAAAAAACCTTTAACATTGTTAAAAAGCTGCTTCATAAACCCAAACCCAGTGCCGGCAAAATTTTGATCGGGACCTCTAAAATGCATTTTCAAATTTTTTGTCAAAAAAGGGGAGAATATCCGTCGCCCTTTTTCCCCCCGTACTCGATTCATCACATACACAGTCACGCAAGGATCCCAAAGACTGTCTATGTTTTAGCCTACTTTGTTTATGGAGATCAAGAAAACCCCTCGAAAAAACCCTCAAAAATCATGGAACTTGATCCAGTACCAACTTTTGCTAATAAAATAAAAAATTTCGGGTTTTCTAAGTATTCCCCCAAAGTTGATCTTTTTCCGGTTGTTTTTGATAGCCCGAAGGTTGCCTGCCCCTTCCGAAGAAACCCAATTTGGGCAAGGAAGTTTTCAAAATTACGACCGGTAGGGGAATTTAAAACACCTGGAAAAAAAAGAGGAGTTGTTTCATCACGGGGTCTCGACCATGTTTTTGGGAATTTCCTGTCGGACACATTTAAATCAGGCCCAAAACCCCTTTCATGGAACGGAAACTTCCCCTTTTTTCCGCGTAAAAAAAATTTCATTTTTTCTGCCGGAGGGTGGGAAAAACACATTAGTTTTGTTAGATTTGGGGGCCCGCTTTTAACACAGTCGATCACAAAACCCTTTCTCCCCCCCTTCAAATCATTCTTAAAAACAAAACAGCCCCCGGGTTGGGTAGGTCCCACCTTTTAAAAGGGGCCCCAGCATGTTTGTATTGGTAACGGGGATTCCGGGGCCTGTTATTCTTTGGGCTATTCTGACCCCCGGGTTGTGCTCCCGGGCCCCCAGTGGTTTACTGTTTATAACCCTTTCCCTTTTAGATATTTTGAAGTTAAAATTTAAAATTTCCATGTCTACGCTGATGAAAACACAGCTTTTTCATTACTTTTTTTAAAACTTTTCAAGAACCCGCCGATTCCCGCATTACAACACTGGGAAAAAATGTTTTTAAAAGATTCGAAGTTGGGAGACAAAAATTCCTGTAATTGAAACGACGAAAAAAAAGAATTTGTTCTATTTGGATCACGTTCAATTTTTCAAAAATTTTTCCATTTTTTACAATTGGTGACCTTGCAGATAACTCCTCACCAAAACACGTAATTTGGGGGTTATATTTGACCCCGACAATGACTTTTAAAACCCCATATCTCCAACATAGTTCGTTTTATCATTTCAAACAGAAATATTAGCCAAAAAAGGAAATACAATAAAAGGTGCTGAACAAATTATACAGTGGGTTTTGGGCCCCCCTTTTTTTAAAAAAAAATAAATTTTTTTCAGATTTCAAGACTCAAAAAATAAACATTAAATGGAAAAAAAAATGTATTAGGGTGGTCAGAGAGTAACAAATTTGGGGGAAAAATGTCCAAAATGGGTAAAATTTTTTTAAACCAAAGGAATGGATTTGAAGTGGTGCTATGTTTTGTCCAATTTTTTTTATTTTTTTAGGGGAATGTTTGGGTTCACAGGAAAAACCCGTATGTTCCCCACACCTGAGCAAGTTTTCTGGAAAAAGTCAACCACTATCTCATGTAGAAAGGGAAAAAAACTGTTAAAGGTACCTGTCCTTTATTTCTTTTAACCCGCATGTTTGCACAAAACCGTTTTTGAGGCACACCACATCTGGAACATGGTTTTATTCCCTTTGGGGAATATAGTTAAAGGGGCCCTTATTTCATTGCATCTTTTGGTGCCATTCTGGGTTTAAAAGTGGCAATTTTTGGGAAAAATTTCCCTTTTCAAAAACCACTTTTTTCACCCCAAAATTTTGTATTAAAAATGTTAAGTAAATGATTCCCTTTCGTCGGGTGATAAACAAAAATTTTGCCCCCACACAAGTCATGTGTACTTTAAAACGGGCCCATTGATTTTGATTGCCAAAAAAAAAAATTCCCGTTTGTTTTAACCTTGTTTTATTTACATTGAGGTTAAGGGGGGTGAATTAAAAAAAAATTTTGACACAATTTTAGCAGTTTTTTCCCTAAAATAAAAGACCTTTGGAAAATTTTTTTTTCAGGGTGTTTCAAAGAAGACTTAAAATAAATATTGGTTATGGTTTAAAATGTAACTGCTATGGAGGAGGATGATAGGAAACAAATTGTCCTGATAAAACAATGACAATTCAAAATTTTGGGGGGAAAATTTTGGGGAAAAGTTTAATGACATGCCTGGAAAACAAAGCCCCCAAAGGGTGCAAGTGAACTCCCTTTTGATTACAGCCACAGGTTGGGAAAAAAAACTGGCCTTTCAAGCTTTTTCAACTTAAATGCAGTTACTTTGGGGAAAGCAATTTTTAATTTCATTAAACTTCATCTTTAATTTTAGGAAAAATCACAAGATACGTAAATAAATTTAAGATTTTTCATTTAAATTAAAAAGCAATGTTAGCCATAACTTTTAATAACTAGTTCAAGATAATATTCTTGGGGCAGAGCAGAAAGGACTTATAAGATCTATACTTTTTTTTTGTTGAAAATAAAATTTTACAATAATTTTGTTTTTGTTTCTGGGACAAACCCTAAAAAATTATCATGCATGGCCGTTCGGAGTTTCGATTAAAAAAAGAGGTTAAGCTTTTGATGAAAACGCTGACATGGGTTTTCGGATGTATTAAAAAATTGGGGATTTAAACCCCCAAATTTTTTTTTATGTTGAAAGTTATGAAAATTGAAATAAGCTGAAAATTTATACCAAAAACTGGCTACACATCGCCAAACTCTTTCGGCAGCAGAGGATCAAGTTTTTTTGCTACTAGCTCTTTCAGATACTACCAGTTATTTTCAGAGCCAACCCAATTAAAAAAAAAGAATATTACCATGTTTTATTAAACAATAAATAATATTTTTTCTCCCCTTTTTTCCGTTTTTAGATATAACCTGTTGATTTTCAATGTTTTTTTATTATTGTTCGTCCCAAAAGACTTAGTTTTTATCTTCTTCTAGTGACCACTTTGTTTTTATGTGTGTTTAATTTTGTTAAGACCACCGACGTTTAATGGGTCCTTTTTTTAAAAAGACATCATACTAAAGATATTGGGGTGATTAGTTGGGATAACCTTTAAAAAGCAATGTAGTGAAGTTATGCAGACATCCGTTTAAAGTACAATCCCTGGGTACATATATTTTTTTTTTTTAGGGCCCCATCCAATAATCGAAGACCCAAATTTATTTGCTATCGTTACGCCCCCTTTTGGGCCAAAATGTTTAAGTGAACTGTACTATTTACTCCGGGCGGATCCAGAACATTTTTTTGGGGAGGGGGTGAGAATCAAAAAAAATTTTTTCCACTACAAAAGGGGGCCGCTACTTTCCCCCGGCAACGGTTTTACAGTATAAGTAGGTCACCTCCTTATGTTTATCCTGGGACACTGTGGGAATGGGAGTGTTCTCCTCCCCCCTCCCTTTCGCTTTTTTTCCTTTTTATTTTTTTTTTACGATTTTAGGGGGGCCCGGGCCCCTTTTGCCCCTGGATCCGCCAATGTTACTAAAAAGTGAAGGGAGAAAGAATGGGGCGGATTTTAAAAGAACGTTAGTAAAAAAAGCACAGACGAGTGAAAAAAAATCCATTGGGGTCTTTAAGGGCTTTTTGTGCTTTTTCAATTCCCGTATATAGGGTCCAAGGTTAAGCCTCCCTCAACTTGTCATTCATAAAAAAAGGGGGGTGGAAATAAACATTGGGGAAGGAATGAGAGCTTTACATGATGATCATTTCATAACATATAATATACCCATGTAAAATTCGATGACCGCTTTTGTATCACCTTTCCCCCTTTTACCACGAAGTCCCAAATCTTGGTAAGATTTATTGACTTAGAGTAGAAACAACAAAGAGTAAGGATGTTTTGGTCTTATAGCCCTTTTAAAATTTTAAAAAGTTTTTTTGTATTTGGGATAAAAAAGGGCACGGTGGGCCCGGGCCCGGGCACTTTTTAACGGTTTCGATAATCCTTTCGGGGGAAGAAAATTACGTAAAGATGCCCCTGTACTGACTTTTTTAACCTTTTACCAAGGGCATTGTCCAGGGGACGACCCTTTTTTATATAAATAAACTAAAATACAAAGGGGAAAATTTTAAATTATAATTGTCAAGTTGTAGGTAAGGGTAAACATTATAATTTTGTGGGTTTTGGAAGAGCAGACATTATAATTGTTGTAGGGAAGGAAAAATACAAAATTGCGGTTGTAGCAAAGCAAACATTATAATTGCCGGGTTTTGGAAGAGCAGACATCAAAAATTTTTGGGGAATAATGGTCAATTTTTTGTTGACCATCACATCAAGGGATGACGTCACGGACGTCAAATTTAAAACCCCCCCTCCCCGCGCTAGCGTTTAACACTACCAACAGAAACAGACATTTGCACACACCCCATTTTTCACAAAATTTTTGTCCCCCAAACGGGTTAAAAGCGCCTTTTTTACAATAAGGTTATGAACCGTTATCATTTGGGATTATTTTAATGAAAAAAACGTTGATAATTGTTAACCGTATGTTTTTTTTTAAATACATACATTTTCCCTTTTTAAAACAAATAATTACAGTTGCCAAAATTTTTTGAGACTTCAATTTTTAAAAAAAAATCTTTTTAGCCCAGCTATCAAAATCAAACTAAAAAACATTTTAGAATTCAAAGGAGCTTGCAGACCAAAAATCCTTCCTCTTGTTGTTTTTCTTTAAGTTCAAACAAATCCACCAAGAGGGGGCCCTTTTGGTGGTCAAAGTGGCAAGTGAGCTTAAAAGAGGCTCTGAGACAAATTCTAGACTAACTATTTGCGTGGATTTTAAACATTGTACCCCCAAAAAAACAAAAATTTAATTTGGGACAATTGTTTTAGAGACATTCAATTTTTTGAAAAAAACTTTCCCGCCCCCCTATCAATAGTTAAAAATAAAAAAATATTCCAGAATTTAAAGGTTGTACAGACCATATAAAAAATCCTTCCTCTTTTTTGTTTTACTACTTTTAATTTGGGACCTTTTTTGGGCATAGGGGAAAATGTACCCGGGGCGAAAAGAGGCTGTTGGGCATATTATCTTTGTCACCCAGGGTGTTTGTAAACTTATCAAAGAAAGTGTGATTTTGTGTTATGGGAAATTTAACCCAAATTGATTTTTAAAATTGTTTTTTGTCATATAATTTTACAAAAAATTAAAAAAAGGGTTGATAATCCATTATTTATTTTATGCAGATCATGTCTTCAACAAAAAGTGTTATTAGTTTTTTTTAAAATCAAAATATTTTAAATTTCAAAGTTTAAATTTTGTTTTTTTTCTCTTAAAAAGATAGATAACCTGAATAAATTGCATTTTCAAAAAAAAAAAAAGGGGTTTTTTTTATTTTTATAGGGTTTAAATTTTAAATTAAGGGTTTATGTAAATTTCATTCCACTACACAATTGTTCCTTAACTTAAAAATTTGATTTAAAAAAAAACCATAAAACCGTTTACAGTGACCAGGGAAAAAAAGTGCAGTTATTTATTTATTTGCGCCCCAACCCCCCAACTGCTTTATTTTTAACCTGGTAAAGGCTAAAAAAATTTCCCAAAAAACAGGGTAAAAAAAAAACAACCTGTTGGGGAAAATAAATTTTAAACAATATCTGAAGATTTTTAAAAAAAGGGTAAACCTTTGGGGCGGGTAAGGTTTAACCCCAAATTTTTGGGCATGAAGGGAAAGGGTTTTGGGGGGTTTAAAACAATATTTGGGGGGAAAAATTTCACAATGTTTAGTAAATTTTTTAAATATCCGGGAATTATAATAAGGGCCCAAACCAAACCCCTTTTTACCTCGAAAAGGGTAAAATTTTTCCCAATATTTTTTTAGAGTGTAGTGACCCCGAACCCCTTTTCAAGTTTTTCATAACAGTTTCCCCAAATGCCGCACTTTGTTTGGGGATGTAGAAATACGGAGTAGGCGGGCGACCATCTTCAGATGTCCACACCCTTTAAACTTATTTAATGTTTTAAAAGTAAAACCCTAAACCCGGGATCACTGGAAAGTTACAATCTTTTAAATTTCCGGGGATTGTTAATGAAAAGAAAAATTAAACCAATTTTTTTTCCATGGAAGGGGTTCAGTGATGCTGGCAAGGAAGTTCCTAGGTTTTAAAGGACTTTCAGACACCCCCGAGTCCGGGAAAAAACCCCGAACACATTTTCCGCATTGGTAGTCTTGATCGAAGGAAAAAACCAAATTGCCTGCCCCTACATCGACGGTAAGATTGTCCGGGTTATCCACGAAAACACTAGCCTCTGAGAAAGATACGGGCAGAGAACAAAAATTTTGAGGCCTTCCATTTTTTACCAAACGACAAACCAAAGATAAACTAACGGTACAAAACTGAACAAAAAACCAAAGGCCCGTCCTAGTATTTCAATAACCAGCAACTTGCACTTTGATAAATGTAATTGTTAGTTTTACTTTGTTTTCCTGTAACTGACATAGTCTCTGTAAATGGTACAGCACGTCAGAAACCACGCACTTTTCCCAATATAGGCCTAAATCGCTTCCGAAAATAATTCAAGTCATCTTCGCTTTTTAGCATGAACGTAAAACTGGGGACGTGTACATATTTCTCCCAATATATTTGATGGGGAACATCAATAGCAATGACCACCCCCATTCCCCCATCAATACCGATCGGAGGGGGTAGGGACAGGGTTTAGTTATTTTGGAGAGGGGTTAATTAGGTCAGGGGTCCCGCTCACGACGCATTCTCTGTACCCATCACGAAATCGTTGCCATTTCTTCTTAAAGATCCATTATAATTACTAGAAATTCCCGCATATCTTGGTTAGCAAAGCTTGCGCATTTCTAAGAGAAGAAGGAACTTTTATTTCCCCTGCAGAGTAACAAAGAATTAACCCTCATAATTTGTTTCAGTAATTGTTTCAGTGAGCAGAAAATGTATGGATTTCCTGGTTTTCATCGAAGGAAATTTATTGCAGTTTCAGAAGTTTTCAAGTATTATCACTATATGATACATAATCTTTTCCCAGTGCTTTGTCAACGCCTGTTTGTTTTCTTGATTACATTTTTAGGCCAAAAAAAGTCTTCGGTTTCTGGTCATAGGTCGGCTTTGAAATCGGTGCGATGACGGGCGGGTCTGAGGCGACACTTTGTTGCCTTCTATTATGTCTGCTTATTTCTGAATTATATATTTTTGTATATGCAAGACTACTTCGTGTTTTAATATTGTCCAATTTATTTCCTTTTTATACACGATCTGCTCGTTTAAAATATCAATCAGCATTTTGGCTGCATTTCCGAAAACTTAAAGGTTTAATCTTGACCCCAGCGATCACATAAAGAAATCATAATGTAATCACATTAAAAGCCAACGATCTCGAAAACAAAAAGTGATCACAGATGAAGAGAGTGTAAAGATGATGGTATCAAATATCCCTTGAAATATTTCTGTCTCAGTTGTAATTGTTTTTAGTAAAAAATTGAGGATGTTTTTCCTGTTTGGGCCCTATTTGTGCACATGACAGGAAACCACAAACAAAATACACGGTACTAGTATGTTTCATTGCACGGTTTTCAGTGGCAGATTCAGGAAAGTGAGGAAATTGAGCTAGGATATATATACATATTTCCTGTTTAAGGCCCTTTTGGTGAACTTTACAGGACTGCAAAAACTGTGGTGTTCAAAACTACACCATTGGTGTT
>CM055836.1:28229114-28268369 GCA_029582265.1 Zoroaster sp. YZ-2022
AGGAAACCCACTGGTGCTGAAGTGACATTGGGCTCCTAATTACTGTGGTAAAGAAGGGTACTCTCTTACATAACTGGCTGGTAATGAAAGGGTTAATGAGTTGTAAAAGTGTGCATGCATGGTTCTGTGGTTTGACAACTCGACGTTTCGTCTTCAGATCTGATCTGTTCTGATCTGAACCAACAACACTATATCACAACTTTTGTGTTCAGTCCACACCTGACTAACTTCTGCTCACTCTTGTGTTCATGTATGAATGTATGTTTGTATTCTGTCTCTTTGTTGCCTTTGAGAAAGAACCATTATTTTGCATTTATACTACAGGTCCTTTATGTTGGTAAGCAGTTTACAACAGCTAATTGTTAATTTATTACTAGTTCAACTCATTAGATATGACATGGTGCCAACGCAAACTTCCTCGTAATGTTCTTCCTGCATGCAAAGCAGTAGATATAGAATGGGGGTCCTGGACCACTAAAGCTTTCTAAAGCTTTTATTTAAGTTTGGTAATAAAATGATATTTTAAGTTGAAGCAAATGGTAATTTCCACAGAAAAGTTGCACTTTATTGTGGGAGATTTTTATATCTAAATTTTGGCAAAATTAAAAAAATATAAAAAAATCGAGATTTTATATACATTATATAATGATGTTATAAGAAAGTATCCGCAGTTTACATTGCTTGTACACTGTAAACATGATGTTTAGAATTTAGACACATTTCTAAACACTTATCTTGTACTCACTTTTTTCACATGTTGAGTCTAAAACATGTTTAGATTGTGCTTTTCTGTGATGTGTGTTTGAATGCTAAAAACCATATAAACAGGTGTCAAGAATCTAAGCATGTTTAACTTTGTGACATGTACAGAGGATGGCATTTAAACGCATTCCTAAACGTGTTTATTTTGCGTGTGTTTAAATTCTAAACACCATTTGTACAGTATATACTGGGGTTAAGTACACTTATGGTTGCAACAGTGTACGTTCTGTTAACGTTTTGATCAGTATATTCTGATTGTCCTTAGAGTATAAATTGATACAAGATCGTAACATCGAGTTGTCAAATCAAACAGCCGTCTGGCAACTTTGTTGAAAAACCCTCGATCACATGTTTACATACAACTTACTTTGAGAGATGATACTGGTATCAAATCCTTTATATTCCTTGAAATATTTAGTAATTATTTCAGGTTCTACTCAGAACCAACATACTATTAATTAAAATTATAGAATATATTAAATGATGCTTCCGCCAACTTACTTTTCTTCCACCATGCAAATTTTTAAAATCTTATACTTATACTAGTAGATTGTATTAAAACCCTCACCCCTAGGTTTTTTGGCTAGGAACCTTCCTGAATCCTCCAAAATCCATCAGTGCACTTTTGGAAACATGCCCTAATTTTCGTTGATCGTTCATATTCAGCACTTATGACCTGTACTTCTTGCCAGGTAGTAATTTTGACCCATTTATAGAGGTGAAAGTACCGGTTTCCAACAGTGCTGAATTTTCCCAAAATGAGTGCCCCTTTTAGGATTTTGCAAGATATGGGGTGGTTTGAAACGCTCTCATGATTTATTTGATTTTTACGGAAGCGTTAAAGGGCCACAACCCCAAAAAAAAATTCAAGTTACTATATCGCCGCGGCGAGATACTATCTCGCCGCGGCGAGTTAGTATCTCGCCGCGGCGAGTTAGTAGCAGAGGTTTCGGTTGCACACGGTTAGCGGAACAGCGACTTTTAGTAGCTGTGACGTCATCACTCTTTGCGCACTAATGACGTTTTACGCAATCTGTCAAAGTGTAAAGTGTCGTCAACACGGATAACAGCTCCACTACACGTAAGTGAAAAACGGATAGTAAAACTCAGCAATTTCCTAAAAATTTCGAGAGAAAAACATAAATAATCAACCATAGAGATAGTTCATAGTTAGCATAAAGATAGTTCTGGTAGCATGTATGTTTACTTCTGGTCTCGGACTAGCCGCTGTATCTGTGGCAGTATGGGCATGGCCTAGGCTATATGAAAATGAAGAGGACCTCTTATGTTTCTTCACCACCAGAAAATTTAAAATTTGATTCCCCCATCCCATATTTAGTCAGTGCATTTAATAAGGTTTCATCTTTCATTTTCAGAATGGCAAAGAAAACCGTTAGATTTTACCCTGGCCTTCTGAGGGAAGTTTTGGCGATTTCAAGTCAAGGCCAAGGAATTTCAAAAATAGCATGGGAGGGAATCAACACTAACATGAATGATGCCATCAAGGCTAAGAACATTTATGTGACACTGAGGGCATGCAAAGATCGCTTTCGACACCTTCAGGATGCTCACCGAAGAAATTAAATGAGTTCTTTAAGGGCGTAAGTAATTTTTTAACAGAAAAAAAAATATTTATACGCATACAAATCACCATATAAAATTTAGGAAAATTTCAAAGAGGATATGAAAAAGTGTGAGACGGATGAAAAAGAGATGCAGGGGGTAGCCATTAGAGCAGCAGCAATGGAATCCCTGGTTTCTGCCAAGAAGGCCCAAAATGGTGACAGAAAGGTGCTTTTCTTAGGTCCCTTAGATTTGATTTGAAAGTCATCCACTGTTGCCAGTGTCGTTTTCTATCATTCTGATCCCTGGTGTTTTAACCAAAACAAATTTAAAGAGAAGGGGATTTTCTCACCCAAACTTTTACCCTTTGAGTTTTAAGATTTAATTTGAAAATCATTTCCTTGTAAGTGCTTTCATTTTGTTTATTGTTCTTTTTTAAACTGATCATTATTTCAGACACAGAGCTGACCCCACCACAAAGGAAATGCCGAAGCACAGCAGACTTATATGTCAAGTACCTTGAAGACAAACTGGAATTTGAGCGTGAAAAGTTTTATTTGGAAATAAAAGAAAGAGAAGCAAGGTTGGAAAAAGACAATGAAATGATGAAATGATGATGACCCTAACAAAAAAGTAAGGTTAAACATATTTTAGGACTGCACTGCTATGAATACGGTTTGTGAAACTAACACATGTTGGTGATCATAGAATTCCATGATTTGATTCCTCTGGCAATATTTCCCCCGTTGATTTTGAAAACCGTGTTAACGTTTTCAAGTTTTGCAATTTTATTCCTGCATTTCATTGTTTTGTCAGGATTTCCAGCATCTACACATGGACATGCATTTTTAAATTTGTCATTTTGTGATATGTTTCAAGTCCAGAGTTCAATTAAAGATGGACTACAACGAGAACTCTCACATTAAATTGACTATCGAACCTTGTTTATGTTGTGTTCAGGTAACAATTTATTGTTGTGGTCATGTTTTTCTCTTTATAATTTTGTTGCAATTTGACCGAAAAAATTAGACCCCGCTTCTTCGATTTTAGAAATTTCCCGCCCTGCACTGGTTCCCGACAAAGACCCATTGAAAATCCACTATGAAATCCACGATATAGTACCAGCGGACTTGTAAACCAGCGAAAAGGGATGACGTATAACCCATGAGCACCGAGAGTAAACAGAAGACGCCATGTTACTTCCGTATATTATACATGCGTTTTCATGCGTCAGCAGAGCATGAAGTTTTTATGAAGCTTTTTTCGACGTTTTTGTCTAACAGTTATAATGCCGTATTCATGTGTTGTTGGTGGATGCACTAGAAATAGTATTAAGAATCCAGAGACTCATTTTTTTTCAATTTCCGCGGATCCTGCGATATCAAAGGAATGGGTGAAGTTCGTGAATAATACACGAAAGGATTTCACCTTCATGCCAAAATTCCTGGATCCGCCCCCTGATATATTGCCTGTTTTTTCACTTTATCTGGCTCCCATGTATTTAATCTTTTATAATCTTTGCTATTGTTACTTTAGGTTATTTTATTATATTTAAAGGGCCTGGGAGCATTTTATTCAAATGGATTTGGTGCTATATACATGTCTTTTATATATTTTTTATTAATATTTGATTGAAGACAGAATGACATGGCCTGTACACATTTATTGTTATTCTATTCTTGTATTTTACAATTTATTGCCACTGTACACTCAGAACAAGTTTTAAGTTTTATAGGCAGAAGTACATGAGATTTACAATATTAGTTTTTGTCACACTTCTCCCTTTTGTGATGCAAAGCCAAAAAACCTAATTGAATTAGCTTTAATCCAAGAAAATCTGAACCTGCTCAGCAGTAGAGTTATGCTGATTGTAAGTTTTTTCCTGGGAAAAGAGCAGCAAGTGTGAAACGAATTTCAAAGGATTTCCAGTTCGGTTTAACAGAACAATGGCCAAGTTCCAAACAAGTATGTACAGGATTTTGATTAAGTTGTTTTCGTCATCAAGAGGCAACTTTTTTAATTTTGATATTTTAACCTCAAAAATAACTCAATTGTTGGTTGCAAATACATACATATTTTGTCTTGTCATTTATTCGAAAGTACTAAGGTCTTGTAAAATTTTCAGTTCTTGGCATCTTTCTGCCATACCGAATTTGTAATGTTTTTACCATAGTGTATTGTTGGCAACATAAAACAAGTTTATTTCACATTAGTGCTAAATTAATCAACTTCTCCCCGAAAAGACAAAAAATGAAATACACACTTAATTGATTCTGCCATTGATCATGGTTTATGAACGAAAAATATAATTTGTAACTCCCTACAGATCATTATATCTTGGGAATTATTTTACAATTTTAAAAAATAAAACAAAGCAATTCGGCCTCATCCAGTGGAGTATACGAAAATCCTTTTTACTGTCCATCCGGGTTGGGGAACGTCCTGCGGATTGCGTCCATTCCACATGTTGGCAGTGGCACCCGGTTGAAACGGCCAAGATAACCCCAACACCACCTCACCACTTGCCGATATGCAACATGGCGATATTTTCTGTAAAACAAAACAAAAATCAGACAAAATTATAAACATAAGATTTGTGATTTGCATGGTGGAGTATCGATATTGTTTACGTTAACACCATGTGAAACTGAAATGCTATAAAACTATAACCATACCAAAAGGCAATCATGATCCAAAGTAAACAATTACATACATGTAATGCATGTACAATAAGATATAGATGCACGTGGGTCAACCAAGGTCATATTCAGTTGTGTGCGGTTACTCTGAAGTAAACACCGGTGCTCATTCTGGTCAATCAAAAGTAATATGCTTGATATGCAGATCATTCAAAACTGACATTGCTCTAAAATATTAATTGAAATTGATGGTACATTGGCTTTGTACATTCAGTCAACACTCAAATCACTTACTGGTCAAGCGTTCCTTCAACTGCATCTCTGAAGATACGCTGTTGCAAGCACTCCTGGGTGGAGGCAGATCGCATCAAACCAATCATGGATGGTAAGGCACTGGTTGGGATCATCCACGTTGATGTCCAGCTGCCGCATCATGTTCTCTGTCTTCTCAACTTCTTTGCAACATATACAGTTTGCGAGCAAAGGCTGAAGAACACAATGTCCACACGAACACCTATTACAAAAAAAAACAAGTTTGGAAAATATAATTTTAGTAACTTTGTCATTGGGGTTGCACTACTTAAAATTGATCTTGAAATACATCCCCATGAACTGATCAAGGACAGGTACATCACGAAGGAATACATTTTTTCCATGGGCAGATCAAACATTTTTATTGTGCAGGGGGCTACAACCTTTGATTTGAAGGGAAAGACTAAATGTCAATTATGCTTAAAGCATGATGGTAAAAGATCATGATTTTATTTGAATTTTGAGCAATGATTACTTTCCCATCATGTCTTCATAAATACTGGCTAATATTGCCAACAAATCATAAAACGCAAGACATAGTAATTACCCCCAAATTTCCACTGTACATGTATTGTACACATGTACCATTGTACACATGTACTACTACATTATGTACCTTGGGTCTCCATCATGTTCGTTCATGTTTTTGTCAAGTATAGCCTACAACTATTTTTGTACAGCAGAAACGAATTGATCAAACGAAGCATCATTCAGTATTTCATTCATTAATCATTTTGTGGGCTTACCAGTCTGTGTTTAGCCGTCTATCATCAGGATTTGGTTCGTCGTCTTCGGCCTGACGATCACCGTCACCGGGCTGGTCAACTGCAGGCGCCGCAAGTGGGCTCGAACCGGTATGGTTCAGCGCCACGTACTTCGACATTCGTCATCGTCTTCGCCTTCTCTCGTCTGGGAGCTCCCTCATCGCTACAGCTGACATCACTATCCTCAGAAGTGCCTATATGAAACTCCTCTTCCTCATCTATACTGTGATCTTCCCAATATTCGCTGCTATCGGACATTTTCGCTGTTTTTCGGTCTAGAAGATGTCGCTTGTCCGCTGTTGTTCCGCATTGCATGTATGGTAAATGCATACAGTACACACGATCGACTGTTGTGCGTGGGCGGGTAACAAAGCGTCATGGGTGCTACGTCACACACGAAGTATGAATTATTCATGAGTTGAGGGCTTTTGGTGAAACTGGGCTTTTCTGGGTCGTTTAACGCCGATCAAATTGAGTTTTTTTTGCATGAAGGAAGAAGTTTTATTGAATAATAATAATATGTTAGTAATCATTACACATTTCTTGAACGAAAACAGCAATACAGCACTTATCATTATTCCGTTGTAGTCCATCTTTAAGCTCAAAGTGTGGGTTAGAAGTGAAAATTTTAATATACATTGTAAACATTCCTAGATACTTAGAATGTTGAGCAAATTTTGGCTCAACATAAACACAAGTGACTAAATGTAACAACACATGTGGAGAGTGGATACTTGCTTCAAGTTTGACTGTTTTCACTGCTTTGCCTCATGTAAAAAGAACACTCAGAGATAGCCAAAGGGCCCGTCATGAGTTTAAAAAAGTCAATTTTTTTTTATAACACCTGAACCATTTTATAAAGATTCTGCATATTTTTTAGAAGACCTGATACAATATATCAAACCAAAACACAGGTTCCACAGGTAACATGACAACAATTCACATTGCCAGAATTTGATGTAGTATGGACGACTGGTAGTTTATTGGTTTCTAAGGAATAGTACACAGTCTTTACAGTCTAGGCACACAGTCTTTACAGGTTCACACGATGCAATAGTACAGATGGTATACATCATATGACTATTTAGTCATAATTTATGTATAAGGTATTATAAGGTCTTTTTCAGATTTACATTGTGTATGTACCACTTTAAAAATTTAAAAATTAAAATTAAAAAAATTAATACTTTGTATCCCCTTTTTTGTCCTTGGTGTACAGGTTTGTGTTTTTACTAAACTGTCTTGTTTTTATCATAAATTTCATATCATTTATATCATTTTTTAAGTGCAATGACGTGTGCAGTCTTTTGTTACTTCTCGTCTTTTACATGTATAGTAGATCCCTTGTCCAGTTTCTTCCAGTTAAATTATTGTTTTAAAGTTTGATGTATTTCATTTGATTTTATTCATTTATTTATTTAACATTTTTAAAGACTATACCCATTTTGTTAAAGGGTTAATAAACCCTGAGACAACATTTTTACGTATTGACATTATGTGATAACATTTTCCTGTTAATATTTTCTTTATTGGCTTTTGACCAAAAAAAAATTACTATTTAATGTTCAACGGGTGCCGCCATCTTGGGACTCTGTGACGTAGCAGGGTTCCATCAAGCCAGACTGTCGTCACAAAGCGAATTCAAAAAGATGCATGTTGCAGTGTGGCACATACACGACGTGGCTTAACAAATCTGAAGCGCATAATTGGACTATTTGAGGCCGCGCGTATGTGCAAAACATCGTTTAGAACTTGCACTGTGACGATGGTCTGGCTAATGGTACTCTATTACATAACCGGGTCCAAATATGGCGTCACCTGTGGAACACTAAAACACAATCATGTTTTTGGGGTCAAAACAAATTTGTCTTGTGGTTCACTATCCCTTTAATTTTATTTTCAGCAAAGGTTTTATATTTTCAGGGTTTGTAATTTTTGCTTGAGTAATCAATCCCCGTTATGTAATTTGCATTTGTTGTTGCTGTGATTAAAATCAATGTTTATAAATATCTTACAAAGCTAGCTTCATTTTGTCAATATGAATTATAAGGTTGTTCCCTTCAAAGTGTGGGTGTAAGGAAGCTTTGCCCAATTTCATGGAATTCCTCATTGTAACAATCGTCTTTCCCTGCTCACCGAGCTACCAACATGAACAGGAAATCAGTGTTAAGTTCCCTTTTAACCAGGGGAACATTTTATTTTGTTTTTCTTACAGAACATGAAATTGGGCACAGGAAACAAATTTATATAGGCCTTTACAGTAAAGAAAAATAAAAAATAAATAAATTTAATAAAGTGCACAGCAACAGAAAACAAAGACTACTGTTAAACTTGCTGACTGATCAAGACCTGACAATTTTTATTCTAAACTATACTTCTTCTTTTTTTTTTAAATCTCGTGGATCATAAATATAACTTAGTTATTGAAAGCCTGACATTCCAAAAATCACTAAATTCTTACAGATACAATCCTTGACGTAGGATTCATAATTCAGGGGCTCATAACGCAGACTTACTATATCATGAATGATGGAATCATGCTAAATAGTTCTCCAAGGAGGGTGCCGGGTCCAGCTGGAAGTAACTGCTTGTCTGATTTTCATAGATACAAGTATGGCAGTTAGTGAGGGGCCCGCCAATTAGGTAGTACTTTGCCACTGGGGATAACAGTACTTTCAGGTTCTTGCGAAAGTCAAGGAAGGCAAACATTTTTATCATCTTCCCGAATACCCACTCTACACATTCTCGTACTGATGACATTCTTGAGTTGAATTCTTGTTGCTCAGCCCTCAGGTTTGCCCCTTTGAATGGACCTAGTAGATAACGTCTCATTGGATAAGCAGGGTCCCCATAAAGCGCGTAGGGCAGGTCATTTCTATCAGTCAGATCTCTTGCCTCAAATTCTTGCAGCAGTCCACTCATGCGAAGGAGAGCACTATCATGTCTTCGACCTTCTACTGGGCCGTAAAGATGAGCAATCAACCCACAAGGTATCACCACTGACTGGAATTTTAAGGCATGTATCCTTTTGTGTCCGTTATAACACACTCGCTGATGATGAGTTGGCCTACAAATTGGACGAACTGTCCCATCCACGAATCCAAAGCAATTCTGCAAAGGCGCCCTTTTGTCATGAATAACTTCTGCATAAACTTGCAGTTGTGCAGGATCTAGCCATGGTTTATCAAGGGATCATCAGAAAGTGATGATGATGCAAAATAATTATACAAAACTTCAACGGTCTCATTGATAACGAGCGAAAGGGTGGATTTCGGTCTCCCAAAAAACTCTTCCAAGTCCGATAGGCAATTTGGGTAAGCGAATCTCCTGAGGACCATGCAAATAGCATCAAAGCTACTGCAAGTGGACCCGTTCTAATTAAAGTTAGTTTCTGTGGAAGTCCAAGTAGGCCTAAATGTCGTAGGCGGTAAATGTCATCCTTTAAAAATCTGAACTTATCTAAGCACTGATTATCTGTTAGCGTTAAATATATCAAACCTGGGCCAGTCTGGATTGAATGTGATTCTCTTTGGTATCGGTGCATTGGTCAAGAGAAGGTATATAAAGTCATAGTCAAGTCATAGTCAAATTCGTTTTCAACTTTAAGTTTGCGCCCTCTATAGCCCATCGTAAATGTAACCGCGACGATCGACGAAACACCCAAACTACACGTCTGAACGGTTACCCGTACTGTCATGACGGTTAGTAACTCGCCGCGGCGAGATAGTAACTCGCCGCGGCGAGATAGTAACTTGAATTATTATTATTTTTTTTGTGGCCCTTTAACGCTTCCGTAGTAAATAGTCAAGATTCCATCCATTTAAATTGTTTGCCATTAGGTTTATCATCAGCTAGGGCTAGTTGTATCGACCAACATAGTTTGTTTTTGTTCTTTCAGTTAAGTCACATAATAGACAGTGTGAACACAAATCACTACCCACGGCAGAGATCTATGGAATGCCGAATACAATAGAGGGCCATAGTTTTTCTTAGTCAGAGTATGAGGAATTTGTGTGGTTTACGTAAGTGAATTCTTATGGTTTAAAAGCTTTGATAGTGAGGCAGGGTTTATGCAAATAGCAAGACAGGGGTATGCAGGTTTTGGGCGTAGTCCAGGGAGAACTCCATGAGAAAGCAACGAAGCAATGTGAATTTTTTTCCCTCTCTGTCAGCTGCTGGTGCAGTTATGTCAGCAAGTCTGCTATCAAGGAGGGCTCAAATTAGGGCCAGCTAATTTAAAGAAAACTTAGTGTTTTTGCTTGTGTGGCAACATAAAATATTTATTTTGCTGTGTGCAACACCAACTTTTAATGGTGAACATTAAACCGGGCAGAGTGGAGAACAAAAGATTAAATGAGCAAGATCCTATGAAGAAAAGCTGCAAGTAGAAATTATTCGTTGAATTTTCAAAGTTCAAGAATACACATTGGATTATAAAATATGTATTTCAAGAGAGATGTTGACGATTATTTGAAGATGAGTTTAACAGAGCAAAATTGTGTTTAGTCTCGAACCAAGCTGTGTAATAATATGACATTAACACTATTGATTTAGTTGTGAATTTGGTTGGCAAAAATATGTTCATTTTGCAAAGTTATGAAATTTATGCAGCCTCCCCCATGTAAATATTATCAGATTGTTGGATTATTTTAATTTTATGATATGATGTAGATTGCCAATTAGTGGAGGTATACAAAAACTGTTCACTACATTGCTAGATTAAGGAGAGCAGGGATGGGCAACGAAGGCAGAGACATATCCAGACAATTTTGCTAGTCAACTCTTGAGGTCGACGGACTCTTAAACAACTGTTAATTCAGGCCCACCATTTGAGCGGCAGAGGACACCAAATTTGAACTTCACACCTGGCTCTACCATTTTCTAAAGTAATAGTGGTGGTATTATTTTCATTTAATAGGCTGAAAATTATATAGTTGGGGAACCTTTGGAATTTTAAAGATGTTATACTCTAAGATTTCACATTTTAAAGATTTTATGTTTTGAATATTGAGTAGTAAGAGAATTGTTTTGCGTCGATAATAATAATCTAAGAGAAGTTTGTGTAGTTTCGTTTCCGTATTTTCTTTCATGTCGACGCGTCTTTCCATCTTGACTATATAGTACCATTAGCAAAAATAGTCTTGACAAACGCTGCATATACAAAAGGCCTCTGTACCTGAATAAAAGTTGGTTGAATAAAAGTTGTTTTAAAACAATCAAACAAATGATGTACCGATTCCTTATATTAATAGACAATACAACTGTTGTGGGCCTAACGCTACGGGAAAATCAAGAGGACTTTCAAACAATAACAGCTTTTACAAGAAATGTCTAAATATGATTTATATAAGTGTGTCATCGAGAAGTTTGCTTTATTTCACCTAATCTGTTTTCTTAAATGTCCAAATCTCTAAATACTTGGCAAAATCGGACAAGTAGCCCCGTCTGGTCCCCATCCGGCAGCTGCTGTACCGGTATAGCACATTACTTACTTTGTCATGGTTTGTACTAGGATTTTGTTTCGCCCGTGAGCTCCCGGCGCTATATTATTCGTGAATTATGAGCATTTTTTGGTCTTCTTCTCACTCTCTTTTTTTTGTGGAGAGGCTGAGCAGAGGTCTCTGGATCCTGCCACTGGAAACTTTATTCTTCCATGGTGTTTATATTGTGCGAGTTGCCTAATATAAACACCAATAGTCAGCGGCGTAGCCACGGGGGCCTGGGGGCACGTGCCCCCCCCCCCAATTTCCAGTGCCCCCCGCAGGTGCCCCCCACGAAAAATCCTCATAGTGCCCCAAAAAACAGAAAAGAAAAAGAAAATGGAAAAAACCCATACCCCTGGGCCCTCGCACTGAAAAGCAATGCCCCCCCTGTGCCCCCCCCCCCCCCCACTGAAAAAGTCCTGGTTTTTAACACCAGTGATGTCAACTTTATTATTTTGCGAGTTGCCTAATATAAACACCAATGGTCAGCGGCGTAGCCACGGGAGGTCCTGGGGCACGTTTTCCCCCACAAATTTCCAGTGCCCCCCCCCCACGAAAAATTCTCATAGTGCCCCCAAAAAACAGAAAAAGGGAAAAAACTCATACCCCCTGTGCCCCCCACGGAAAAAGTCCTGGTTTTTAACGCCAGTGATGTCAACTTTATTATTGTGCGAGTTGCCTAACATAAACAACACCACAGTTTTTGCAGTGCTGTAAAGTCCACGAAAAAGGCCTTAACAGGAAATATATATATACCGGTATCATAGCTCACTTTCCTCACTTTCCTGGATCTGCCACTGAAAACCGTGTAATGAAACCAAATAGTATACCGTGAATTTTGTTTGTGGTTCCCTGTAATGTACACAAATACAGCCTAAACATATACTCACCTTTATACGAAAAAATGACGTCTGAGATAGAAATATTTCAAGGGATATTTGATACCACCAACGTTACACCCTCTTCATCTGTGATCACTTACGATCACTTCCCCTCGAGATCGTTGGCTTTTAATGTGATTGACAATGTTTAATATTATGAATTCATTATGTGATCTCAGTTTTACGAGGAGTCAAGATTACACCTTTATATGCAGATGAAATGCAGCCAAAATGCTGATTGATATTTTAAACGAGTAGATCGTGTATAAAAAGGAAATAAATTGGACAATATTAAAACATGAAGTAGTCTTGCATATAAAAAAATATATAATTCTGAAATAAGCAGACATAATAAAAGGCAAAAATTTTCGCCTCAGACCCGCGCGTCATCGCACTGATTTCAAAGACTTTTTTTGCCTAAAAATGTAATCAAAAAACAAACAGGCGTTGACAAAGCACTGGGAAAAGATTATGTATAGTGTATAGTGATAATACTTGAAAACTTCTGAAACTGCAATAAATTTCCTTCGATGAAAACCAGGAAATCCATGAATTTTCTGCTTACTGAAACAATTACTGAAACAAATTATGAGGGTTAATTCTTTGTTACTCTGCAGGGGAAATAAAAGTTTCTTCTTCTCTTAGAAATGCGCAAGCTTTGCTAACCAAGATATGCGGGAATTTCTAGTAATTATAATGGATCTTTAAGAAGAAATGGCAACGATTTCGTGATGGGTACAGAGAATGCGTAGTGAGCGGGACCCCTGACCTAATTAACCCCTCTCCAAAATAACTAAACCCTGTCCCTACCCCCTCCGACCGGTATTGATGGGGGAATGGGGGTGGTCATTGCTATTGATGTTCCCCCATCAAATATATTGGAGGAGAAATATGTACACCCGTCCCCCGGATTTTACGTTCATGCTAAAAAAGCGAAGATGACTTGAATTATTTTTCGGAAGCGATTTAGGCCTATATTGGGAAAAGTGCGTGGTTTCCCTGACGTGCGCTGTACCATTTACAGAGCTATGTCAGTTACAGGAAAACAAAGTAAAAATAACAATTACATTTATCAAAGTGCAAGTTGATGGTTATTGTAAAATACTAGGACTGCTTTGTGATTATTGTGTGTTCAGTTAGTGTATCGTTAGCTTATCTTGACATTTGTCGTTTGGTAGAAAAATGGAAGGCCTCACAATTGTTGTTCTCTGTCTCGTATCTTTCTCAGAGGCAAGTGTTTTCGTGGATGAACTGGACAATCTTACCGTCCAGGTAGGGAGCGAGGCGACATTTAGTTGCTCCTTCGCTCAAGACTACAAATGCGGTGATGTGTCCTGGGTATTTTCGGACTCAGGGTGTACTCAAAGTCTCTTTACAACCGTGGGATCTTGCCGTGCAGCATTACCGAATCAATTGATAGATAACAGTCGGATTAACATTTCGTTCATTGGCAATGTCAGTCAGATTAAGATCAACAATGTACTTTCCAGTGATACCGGGATGTACGCTTGTTACTTTTCAAGCATTAAAGCATATTCAAGGTGTGGACATCTGAAGATAGTCGACCCCCCTACTCCATTATGTTCTACATCACCAACGAGTGCAGCAGTTGGGGAAACTGTTACGTTGACTTGCAAAGTTCCCGAGGACAGCACTATTCCAACAAAACTAACATGGCATTTGGGAACAGGTTCAACACGCAGTATTAAAAATGTACAACCAGGATCACCGTTCACTGTTCAGCATGTCCTCAAAGACACTGACAATTTCAGACAATTCGTGTGCATTGCAGGTAACAATGTCGATAGGGGACCAAACTGCACGGTGACACCGCTCAGTCTAATTACGGTCACTGTGCGATTTTATCAAAATCGTATAGCAGACAGTCCTATATTAACATTCGAATGCAATGCAGACGCATATCCTAGTACAATGCAATACACGTACTCATGGTATGTTAGAAGTAATGATTTTGGAAACGACCCTTTTCAAGAATGGGTATATATCAGTACACAAGGCAGATACAGAGTCACCAAAACGATGGAAACTCTGATGATCTACAACTCTCCAAAAGATGACGATGGTCTGCAGGTGAGATGCACGGCTACTAATGATATCGGCATTAGCAAGACGAGTGATGCAGTGACTGTATTCCACTGTCCCGACGGCGGTTTTGTGTCCGAGAGTCCAGGACGATGTAACCAGCCCGGTGTAGTCGTTTACATATTGACGGCTATCCTTGTGATTCTTGTGATGTTCATTGTCTGTTACAGCATCTATGTGAGAAGGAGGGTGTCGAAAACTGGGATGACAGAAGGCAGCGTGCCTTCCCAAGGCGTTCGTAGCGGGCAAAACGGCAACGCAATTGACGACCAAAATATGACCATGAGTGACAACGATACTACTCTCACTGAACAAAATCCTACAACATCTTCTTCTTCTTCTTCTGGTAGTCCCAAACCATCGCTAGATCCACAAGGTCAGGCCTCCCCCAGGGTCAGTCCAGACCTTGGAAGTGTCGATCCCGGCATCGGAGGTGTCAAGCCTGATGTAGTACCGGTAGTCAACACTATCTCCCCAAAGCCACCACTGGCAACGAGGAAACCCATCTTGTCAAAGAGAACGCCAAGACGTGGACCGGCAAACCACAGTATGAGAAACATTGATCCGTCCACGTCCATCACAGTGCCGGAATACATGACTGTTGGAGCAGGGGGGATCGGGGGGTCTTGTGTCTTGGCAGTGTATGCTAAGATCAAAAAGAAGGAAGATGTTAACCCTTACGAAGAGGTATCTGTCCAAACTTTGTAAAGAGTTGCACGTAGGGGATGTTTATCGTCAGTGTCCGGCACGGAGTGTTACAGCCTACTTAAGGCTGCTTAAAGGACCAGCATCTCCTGAAGACGATCAGAACTGACTGATCGAAACGTTGAGTTTAGCCAACCGGTTCTTTTCAGAAATACTACTCAAAAGAAATTTTTTATATGGTGTCACCACAAACAGTCTTTATATACACTGCTCAAAATAAAATAGGACTCAAAAGTATTTCTTGGTCCATTTTGTCCATGTGACGACACAAAATCAGTTTTTGGTGGAAGTAAAGACTACTAAAGGTTACTCTGCAACATTTTAAACACATTTCACGTGTTGTGCATGTCTAATGACTGTACTGGCAGATCATGTGATAAGGCATGAAAATGCAGATAACAGGTTGATGTACTCGATATCAAACTTGGCTAATCAGCTTTATTTCTTCATGTGTAACTCCACAATTGACTTCAGTGGGATGTTACTGAGAATTCCTCAAATGTTATCAATAGGATTATAAAGGTCTGGGTATAGAGTGACCAGACCTTAACCCTATTGAGAACATTTGGGCAATTCTCAGTTACAGAGTCAGAAGTCACAACCCTCCTGTAAGGAACGTTGCCAACACGACAGCAGCTCTACAGGATGAGTGGAACAACCTCGACCAAGCTGTGATCCGGAACACCGTACTGTCCATGAGGAGGCGTTGTGCAGAATGTGTGCGAGTCCGGGGTGCTGCAACATCCTACTGAAGTCAATTGTGGAGTTACACATGAAGAAATAAAGCTGATTAGCCAAGTTTGATATTGAGTACATCAACCTGTTATCTGCATTTTCATGCCTTATTACATGATCTGCCAGTTTAAACCGTCATTAGACATGCACAACACGTGAAAAGTGTTTAAAATGTTGCAGAGTAACCTTTAGTACTTTACTCCCACCAAAAACTGCTGTTGTGTCCTCACATGGACAAAACGGACCAAGAAATACTTTTGCGTCCTATTTTATTTTGAGCAGTGTACTCAGCGACAGGCTTACTGTCCCGAATTTAAGCTCCGGTAATTTTAAATAAAATGGCGACTAGCCTAGCTGTGCCCATTAAAATCTTACTCTTTATCCATACACTGACAATACACTCTTAAAACTAAAGTGTTGAATCAACCTTTAAAGAGTTCGCTGAGTGACAACACTTTATAAAGTTAAATTCAACTCAAAGAAAGTGTTGAATTAACACGGAGTCAAGTTAAGTCTAACTTTATCAATGTTAATTCAACACTTTTAGCAGTTAAATCCAACTTTATAAAGAGTTGTCACTGACTGAACTCATTAAAATGTTGATTCAACACTTTAGTTTTAAGAGTGTAAAGATGTTTGAATTTGAATCCATTTGGGTGGATGCAATGTACTAAAAGAAGAGGAACACGGGAAAAGAGAATGCACATTTCACAGAAAGGGGTACACATGAAAACGTGTATAATGGTAAATATAGAAGTATGTTGATCAGAAAGAGGGCACATGCCCCTTTTAACCCCTGGATCCGACAATGGATCAACCCCTTGCTTAAATCTGCAGTTAATATTTAGAGGTAGCCTACCGCGTACCGGTACTTTATGTGGTTTTGTTGGATAATGACTGCTGCTTTAATTTCGTACATAGTTTTTATACTTAGTAAATATATTTTTCCATATAACATTAATTTTTACAAATTTATCAGATGAATTTGATGTGTAATGTTAGTGCCTTATTAAAAAATAAATCAAATTAAGAAATTGCCTACTGACAAGAACAGATTTTATTGCTTCTTGTCATAGACCAGTGTACATTTTGAGCCCGGTGCAGTATGACCTTTGGTGCTCTTTTGTAAACATGTGACGTCATTGGTCACATCACCTGTACTTTTTTGTATATTTTGATAATTGTAATTTTCGAAATAATAGTTATAGTATATTTAACAATATAAAATGTTATCTATTATGTCTGTAGGTTTTTTTTTTTTTAATCAATCAACGTCTGTAGGCCTATGGTTGTTTTTATATTCCTGTATATACAGTACTGACATTACATCTTAAATGGACAATATCGTCACGATCAACGTGGCATGGAATCAGAGTGCTAGTTTTAGATTAACTCAGTGACTGAAATAATACCCCACATGATGAGGTCATATTACCGTTGCTGCTGCATTAATGAGCCAGTCATTTTCAGTCACCGTGTTCATCTTAAGAACCCTGCGGTTCATGGTCGCAATATATTCACACAAACACATGATGGGACTAAATCATTTAGTACGTTTGAATAGCGTGTAAAACGTTCATATAGGGGCATACAATCCCTTCTCAAATGGTGTAAACAGACTTATTGAGTCCCTCTAGACCCAAGAAAACAATTTCAAGCAAAAAAAAAATTATTTGGGTGCCCAATATACAACCTCGCGCGCATGAAGGCACTAAATCATTTAGTACGTATGCCCAATATACAACCTCGCGCGCATGAAGGCACTAAATCGTTTAGGACGTATGAATAGCGTGTAAAACGTTCACATTGGAGCACACAATCCCTTCTCAAATGGTGTAAACAGACTTATTGAGTCCCGCTAGACCCAAGAAAACAATTTCAAGCCAAATATAAAGTTTTATATGGGTGCCAGCCCACAATCCCTTCAAAAAAATTGTTACCCAAAACCAATTTTTTGCACTGCTGACATTCTACAGAGAAACCAAGAGATTCTATTTGTCTGGCCATTCTAATATCCACAACCAGACCTCAAAATAAACATCTCAGGTTGCCGAAATGTCTGGGCAATGTCTGGGATTAGTGCGGTAATGTCAATTGATAACAGCTGTACTGTTTCAATGGGTTGTCTGCTGGCAAGGGCCCCCCCCCCCTTACTTTGAAAGCTGCATACCGAGTCAATGGTTCACCCCAGGTTGAATTTTTTTTACCATGATATCAGGCACTGTATCAATAGAGAACTTATGCAAAGTGGCTGAATTTGATTTACAAACTGACTGAATGAAATAGCACCACCATGAACCGCAGGGTTTTAAACTTGGACACCGATTCCACGCCGTGTTGAAAGTCTGCTCTGATTGTGACGATATTTCCCATTTAATCCTCTCTTTTTTTACCAAATTCTCTTTTTGATAATTTTTATATTTATAATTATATATAATTATATATTTTCCAATTTATTTTTGTAATGTCATAGTTTTATAATGCCTGGGCCACAGTTTTTTAGTTAACATGTTCATGCCCTGGCATGTACCACTGGTATAATGTTCTGTGTTGTATACTGTTATTTGGTGTGTTTTATGCAAAATAAACAGTGTTTCACTGAAAGGTCTCCCCAGGTTAAATAATAAATAAATTGTCTATAGGTTGTTTTTATATTTCTGTATTATAATGACATTGCATTTTAAACGATACAGAGCATGGAATGGGAGTGTTAGTTTTAGATTAACTCAGTGACTGAAAATAATACCCCACATGATTAGGTCATATTACCGTTGCTGCTACATAAATGAGCCAGTAATCTTCAGTCACTGTGTTCACCGATCCCATGACTTCTTGAATGTCTGCTCTGATCGTGACGATATTGTCCCTTTAATCCTTAGATGTTTTTATTTTTATTTTTTTATTTTTTATTTTTTTTACAAATTTCTATTTTTGATATTTTTTTATATCAATTTATTTTTTGTAATACCATAGTTTTATACTGTATTATACTGTATTATATCTGTTGTGCTTTTATGGCGAAATAATAATAATAATAATAATTAAATAGGGCCTATGCATATTTTCTAGTCGAAAAATGAAATACTTAAATGTTTAAATAAACTGAAATGTTCAATATTCGAAAGCAAATATCACTGTCTGCTGTCGAAACCAAATATAGTGTGACTGAACTGGAAACCAAAATTAAAACATACACTTCATATCAAAACGCAGTTTTTGAGTAAAGAATACCATATAAGGACATTAAGGAAAGGACAGTGTAATAATTTCACAGGTTTTTTAAACGAAACCTTCATTTTCGATTAGATGTCACTGGGCATGGGGGAATTACGAAATAGCAGAAATATATGATATACCGGTATGTTTTAAAAAGGTTTAGAACTTGTGCATATTTAGCTTAAAGTGTTGAAGACAGAAACTTGCCATATGCAGGGCCATATACAACCAAGAGGTAGGGGTACTGGGATGATCCCAAATACTCAGTCAGCATTTAGAACCTCATGAGGGGAAAAACCACTAAATCGAACCAGGTTTGTGGTTTTTGTACCTGAGGTGATTACAGTCCAGGGAGAATGAAAATTGTTACATTTTTTGAAAAACATTTCATCCCTTAATACCTATTTCAGTTCTGTATTTGCCGCTGAAGTCAGTCGGCAGATTAGTGTATATATATAATTTAACCAAAACATTGTATCTGGCTAGATCATAAACATAGATGCGCACAAATAAAAAGATAACCCTTTGTGTTATGCCAAAAGAAATATATTCAAGAGATTTACAGACTGTACGTTGGCCTAAGGCACATGCTTTTTATAAGTTTACTGCAGTCAAACAACATTCAATGTATCATTTGTGGGAGATTTAAGAGTGAATTTAGAGAGATTAGGTAACTCTATGAAATCAACCCATTATATAAAAATAGAAGTAGAACTCACATGATAAACACGCGACAAGTTGTTATTTCCTTCAGTAAATGTGTTTCTAAATAAAAACAGGAGAAAGTTCATCCGGCCTTTGTATTAATTTAAATAATACCATCTGTAACAATACCATCTGTTCCGGGGCACATAACATTAGTAACACGTGACCCTAAATCCAGGTCATTTTCTTCCCGAATTGTCGAGGTCACATGATACGGAAAATCCCACCTAGGGCTAATGCAAAAACTTCTGTCCGGATCATACATATAAACAATTTTCATAAGATCTTATAGACCTGTACAAACTGGAGTGTTAAAATAACACCAGAGATGTTAACTTTATTTTTACATGATGTTCATATCGGGCGAGTTGACCAATCTATGATACCACTGATGATGTTAGTTACACCACACGGTTTTCGTAGTTTATATGCTGAATGATGTAGTACCGGTAATGAATACTACGAAATCAAATAAAGTGAAAAGTAATTTATTGATTCTCTTCGATAAGTTCATTCTGTATGTTTATCGATTCTATTCAATAAGTTCATTCTGTCTGTTTATCGATTCTCTTCAGTAAGTTCATTCCGTCTGTTTATCAATTCACTTTAGTTCATCCCCACGGTCCGTTTATCGATTCTCTTCAATCAGTTCATTCTGTCAGTTTATCGATTCACTTCAATAAGTTCATTCTGTCTGTTTATCGATTCTCTTCAATAAGCCTATTGTGTCTGTTTATCGATTCTCTTCAATACGTTTATTCTGTCTATTTATCAATTCGCATTTATAAGTTAATTCTGTCTTTTTGTCGATTAACCTCAATAAGTTAATTCTGTCTTTTTTATCGATCGATTCACTTCATTAAGTTCATTCTGTATGCTTATCGATTCGCTTCAATAAGTTCATTCTGTCTTTTTAACAATTCACTTCAATATGTTCATTATGTATGCTTATCGATTCACCTCAATAAGTTCATTCTGTATGCTTATCGATTCGCTTCAATAAGTTCATTATGTACAATAAGTTGATTCTATACAATACGTTCATTCTCTCTGTTTCCTAGCTGTCAGAACAATATGGGATGTCTGACTTTTGTTTGGCGTATATCTGACGCATTTAAGTTATGTCGAACAAAATAGTGGCTGTCGAACTAATGGGCTGTCGGAATATTGAGCTTTCCCAGTGCTCTATTTTACCTAATCTGTTTTCCTAAATGCCCAAATCTTCGAACTGGTCAAAATCAGACAAGTGGTCCCATCCCCATCCGGCAGATAGGCCTGCAGTACACCACTTTACTTTGTATGGTCTATCCCAGGTTTTTTTTGCCCGTGAACGGTAATATCTCTCTCTTTTTCTTTTTCTTTTTCTTTTTCTTTTTCTTTTTGTGGAGAGGGTGCGAGCAGAGAGACTGAAAAATAAAACTGCTGTTTGTGGTTTCATGTAGTGTCCATAGGGCCTTTCCAGGGAAAAAACAACATTCTCAATTTCCTACTGGATCTGTCACTGGAAACTGTCGACTGAAACATAAAACTTATGTTTGTCTGCTGTGTCCTGTATTGTCCACAAACAGGGCCTAAACAGGAAAAAACATATCCTCAATTTTCCAACTTCTGGATCTGCCACTGAAACATAGAACTATGTGTTTGTCTGTTGAGTCTTGTAATGTCCACAAATAAGGCCTAAACAGTAAAAAACATATCCTCAATTTTCGAACTTCTAGATCTGCCACTGAAACATGTGTTTGTCTGTTGTGTCTTGTAATGTCTGCCAGAAAACAGAAAGAAAAATTTCCTCACTTTTGTGGATCTGCCGCTGGAAACCGCAGAATGAAACATAAAACAGTGTATTTGTTTGTCGTTTCCTGCTTTACAGATAAGGCGTAAACGGGAAAAAACATCCTCAATTCCCTCACTTTTCTGCTTTTTTTGCGGTGACATCATGTGATAATTCTAGAATTCACATGATGTCACCGCAAACAGTCTTTACTTACAATTTATGTTTTTTATTTTACTTATAATCTCTCTAAAATGGGAAAGTTAAATTTTTGATATTTGCTTGGAGCCCCACTTTAACACATTGATTGGTAAGCTGACTTGATGAAATATATTTATTTATATCAATAGATAACAAGGAAGTACATTATGATAATCATACAGAAAGTTTTCATGATATTTTGTATATTGTATGATTTTTATCCATGTATAATACAAAATGAAACCATCCCCCAAAAGTGTGGGCCCGTGAATTATTGAGTTTAGAAGTATTTTCCCCAGGCTCCTGCATTGATTTGTTTGATCGAATCGAGTGAAATAGGCATTTCAAGAACAAAGTTTGAAGTGGAAGTTTGATTCAAGGTTGTTACGCTCATAATAAACGAGAAATACGAAGGCCTATCAAAATGCTAAATGTTATAAAGTTTGGAGTTCTCGTCGCATTGCTCCCAGTGGTATGTGGAACGTCATCAGGCGACAGCCTACTAATTGATGGACCGGGTATTCGGAAGGTCCAGACTGGAGGGGAGACTTCACTTCGTTGTTTTACACAACCAGACCACAAATGTCAGCGCGTCATATGGATGTACTCCAGGTCGAGTTGCAAAAGCATGGCGATGGAAGTCGCTGGTATCTGCCGTACGATCGTCAAAAGTCCCGGGGAAGAAACGAGCCGGCTCTCCTGACCGTCGAAGAAGGTTTTTCCGAGCTCCATATTGCAAATGTACAGCTTACGGATAGCGGCCATTACGTTTGTAACTACGCAACGAAAGATGTGAAACAAAAGTGCATTACTCTGGAGGTGCTTCAAACTCCCACTCCAAAGTGCTCAACTAATTTTTCAGAAGCGTCTAAGATTGGCGATGCGGGAGAGCTAAGATGTGCCGTCCCGTCCGATTCTCAATTGGACACGAACCTCACTTGGGTTATTGGCACATCTCGTCGTAGTCCATACAATGGAGTAGCCCCGCCGGGATCAGACTTCACAGTCACACACGTACTTTTGTCAACGTTGACATCAATACGCAGTTCATGTGCATCGCAGGCCCAAATGATACCCGGGGCCCAAACTGTACAATTTCACTCACTCACTTTGTCCCATTCACTGTGGAGATTCGAATGGCAAATGATTCCGACGATAGTCCCCGTACAAACGTTTCGTTTGAATGCGACGCGTCACCCGTGACACCAGCGGCTGTGTTTAGCTGGTCAGTTCAAGCCACATGCGGTCTGTGCCCATGGGAGGCAGCTGAAACGGATAGGAGGTTTACCATAAGTAACTACGGCAAGAATCTCCAAATTGTTGACATCAGAGCGTTCTCGTGCGCTCCGAAGGTGAGATGTGCGTGCACCAGCGAAACTGGTGTGACTCAAAACAGCAATTATGTTGATGTCTTCATGTGTATCGACGGACGCATTGCGTCCAATGCGTCGCGGTGCATCAACGCCAGGCGGTTCAGCACAGCGCCGCCGTATTACCATGGAGGTGACCCATGCGATACCTTTGACAACATGCATGTCTCTGTTTGGATCAATCTTACAGTGGGTGCAACTGTTATTATCATCACAATATCATGCAATGCATACCGTCTGAAAGCCTACTTTAGACGACCATCGAAGTCAACCCCAGAGAGGGCCACAAAGACAACGGCAATGGAGCAAGATGATGAAGACTACGAAGTCCCAAAATGTAACAAAAAACAGCAAAAAGTTTCCCCCGAGAGTAGTAGCGTGTACATGGAGCTAAATATTGAAACACGGGAACCACATTCGATGACGGTAAGACAAACATTATCGAGCGTCAGGGAACTAGACGATGAAGGATATGAAATCCCTACGTGCAATGCAAAACAAACAATCCCTCAGGACAAAATGTACATGGGATTGAATACTGAAGAATCACACGAATACATGTCAGTAGAGGATCCATTGATGATCATAGACTTTCTTACCAGAACAATTTACTTAGCAAATTTCTTTGGTTACCAGCCAAACTTTGATACAAAATGTATGAATTTTGGCTGGCAGTCTGTTTAATATTTACTGAGCAAAAAATAATTTCTGAGAAAGATTTTCTGCTGAGCAGCTCTGTGAAATTGGACCCTGATCTTTTGAACTGTTTTTTTTTCTTTTGTTTGTAAACACTGACAGCCACTTGGTATGGGCGGCCAAAGTCAGCAAAACTTCAACTTATGATTGGCAACAGTTTGGACCCACATTGTAACATTTGACGTTCTTGGTATTTCAAAGGAATGTACATTTTATTTAGTTTTTTGTCGTGTTTGTTGATTCATCAATTTTTTTAGTGTTTTCGTCGCAGTTTTCACGAAGCGACGGATTGCTAAAAAATCGTTTTTTTTATTTTTTTTAAATGAGTTTAGTCAATATTTGAGCTTCAAATACTGTTATCTTTCATTTCACCAAGTTTTAATCCTCAAAACGCTCTCGTTTTCTAATTAAAATAATGACGTTTTTGTAAAAATTTAAGTCCACTATGGTTTTAAGTTTTCACAAAGTGAAACAATTCAATCACGCCACACGTGTGTTCCACAAAGTTGACGCGTGTCCCTATACTGGAAACGTCACTTTTCATGTGTACAGCTTTCACGAAGTGACGGTTTGTTTTATAAGTATGTTACTCGTTTATAGTTATTTTCCTCTACAAAAAGAATACAGTTAAGTGTCATTCGAGATTTCAGCTTTCTAACAAAGTAAAAATTAATGATCTTCGAAATTAAAATGATATCGAAACTGCGATTTTAAAATTTTACCAACTTCAATCACTTATATCTTGCAACGTGATTTTACCACTACGTGGACGAATATGTCACTTTGTGACGTTTTTATGAAATGGGCTTATGAAATGCAATTTTATGTCGATACATATTGTAGGAAATACCCGTGCTCCTCGACACTTTAACAAAATGGAAGTCTCTTATTAACATATAGTGAAGAATGGGTGCTGTTCAAATTTGTAAATATTTTAGTGGTTATCCTTGACACAAGAGGGCGCTGTTTTGTGAGAACACAACGTACTGAAAGTCACAGCAGCACTGAAAGATTACAAAATCAGATTACAAGAAAACAGTGGTTATCTCAAAGAGTTAAAGATATATATTGACCGTGTTTGGGCCGATTTGGCGGTAAAAAATACATTTAAATGTTGAATTGCTATTTTTCTGGGGTTAAAGAAGTTATAAGCTTTCATTTGAGACACTGAACGAGAAAATCCGTCAAGGATTAGACGTACCAGTAAAATAAAATGCTGGCCCATTGTTTTAATCCTCGGCTTACATGAGGGCGCGTGCAGTTTTCCCGATTGGCCAGCGCGGCTGTCAGTCAGAATCAAGCGCGTTTTAAATATCGCTTTATACACAGACATCCGAATTTCATATTTCATTGTTCGTTTAATAACGATATTATCTTTAAAAATTCGTTCACATTTTAAATTCTATTTTGGTGTCTCTTGAGCCAAACGCGGACGATATATCTTTAACTATGGTTACCCAAGACTCAGTTTACAAGACATCTTAACAAAATTGACTGAACTTTTGAAAAGACGAGAAATTTTGTCAACTTGTATGCACAGAAATCAACCATGACCATATTGTACTGATACCGCTGGTGACGTCGATCTAATCTGCTGATAAATGTGAACAATTCATAGAAAAGTAAAACAATTTCCTAAATTCCACATCAGAATGAGTACAAAATATCGGAATGCATTTTCATTATTTTCAAAATTTCAACGAAATAAGCTGAAACTTTCACTTTCTTGATTCAACGAGAGTTTGCATACTCGTAGAGGCATTTAATTTTGCCAACATATCCAATGAGGTATCGTTGTAGGAATAACCAATAACCCATCATTGGCGGATCCAGGGGGGCTAAGGGGGCTGTAGCCCCCCCCCCTAAAACCGTATTTAAAAAAACAGAATCTGATACAAACGGTAAGGTATTCCTCATGTTTCCCCTCATTTCCCCCTCACTGTGCTTTGTTTTTCTCTCCCTTTGATTATTTCATTGTAATTTTTGTAGTACTGAAAAATCGTTCTTGATTCTCAGCCCCCCCCTCTAAAAATATTCTGGATCCGCCCATGCCCATGGTGATTCTAGATGCGGTGCTTTATTTAACATAACAACATATACTGTCTTATTCCTTTTTGCTGGAAACTCAAGAAAACATAAGCTTTATGGTGACTTATGTCGACACCATAATGACAACAGTCTGTTTGCCATGAAACACTAGTATTGTTGGTGTGCATTGAATGATACTAATTAAGCATAATATGAATGGCATATTGTATTTTTAGAGGACACGTGAAAATAATTTTGACGGATACTCGTGTGCACAGGTTCAATTGTCAACTAAACTATCCCGATTGGGAGATACA
This sequence comes from Zoroaster sp. YZ-2022, assembly GCA_029582265.1. Taxonomy (NCBI): domain Eukaryota; kingdom Metazoa; phylum Echinodermata; class Asteroidea; order Forcipulatida; family Zoroasteridae; genus Zoroaster; species Zoroaster sp. YZ-2022. The sequence goes on from CM055836.1 coordinate 28,255,366, forward strand.
ATTATCCTGATTGAAACCCTATTCTCCCAATGAGGATACCAACAGGCCCAAATCGGGAAACCTTTGGGTAACGACACCTTCTGTTGTACTATCCCGATTGGGAGATACAATTACCCTGATTGAAACCTATTCTCCCAATGAGGATACCAACATGCCCCAATCGGGAAACCTTTGGGTAACGACACCTTCTGCTGTACTATCCCGATTGGGAGATACAATTATCCTGATTGAAACCTATTCTCCCAATGAGGATACCAACAGGCCCCAATCGGGAAACCTTTGGGTAACGACACCTTCTGCTGTACTATCCCGATTGGGAGATACAATTACCCTGATTGAAACCCTATTCTCCCAATGAGGATACCAACAGGCCCAAATCGGGAACAACGTTTGTACAGTATACTGGCCATGGAGTTAATTCTATGATGCTGACCCGTAATGTGTGTGAACACTGCCCTCTATCGGACACATCGAACTTAAACTTTCACATATCGATTTCTTTGAAACTTAATGATCTTCTTGTTTCAATGTGTACCTGGTTTTATACGAAAGATAAAACCGCCTGCAAGTTATCCAGGTGTCAGAACTGTTGGAGTTCGTTGACTTTCAGGAAGTAAAAAGCTCACTTTTGTTTCTGAGTAAAAACAGAAACTGAAATTTGTAGATAATCCTTGTCAACTTTCATGTGAATGGACTTACAAAAGGGAAAGTGAATTAGTCATTTGCCAAACTGCTTTTACGAGTATGCTTACTTACTTTGAATAAAAATTTTAATTAAATAACTATTCTTTAAGAAATTGCGTGTCAAACTCAATCATGATCATGATCATGTTTATTTAGAATGTAAATTTCGACATAAAGAAAAGGTACTTTTGTTATTCATTTATTTAATTATTTAATTTTTGTTACATTATATTGTACGATTTATTCTTATTCTGGCTTTTGTAAGTAAATACATGAATAATTTGTTGAAATAACTGATCGGTGTCATCGGAATAATGTTGCTGTAAAAAAAATCCAAAATGTTCTTAGAAACACGTGAAGCAATTTGGCTAAAACTTTAACAGATAGACTTTCATATGTCTACTTTATAAGCGTGATCAATGTATGAATTAAAAAGTAGAATAAATGTTGCTCAAAACATTAAAACCTGGAAATGTATTTCTAAATTAATCTGTGAAAGTTTCTTTTTAATTTGCACATAAATTTTTGGGATCAAGTGGAACAGTTTTATAATAAATCAATAGAGGGCAGTTTCATTGCCATAGCAGATAGTGTTCCCCAAGGGTCAAACATTGGCCAACTAATGTTATATATTGTTTCATGTTTTGTTTAAAATGAGTTCACTTCTGAAAGAACAGTTTCGCAGGATGTGTGATATCATCATCACCTAAAAGTAAAATACTCTAAGAGAATTGTTCGTTCTGGTTTTGGATAATTTCCAAAGGTGTACAATACCTTTAAGATGTTGTGTGATTAGGCATTGCAGTTTAGGTAGCAGCACAATGCTTTTGTGTTCAACTGAAAGTCCAGGCTTCCTTTCTTGAGTAAAAGTGAAACTATAACGGCACTGAAAGAGCTTTAAGTAAATATTTGTATATATAATGCTCACCACTACAGACATCTTTGCCATATGTTTATATAGGCTGCACCGAATTACCTCTCTTAAGGCAATACTCAAAATGGCTGCTGTTAATTTACTGATCATGATTTTTGTGCAGCGATTCGTACTTGGGAATTTATCATCAAATGGCGCATTCACCGTGGAACCAAGTAACATTACCGTGGAGGTTGGAGGAAATGCTACATTCCAGTGTAGCACTCAGAAATGCAAGAGAATGAATTGGATGCATTATAGTACTGAGATCGATGGAACAACAACATCCACTATTTACAGAGATGGGGTTGTTAGAAATCAGTTTTCTGTTTCATTCAGTAACTGTGTGTCTGAGCTTAAACTATTTTATGTTCAGCAAGGGCAGTCCGGTGAGTACAAATGTTCCTGGACCTCTTCAGATCAGATTACAAAGCCCGCATTTTTAACTGTCGCCCAACCGCCAACTCCAACTTGTACCTCGCGACCAAAGAACCCCGTCGTGGGCGGCACCATTTCCTTGGTCTGCCGAGTCCCATACGATGCCAAGGTACCAACCATGCTATCCTGGTACTCAGCCCCAGCAAACCAGAAACCTAGATTACTCAGAGATTCACGGGTTACCGAGCCGGGATCCATGAGTTTTGTTGAACGTTCTCTTAGCGAGAACGACAACTTCCAGCGTTTCACATGCATAGCAGGATGGGGCATCTCTCGAGGACCGAACTGCTCGGTGGTTTCTTTGCGAGTACCGGTGAGCTACGTACGGGTTGATATCACGAAACAGTACCGCAAAGAAGGGGGAGAGGTTGTGCTGGAACTCGAGTGTGAATCGGATGCCATGCCTCCCATGACCTACTATGCGTGGACTGTCCAAAGCAGCGTGGAATCACCCTCGAATATGACTGGTAAAACTGCATATGAACAGGACTGGCATCGAAGTTCAGGGACCGGAAGGGTGATTCTTATCAGCAACTGTTCATCGTATGAATACGGGTTGACTGTGACATGTTTTGCTTCAAACGATATCGGCCTCAACGCAACGAGTGCTCCCTTGGACGTCATTGGGTGCAACGTAAGAAGCGACGACATGACTGAGAACTCAACTAACCCTGATCTGTTATACCTATGGGTAACACTTGCTGTTTTTCTTATAATACTAGTTTCGACCCTGAGTCTGTACTGTAATGCAAATTTCGCACAGAAAAGACGGGCACTGTCTGGGACCTCTCAAACGAGAGCGCTTGAGCTTGCTGATGTTGGAACAGAGGACGGTGATACGGATTCCTCTCGTGTTGACACAGCTCCTGGCCCACGAGGCTATGTTACGGTTCCGCAATATTATATGACTGTTGGAGACCCTCGCGTGCACCCAAGACCACCAAGTCTACCTCCTAGCAGAGGGGCCAGCGGTGCGGGAAGCCGCTGGGAGGTATTGGATGTGGATGGTCGAGGTGCGGGAGGACAGCCCGGGGACTTATCAGAAGCTCGGGCCGGATACGTCCAGACACCGCCGATATACGCTAAGCTGAACAAACCGACAAAAAGATCAGCAGCCCAAAATAACGTTCATCCATATGCAGTTGTACAACCGAGTGACTAAATATCCTTTGTTTGTGCGCAGTTGGGTGATATTGTGTAGCCATTGTTAATTAAGGGACACACAGGCTTTGGTTGGCGTGATCGAGCCTTATCAATCGCCGTTTTTTCACAAACACAGGAGTGCGATATAGGCTTACATAATAACATGCATGGAAGAAAACTGTTGTCTTAGAGTTCTCTTCACCATTAAAGATAAACAGTAATTGTTTTTAAAGCAGTGGCGTAACTAGGGTCCAATTGACAGGGGGAACTAGGGGGTGCACTTTTTTTCTAGGGGGCACGGTCAATACTTGAATCCTGCAGTCTCAAATATGGACCTATTTTTTCAAAATTCTGGATGGGGGGCACCCAGGGGCACGGACCTTGGCTGGGGGGATGTGCCCTCCATAGTTACGCCACTGTTTTAAAGGGCTCGTAATGCTTTTGTTGGGCGCGATTGGTGGAGGATAATGGGCGCCCGTCGGTTCAATACAGGAGTACCTTGTACATGGTTGGCTGTATCTCTTAAAACTAGTATTATAATAGAATGTATGCGTTCTGCTTTCATGGACAAATTGCCACTGTCACCATGACGTTTCTGTTCTCTAGAATTGTTAGTTTGAAATTTATTCTTAACCTATTGAAAATATCTGGACAAATCTTTTGCAATTTGTCACCAGTTTCAATCGGTTAGAGTGAATTACAATCTAAAAAGTGAATCAATAATTTTACTCCAAAAAAAATAATGCGATGCCTAGTCATGTTACATTGTCAGCCTACAAAATAAGTCCCTTCATTGAAAGAAAACAGTTAAAATAGCTTCAGGGGAACGATTTTATCAGGGCCCATTTTCATAACACTGTTAACCGGTAGTAAGTAAATGTTTGTGCTAACTATAGCAGGAAAATTTGATTATTAGCATAAACGTATTTCACAGGTTAGCAAGAAAATTCAGAGTGGTGCGTGTGTGTTCACCATGGATTTGTATTGTTGCGTCACCTCATTTGCTAGCAATAACGGCTGGTAAGTTAGCGTATCTTTCTCTATGCTTAGCGGTTAGCAGCGCTATGAAATGAAAATGTACAGTAAGCAAAACATCGGTTGATTAGCGGCTCGATGAAATTAGGCCCAGATTAGTAAAACAACAGTTTTTAAGGCAGAAATGTTGTTTGTTAATTTAATACTAATTTCGAATAGCAAATCTTGATTTTTTATTGTGAATTTAGTGTTGAATGTGATATAATCAGAATGGTTCAGTTATTAAGGCATAACGAGATAGTTCTTTATGATAATATTAACTGAGATATCACATAATTATAAACACAAACTTTATTCATAAAACCTATAATCTCATAGTATATACCAATATTGTGCATTATAATTATTATAAAACTCGTCGGTTGAGGTTACAAAACCAGAGTGTTCTTTAACTGTCGTTCATAATTTTTTTGTAAATGTATATAATTATTTGTTTTCTCTGAAAAAATAAGAGCACTTTAAACAGACACAATGTTTCAGGATGATTTAGCAACTTCACACCTAGACTGGTCGCCTGTTTTTATCCTATATCAATGATATAGACAGGCTCCAGGGCGTACCATTCAAGGGGTTTCATTGGATATGGTGTGATGAAAATCTGACGTCACGCTTCTAAGCTCGCGCATAGCTACCAACCAAGGTCAAAGTTGAGCATCGGGGAAAACATGGCGGATGCACGGCCAGGATCTGGCGTAATTCACGCGCCTCTAGCTCAAAGCGTGACGTCAGATCTTCAGGCTACTTCACATCCAGTTAGCTTAAGTTAATTCGGGAATTTTATACCATCAACTCTCTTAAATCAACATTTTAAGAGTTCGGTGAGTGACAACACTTTATAAAGTTAAATTCAACTCAAAGAAAGTGTTGAATTAACACGGAGTCAAGTTAAGGCTAACTTTATCAATGGTAATTCAACACTTTTAAAAGTTAAATCCACCTTAAGAGTTGTCACCGATCGAACTCTTTAAAATGTTCATTCAACACTTTTGTTTTAAGAGTGCATTTAAGTATATTCAGTATGGGCATTTTGTGAAATGTTGTGCATCGGAAGATAGGGTTATGGGCGTTACTTGTATATAGAAGAACTAATAGAAGTAAGGCTTTGGTAAAATTGTATGAACTAATTATTCCAAAGGAGGTCATTTAAAATAACCATGGTGATGAAGTTATAATTTTTTGTTGGTACAACAAAAAATTGGGAACTGAACTTTAGAGATAATTTCATGTCATCCTCTAAATGAGCTTGTGAATAAATGTACGATATTAAATTATGACCGATAATTGACTAGGATATTAAACACGTCTGGCGAGCACGCACCTGTTAATGGTGCCCTCACACCATAGCGTATGCTGAAACCTATGAGTTGCGTGTAAAAAATATTTTTATACGCACCAAACGCAACCCAAATCAACAATTTTGTAAATTTCTAACCTATTCAACCTATGGGTTGCGTGTGAGTTGCGTGTGGGTTGCGTGTGGGTTGCGTGTGGGTTGCGAACTGAACTTATGATCCCCCAATATCTGCGATCACCTGCGTACGAGTTGCGTGCGAGTTGCGTGTGAGTTGCGTTTGAGTTGCGTTTGAGTTGCGTTCATAACTTACAAGTTGCGTTGGACCTGCGTGCTAGTTGCGTGCTAGTTGCGAATATCGATCACGTGATAAAAACCTATTCTGTATGTGTTGGAGTGCTAAATTGACCAGATTAAACTGATGTCCAATAACAGCAAGAGGTAGCTCCATGTTGTCACCTCGGAGGTCCACCAACAACTGACACCGATCTAGAAAAGGCCCACTATTTATACCATTTCTCAACACGCATGTAGTACGCAACTAACACGCAACTCACACGCAACTAATAGGTTGGATACGCAGGGCATAGGTTGGGGATACGCTGGGAATACGCACAATAGGTTGGGGTACGCTACACACGCAACAGGATTGCAACAGGCACGCAACACGATCGCAACATGATCGCAACAGGTACGTACACATTCGCAACATGTACGCTACCAAAACCTGGCCAGATACCTCAAATTTGGACCTGCGATCACCTGCGTTCATAACTTATGAGTTGCGTACCTGTTGCGATCGTGTTGCGATCGTGTTTCGTGCGTAGCGTCCCTGTTGCGTATAAATTGATCGCAGGCATTCGCAGAGAATTATTGAACATGTTCAAAATTTCTGAACTTACTCTGCGTGTGTCTGCGATCACCTGCGTGCTTGTTGCGTACTTCAAACCTATAAAACCTATTAGTTGCGTGTGAGTTGCGTTCGGAACTTATGACCACTATTTTTTATTCGCAACCATACGCAACTGGTGATCGCTATGGTGTGAGGGCACCATTACAAACAACTTTCATTATGAGCAACTTAGTGTTAAGGCCCTGTCACACCAAGGCGTATGGCCTGAACGTATGCCGACGTATACAAAAAATAGCTCGAAAATTGTCAGAGTCCAAGAACGTCCAACTTCCCAACGAATTGCATCGGAAAAGTCGACATCGGTGTTGGAATGGACGTATCCATAGCGTATTGAACGTATACATAGCGTATGACTAACGTATTGATAGCGTATCACTAACTTATAACAAACTTATGACAGCGTATCACAGCGTATGCGAGCGTATGACCAACGTATGCTTAACGTATGTCTGCCATGCTCTCTGATGATGATGGGTTGATGTGTTCAGCACGACAGACCATGAAGAAGTGAGGATGAGTTACTCAAGGGACCCATATATATACTCAAACCCCCCCATAAGTTCCCAAAACGCCGAATGCTCGCTAGCTGTACGGCACATACGCTAGCTGTACTGTAGAAACACGTTATATACGTTACACGATCGCCAGGCATAAGTTGTGCATAAGGTGGATACGTCAGAATACGTCGAGACTCGTTGGAGATACGTCAGGCATAGGTTAGACATACGGCACATATACGTTATCAACTCGTTATCACTACGTTGGCTGTACGTTTCCCCGTCAGCCGACGTACATCAACGTATACCAACTTACGAGTAACGTACCTCTAACGTATGTCAGCGTATGTCAACGTATGTCTAACGTACCACGAACTTACCGGGAACTTATACAGAACGTATTAAGCACACGTTGAGTACGCCGAGAAATTTTGAACATGCTCAATAATTTTTCGCGGGCTCGACGTGTTCCAAATTTTCACAGCGTGCTCTTAACGTAAACGACGTATCCCCAACTTACCCCTAACTTATATCAGCGTACACCAACGTATTTTCGATATTTCGCATACGTTGGCATACGTTCAGGCCATACGCCATGGTGTGACAGGGCCTTTAGTTATAACACCTTTTTGGAAATGAACATAATTTGGTGTTCATAAAGTGTCATCTCCCTATATAAACGTGTTTTAATTTATCTAATCCTTAACGTGGCAAGAACGAATCGGAACAAACACATCAGGCATCAACAAATATTACACCCAACACATGAAACACAATGACTTGATAATAATTGTGAATATTTGTTTGTATCTATCACCTCATGTGGGTTATTAAACAGTTGATTGCCTTAAGAGGATAATATCGTCACGATCAAAGCAGACGTTCAACAGAGCATGGAATCGGCCACAATGACCACTGAAAATTACCACTGGCTCATTTATGTAACGCTAATTATGCCCTTATCATATGGGGTATTATTTTCAATCTAGCACTCTGATTCCATGCCCTGTTGATTGTGATGATATTGTCACTTTAACAGTTGACTGAAATCGCACAGTTACTGTGCGATTTCAATCACCTTTGTATGCACTAGACCTGTGGCAAATGTGTGCAGTGTTTATTTGATAGGAATAATGTCAAACGTAAAACGTAATCGTACGCTCCCTCGCTATAATTGCATGTAGAGAAAGCGGATGGATGGGTGGGGGGGGGGGGGATTGAATATATAAAGAGAGGGAAAACAGAGATATACTCCTATTTAGTACAAATGTTGAGATTGCGACCCCTACAAATGCCAAATCGTACATGTTCAAGACAGCGGCGTAGCCACGGGGGGGGGGGCCTGGGGGAACGTGCCCCCCACAAATTTCCAGTGCCCCCCCCCCACAAATTTCCAGTGCCCCCCCCCCAGGTGCCCCCACGAAAAATCCTAATAGTGCCCCCAAAAAAAGAAAAGAAAAAGAAAAGGGAAAAATCCATACCCCCGGGCCCCTCACTGAAAAGCAATGTCCCCCCACTGTGCCCCCCCCCCACTGAAAAAGTTCTAGCTACGCCGCTGGTTCAAGAGGTAGCTAACTTTGGACCTCCTCAAACTGCTCATGCACGGTACTATTCCGCGCCTAAGAGGATCTTAGAGCTTGTAACTTGGGGGCGCTCTCTAAACCTGACCATCAGGGTGTTATTCAAAACCTATCCTTCAAGCCGCTGTATCATTCTCGCCATGTTCCTTTCTGTTTCACATTGTTGAAGTATTTTCTTTGTTTTGCCGTTGGTGTTTCCTCTACACCATCGATTACACTTTCATTATTAGGTTATTCCTTCCATTTGTATTGACGAATCCATTTATACTACATTCATTTACGTTCATGATCTCCCTATTTTATGTAGTAGTCGCTTCCTCAACCTTCACAGAGATTCCTTGAGCGTTCTCGGAAGCAACCTCATTCTCTTCCGCTGTTTTCAAAACCGGCAAAGCTGTCGGTACCAGAGAACCCTCCCAAGCGCCCTCTTGTGTTGTGTCTTCAATAGCATTGGTATCCTCCTTCTCGAGAGCCTGCGCTGATGTCTCTTGTAAATCTTTATTTTGTTCCTCCTTAAGCCTAGCCTCTTCCTCTGCTCGTTTCTTAGCCTCTCGAGCAGCCTTTCGCTTGGCCCTCATTTTGCCAAAGTCAATATGACAGACCATGCTTTCGTTTTCCTCACTGTATCCCTTCCGACTTACCAACCAATAAGTGATCATTGATCCCTTACCCTGAAAGAAAAAAAAAGAAAACAACAAACTACTGGAATTGTAAACAGTAAACAAAAATCAACTTATTAATATGCATTTCCACAATCCACAGTGATCGATGTTAACATCCCAATGGAATACACACGGGTAGCAAATTGTTTGCTATAGTCAAAGTATTTGATCCATGGAGTTTCATGGCCGAGCGGTTCTGTGCATCAGACTTGTAATTCTGATGGCTGATTAGTCAGAAAGTGCGTTCGAATCCTGGCCGCGACCATGGTACTTGTGTCCTTGAGCAAGATATTTGATTATAACTTGCTTCTCTTCACACGGGAGTATAAATGGATACCTGTTAGGGTAGAGATCAATGATGTAATCCTGAATACGACATCACACGAAGTTTTCTACTCCCCACACTCTTAAAACTAAAGTGTTGAATCAACATTTTAAAGAGTTCAGTCAGTGACAACTAAAGTTGGATTTAACTTTTAAAAGTGTTGAATCAGTGTTATAACATTGATAAAGTTGGACTTAACTTGACTTTGTGTTAATTCAGCACTTTCTTTGAGTTGAATTTAACTTTATAAAGTGTTGTCATTTCACCGAACTCTTATAAGGTTGATTCAACACTTTAGTTTTAAGAGTGCAGGGAGCTGATAAAGTTTAAGGATTAATATTGGTCCAATGACCAAGGGTGATAACGTAAAGCGCTTAAAGTATCACATCGTCATAGATTTCGCGCTATATAATTTAGACTCCACCATTATTAAATTATCATGTAACAGCCAACTCTTAAAGATGTATCGCCCGTGTTGTTGGCTATGTCAACGGCAATTTCAGAAAATGTTCTAAGTTCATAGGAGCATTGCTATTTTACTTGAAGAAGTAATGCTTTAAAATGACATATTTCACAAAATAATCATAAGAAGCATAATAACAATAATAATAATAATAATAATTAATAATAATAATAATAATAATGTGGACTTATATAACGCACCTATCCACCAAACTGGTGCTCAAGGCGCATTATATTATTACCCCTGCTCATCAGGCTCATAAATCATTCCTGAAACCATCTCAGCTCCCTGGGGAGTATACAGCTCAATTGCTGCCATTACAGCGCATACAAGGCTAATCCAACACAACAACCAACTCTGCCCTCACAGGTACCCATTTACCCCTGGGTGGAGAGAAGCAATTATGGTAAAGTGTCTTGCTCAAGGACACGAGCACCATGGTCGCGGTTGGGATTCGAACCCACATTCTGACGACTCAGCCATCAGAACACAAATCTGATGCACTAAACCGCTCGACCATGGCACTCCATGGCATGGTTTTACAGTAAATATGTACCGAAATTAATTTATGGTGGGTCCCGTTACAAAATATTTTTTTCATTGTTTTACTGAAAACCATGCTTCTGTCATCATTTTTGTGAAATATCTCATTTTAAAGAATTAGACTCCTTTCTTAAAGAAAATGATCAACGTTGCAATGAAAACAAAAAAAATCAAGAAAAACAAAAGGCAATACACCTTTAAGTTAAAATGCGTTATAAGTGTTTCCATTTATAACGGGTTTACTGATCTAATTTCCCAACAACAGCAACTCCAACAGCCGCAGCCATCCTTAACGTAAAGGTCTTTTCAATAAAATACAAAGTTTTAATTGTTAAGATGATGGATTCTAAGACTAAAATTCCAGCACAAGGGATTACCTTAATGTTGATTTCTCCACGTTTTTCCAATTCGTAGGAGCTGTCTTTGGCGAGAGCCGTGTACGTTACGTCACTAGTATGGATTTTATTCGCTGAAAATAATATAAATAACAAAAAAATTAATAAATAAAACATTGTAAGCTATTGTGTTATTATTATTATCTCTCTGGTAATGGAACAAATTATTCCTTAAATAGCCTTAAATAGCCTCGTGATAGCCTGAAGAACCTACGAAGAAAAGTAGTGTAGAATGTGAGAGGAAAACCCGTACGAATATTCTAGAGTGAAAATCCATGGACCTCTTACAAAACTCGGTACTAGTCTGCAGTGTTGGAGCGAAGGCTGGGACCCTCAAGGCCGGGGCCCTCAAGGCCAAAGCCAAGGCCGGGACCCTCAAGGCCAAGGCAGGGACCCTCAAGGCCAAGGCTGGGACCCTCAAGGCCAAGGCCAAGGCCACGATTATTATTATTATAAAACAAGTCACATCTTTACAAATCGCTGGTATACATGTAACAACAAAGAAACTAAAAGAAACTAAAATTTTACTTTGTCAAATTTTGACAAAGTAACATTTTCAAATTTGATATTTTTTTTTAGCCGAATAGATGTTTATTTCCTATTTTCCCATTGTTACTACTATACCAAAGTGTGTAGACTGTGGATGACAAATAAATATTAGTTTCTTTGTTGTTACATGTAGACCAGCGATTTGTAAAGATGTGACTTGTTTTACAGTGCGTATCAAAAAAAAGGTAATCCGAATTCAGGGGGTTAATATGCCAAGGTTATTTAGTTTGACAATTTACATGTAGTGTACCAAAGAAGAGGAACTCCTCAGCTTTCCATTGATACCTTTATTGACCCATTGCTGTCACACATGACCGAGTACATTGTTATTGAAAATGACAAATTCAAATCGCATTTTTGCAAGTTTGGGTAATCAGTGCAAGGCAGGATAATTAGTGAAAGTCAGTATGATAAACCAGATTTTCTTTAGGAATGACTGGACATTATTCAAGAAGAATCTCTTCTAACATTGCCCTTTTATGCACCCACACCTTCAACATGTCCACCTCCCCTTTCGACACAAAGCTGACAGCGACGGAGCATGTCCTGCACTGCTCGTCTCACCATAGCCGGATTATTGCGTAAAGCATCCACTTCATTTCGAATACGGCCCTGCAATTCATCAAGATCACGGGAGGAGTTGCAAACACCTTGTTCTTCAAATGTCCCCAAAGAAATAGTCACATGGTGTGAGGTCAGGTGATCTTGGTGGCCATTCCACCTCATGGTTGACGGCGATGACTCGTTCGCCAAAGAGTTCCTCAGACGATCTCGGACAGCGATAAGGCGATGTGCTGGGCGCCATCTTGGGCCCACCAGAGTTGTCTGAAGACCCCACGAACCTGTCGCTCAAAGTGTTCCTGCAGCTGCGGTAAAACGTTATCATTGAGCATCTGCAGATACATGTTACCATTGACATTCCTTTGAAAGAAAACGGTCCGATCAGCTGACCACTTCCACAAAGTCCTAACCAAACAGTCCACTTTTGTCGACTCATGTTAACCTCAACATTGAATTATGGGGGGTGTCTTGCTGGTGCATATTCAAGAACATTATGCGTATTGACCTTGCCGTTCATGGAGAAAGCAGCTTCGTCGCCGATTACGAGATTCCGCAGAAAATTGACATCTCTCGGTACGGGCTATCAACCATCTGGCAAACGCCAGCCTTCTAGCAAAATCTCCTGGCGTAAGTTGATGTCGGATGTGAATCCGATATGGATGCTGGTGGAGGTCCAATCTCGTGATTCTGTTGAATGTCGGCGAAGGCAATCTCAGCCCATTTCGCCTTGCGCTGGTGTCCCTAGGATGCTCCAAAAGTTGCTGCCTTACTGCTGCAATGTTCCTTCTGATCGCCCGGTGCGCCTCCTGCCAGAATTCCCTTGTTTGCGGTTGAGGCTAGTGCCATACTCTTGATATTTTCTAACATTCGCCCAGATGGTTTTGGCTGCTGGGGGCTCCGTTCTGGGAAACGTTCCCGAAAGCATCGCGAGTTTGCTGCAAACTGTGAGTTTGGTGAAATGTTGTAATCACGAAAACTCGCTGTTCAGTCGTTAGTTGTACCATCTTTCCAA
>CM055836.1:28268869-28355557 GCA_029582265.1 Zoroaster sp. YZ-2022
GAAATGCCCCGAGATCGGCACTTTTAAAGTCGGCTTCGTAGCTCTGTTTTAGACGCTCCCAGCTGTTTTATAAACCCGTTTGTCGATCCTGTTTACACGACGTTACGCAGAGCGATGAAGTGCTGTTACAGAGATGAAGTTTACTAAACGAATCAACGATCGCGTTAGGTATCAAGTATTCCATAACGTCATAAAATTGTCAATCAACGATCCTATAATGAGCGTTAGGAAATGCTGTTGTTGATTGAGCGGCCATCGTGTTAACGCTTTGGCCTTTGTGTACGTGAAAAAAAAAAGTTATAGTAAAATTATCGTGAAATATCAGGCATCCGACTTCAAAATGCCGAAATTTTGGATAGAAATGAAGAACAATTCGTACGGGAGTCGGATAAAGGTGTCAAAGAAAAATGGAAGTGGTCTTGGTTGGGGAAGATGTGGAAATTAAACTGCCTGGTAAAAGTGGTATTGCCGATAAAGTAAGTGCAATCTCGGCGAGTTCGCCAGAAAGGTAGATATAGAGCCTACCAGGGAAGTCGATGTGCACGCTTTGCAATAAACTGATCAACTATAAAATCGCGGGAAAAGTGCAAAATTCTCAAAATTTTCTCAAGAAATAACAAGAACTTAAAATATGTATCAATTGGTAACTTGTTATTATAGAGTGATACATTTAGATTCTCAAGTGTCAATTGTGTTTATTTCTGCTGTTTAATAGGGCCTATGGACATTCAGATCTAAAAATTACATTGAAAATTGTTTGAAAATGCTACTTTTCAGTACCTAAATTGTCAAAATTTTCTAAAGGGGTGCTGACCCCTTCAACTTCGCTCAGGGGACCCGGCCCTGAAACCCCCGGCATGCCTCGCCTTCGGCTCGGGCCAAGCCTACGGCTTGATTGGGTCATTAATAGTGAATCGCTATTTTCCAGTTTTTTCTAACGCAACCCATTCTCATGCCTGTGATATTGATACAAGTTTTGAAAGATTTAAAAGATTAGAACTCGAAAGAGAAAAAAGTGTAGATGAAGCGTATTTTTCTCTAAAAACTAGATTTACCAAATCTATAGTAGATGATTTTTATGCTACGCGCAAAAAAGGTAAACCAAATATAATAGATTATAATGATTTTTGGTATACCCAAAATGAAAAAGGACAAAATATACTCTATTTTAACAAAGGTAATATAAATATACTATTATCTAAATCCGGCGGTGGATTTTACGCAGAATCTACTTTAAAAAGTAAAGTGGGATTAATCGATAAAGATCTATATAAGTTTGATGAAGCGATAATAAATGTTATAGAAAAATCAAACGAACCAGTAGAAGAGCAAACGGGTAGCGGTAGAAGATTACCCGATATACCGATGCAACGCGTAGAAAAATCTAAACAAGTACAAGAAGCTATCGAAATGGCGGTATCGACTCTTTCGATAAATCAAGAAACTCAAACAGAATTTGATATTCGAGAAATAGAAGCGCTCGATAAAATCATGACTACGAATCGAGGAGAACAATTAGATCTTTTAACTAAATTAAAAGTAGTCAACCAAAAAATCGATGATACTCAAGAATTAATTAATGATGCTGAAGAAGGAGGGTTTGAGGTTAATGAAAAAGATCAATGAGAATTACAAAAACTAAAAGAAAACAAACAAGTTTTGATTGAACAAATTGATGCGCAGGATTACGTTCTTCGTAGTCAAATCAATAGAATAAAAGAAACGTTTCAAAAAATGTTAGAAAGAGACGTTACGTTGGGAGATAAAATTAGAACTTTATTTAGAGAACAAGGCGTAACGATAGTCAGTATATTGACGGCTGTTGGTATGACTATCGCTCTTATAGTCGAATCAATCGCTGGTGCTGTAAGTTCAGTTGTACCAAAACTGCCAACACCAGATAGAGGTGGGTGGATACAAAAAACATTAAAAAACTTTGCAAATGTATTAGCTAAACTAGGAGCGAAAGCTTTAGCCGCTTTACCAAACATTATAGGCGCGATTATAAACTGGTTATTTATAACGGTTAGCGGCGTCATCGCGTACGCGGCGCAACATTTATGGTTAACCTTGACCGCGGTCGGTGTTTTAATTATAACTTACGCGCGACGAAAACTCTAAAAAATATAAAAAGTAATTATAAAATGGCGGAAGGAGGTGATATACCGATGGAAGATCTTAAAGATGATGAAATAGATGCTATGTTTACCGATGACGATGATGATGGAGCAACAAGCCCTACAACAACTTGGTTCAATAACGAAGAAGAAAAAGCAGAAGAAATAAACCGCGAAAGACTAGAAAAAAGAGAAAGACAACTAGAAGTAGAAAAAGAAAGAGATAAAGAAATAGAAGATAGTGGTACTTCTAAGCAAAGAAAAGAGCTAACTAAAATATACGTTGATGATTTTTATGCAAGCATAGGGTACGAACCGGTTGTGAAAGACTACTCTAAATTTAAAATAGATTAAAAAAAAATTATTAGTTTTTCAAAAAGGTAGAAAAAATTTAGTTTTAACCAATTTAAAAGATAAAAGTAAATTTAAAAAGTTATCTACTCTAAATAGTAATTATGGCATCGGTTTTGTAAAATTAGATTTAGGTATAACCGATTATAAACAAAAACCATTACCACCGCGCGAACAAGAAGCAATAAACGATAATTTTGATGCGGTGGAAGAAGCGCAAAGGCAACCTATATCGTTAGAACCTACCGTTGTTGTCGATAAAACACCTCGTCAGTTACCACCAACCGAGTATTAAAGCGCTTTTTTCTTCTCGGTGGTTATCGTTAAAAGATTCTCGAGTTTCGCTTTGAGCGTCTTGTGGATGCGCTATTGTAACGTTTGATGTTTTATCGTCTTGCGCGTGTGTTTGTGTTTTAAAGATTTCACGCTTCGCGTCTAACGGTAAAACAGGAGTAACTACGACCTTTGAATTTGTATCTAAATTTGAACCCAACGCTAAATCGCTCGTCGCTATCAAAATATTATTGTTGTAGTTCGCGTAAGTGCCTATTCGTAAATTCATATCGCTCGGCATCATGTATAAATTTTCTCCGAGACAAAAGTTTAATTGACTGCGAGCGTATAGTAAAACATCTTGATATCGTTGAATACTAGATTGTAAATCTACGGGAGAATCAATCTCGGTGTTTACTATGTCTATAAATTCGCGTTGAGCGTCTAAACCGGTACCGCTCGTAAAAAATGAGCTTTTAACTCGCGCTTGAGCTCCCAATAACGCGTACACATAAGTTCTTATAGAATCGTTAATTCGTTCGGTACCCACGTCCGTAAAACCTCTCGCTAACCCTAAAGATAATATAAACTTTGTCCACGCCGTTTCAACGCGTGCATCTTGAGAAATGTATTCGACGACGTACGAACCACCAATATCGTCGTCGCTATTGACTAAATTTAAATCGACGTTTTCTTTATCAAAATCCATCCTTTTCTCGCGCCGATGTTGTAAATTTGAATTGTCATAGTCTTTTCCCGGCACCGGAATATAACCGTAAATATTTCGATAATAAGCCGTTCCCAATCCGTTTGAATTTAAATCTACTCGTTGTTTCTAATCGTCTTTAATCGATAAATGAAATTCGCTACATAATTTATTGTAAGCGCTCACGTCTATATTGTTTGCGAATGCGTCAAAAAAAAATGAAAAAGATGCGGGGCAACTCATTTCTTTGAGCATTCGTCTAATTTGATAATATACGTGAAATCTAAAAAAAACTACGAATCATCATATTTGAATGATTTAAATGATCGTAACCTACGCCGCATCTCGTCGTGGCGCAATACGTTACAAAATTTATTTGATTTTGATAAAATTTCATCGGGTTATTACGCCAATCGTTTACGACGTCGTTGCTGACGACGTGAGGTAACTTATATTTTTGAAAAAAGTTAACGAACGTCTCGCTAAATGATTCATCTTTGTTGACGTAAATTTGAAAACTCGTTAAATCTCTAGCGTTAAAAAAAAGAGGCGCTTTAAAATTTCCAGATTGCTCGTACGGATACGTAAAATTACTCTCGAAAGCTAATGGAAACGTCATTTTATTATATTAAAATTATAACTTTTTAATAATAAAATGTACCATACGTTCGAAATTGAAATTGGTAAAGAAGGCGGATCTGTTCAATTAGATAACGTTATCGATAATCGGCAAAATGATCTCTCGATTATGTTACACAGCGTAAACGTTTGGGTAGGATATTACAACGTGCGTAAAAAAGAAAGAATAATCGTTCGCACGCAGGGTGATACAGATGATGTTATTAAGTTTATCGAACCTGGGCTTTACAACATTAACGAAATTATCGACGCTATAACTAGAGACGAGCCTTGGATCACGTTCGCTATCGATAAAAAGACGGGCGTCTTTTTGCTAAATATAACTCAAGCGAACAAGTCCGTTAAATTTACTAGCGGGTTGGCTAATTTACTGGGGTTTCACAACGAATTTCTAACCGAGGGAGAATACAACAACAAAATCGACGTACAACTTTTTAAAATTTTATACATTCATTGCGATCAAATTTCTACTACCGATAATTATTTCAACGGTATGTACATGGAATATAAAAATCCGTTGATGAAAAAATTACGAGTCGGCACTTTTAACGAGTTGACTTTTCGAGTTAGAGATAGCAAAAGCAGAGATATACATAATCACGGTTTCCCCATTATTTTAAATATAGAAATACTATAAATAATGGCGAGTTTTTACGGACCTAGTCGAACGAGCGGTGGTGATGTTGCTAGCGTAGCCTCTAAAGACGAAATTGCACGAACATCGTCTGGCGAAATTTATCAACATCATGGATATTTAAACAGAGATGAAATTTTACAAAGAACTATTCTCATCGAAAAATATAACGTTATACTCGGATGGCACGCTACGTTTAAACAACATTTTTTCATGTTTAACGTTTCGCCTACGTATTGCAGTATTTTTACGCAATTTATAAAAACTAATAGTTTTGCTACGCATGCAGTAACGCGTGATTATGCACCCAACATTTATTACATTCCTTCGCCAGAACGAAATGAAAAATTTCATTTTATCGATAATGAAACGCAGCATCTCAAGTACGAAATGTGTTTTAAAATACGAAACGTTAGAAAAGTTTTTGTAGAGGCGACTTTTTTCAGCGCGCTAAATTCTAAAATCTGTTATAATATAAAAATTTAAAGTTTACCGTTAAATTAATGATTTTATACTATAAATAATGGCGAGTATTTACGGACCTAGTCGTAAAAATGATCTAACGCGCCTTCCACCAAAAGGTGAAACTTTTGAAAGAACCGCACAAATCGGACAAACACGAAGAACAATACTATTACATAGTATAAACAATAGAGCTGAATTTTATTGGAATTCAACAAACGGGCCGGTTTTTAGATCTAATGCGCAGGTAAGAGATTGTCAAACTTTTGTAAGAATATCATATAAAGACAGAGTTCAAACGTACATTGCAAAGACCGCGATTAGATCATCTATTTTAGAAAAAAAAATTGAACATCCAGAACTACTTTTGTTTGATGATGAAACAAAGTTTATAGAATACAACGTTTGTTTTAGAATTCTGTATAAAGGCTCTTTTGAAAAAAAAGTTTTTGTAAAATCAACTTTTTTTGGTTCTATGAATAGTGGAATCTGTTATGATTTAAAAGTTCATACTTGGAATTTCAATTAAATTAAAATCTTTTTCTATTAATAAAAAACAATGAGCGCGCCTATAGAATCAACGAATGTACTTTATCCAAATTTAACGGTTTTAACGAATGACTCTGACGCAGAGCGTGCTAAATCATTTCGATTGCAAAAAATCGACGATATTCAAAAAGAATTACGAATAGAAATAAACGAACGCGAAGCCGTATATAAAAAATATAATAAAATTATCAACGCTTGTAACGTCGTAGAAACAATGGCTGAATTGGGGTGTATGGGAGCAGGAGCCATCGGAATAGCCAGTATCGCCACAATCATATCGTCGCCCGTGGGATACGCTTTAGAAGGTTTAGCTTTGGGGTTGGGTGGAGGAGCGTTCGCTCTCAGATATGCGAAAAATAAATTATATAAAAAAGCAAAAAAAAACACGATGAAATACGAATTTTAGCATTGAGTAAACTCAACACAATCGAAAACCACGTTTCTAAAGCCATCCAAGACGGTTACATCAGCCAAGAAGAATTTGTACTCGTATGCGAAGAGCGAGATAAATATTACAAAATTAAAGAAAAAATCCGTAATGTACTCGTTAAACCAGCGAGTTTACCGTCAAAAACAGAGGTTAAAACTGATGATGAAAAAAAAATTCTTATAGAAAAACTTTTGAGTTTAAAGTGAGCGTAAATAAAAATTATTATACCCAAAAACACGCTTCGCGAGTAGCGGAGCGTGTAAAAACGTTCGATAGACCTCCCCCGTATAATTATAATTTATAATCCATAAAGAAATTTCTTTCTAACAATTCTTTCATCACGCTATTAAACGAACGTCTAGCTTTTCCTTCTACAGCTTTTAAATGATAATAAGGATTTTTTCTTAATATCTTTACGCATTTCGTACACAAACCTACCTTTGCTTTTGTCCCTTTTTTACATCTTTTACACGCAATAGGAATACTTTTTCCACTATTAACCTTCCATTTATGCAAACCGCAATATACCGTATTACTAGAACTAGGAATACAACAATTGTCTGTTTTGCCAACTAAAAGCCATTCGCAAGGAACTCTTTCATATTTTGTTGTCATCTTTATTATTAAACAAGATAATATTTAAAAAAAATTTCTTCACTTTTTTAACTAGCTTTTTAAAACCGGCGGTTACCGGCGGTTTTATATATGATGACGTCATTAAAAAGATTTAATGACGTTATGAAGGGAATTCCCATTAAAAAATGATTTTTAGTAGTTGGCACGAAGGGGAATTCCCCTTAAATAAATTATTTAAAAAAATGATTTTTAGTAGTTGGCCTAGAACCCCCACCTAACATACTACTCAACTGCTGTGGGCCTAACGCTACGGGAAAGTTAAGAGGAGTTTCAAACAATAACAGCTTTTAAAAGAAATGTCTTCCGTGATTTATATAATAGTGTCATCGAGAAGTTTGCCTTATTTCACTTAATCTGTTTTCTTAAATGTCCAAATCTCTAAATACTTGGCAAAATCGGACAAGTAGCCCCGTTTGGTCCCCATCCGGCGGCTGCTGTACATGTATAGCGCATCACTTTCTTTGTCATGGTCTATACTAGGATTTTGTTTCGCCCGTGAGCCCCCGGAGCTATATTTGTGAATTATGAGCATTTTTTTTCTTCTTCTCGCTCTCTTTTTTTTGTGGAGACGGTGAGCAGAGGTCTCTGGATCCTGCCACTGGAAACTTTATTCTTCCATGGTGTTTATATTGTGCGAGTTGCCTAATATAAAAACCAATGGTGTAGTTTTTAACACCAGTGGTGTCAACTTTATTCTTCCATGGTGTTTATATTGTGCAAGCTGCCTAATATAAATGGTGTAGTTTTTAACACCACAGTTTTTGCAGTGCTTTAAAGTCCACTAAAAGGGCCTTAAACAGGAAATCTGCCACTGAAAACCGTGCAATGAAACGTACTAGTACCGTGTATTTTGTTTGTGGTTTCCTGTCAAGTGCACAAATAGGGCCCAAACAGGAAAAACATACTCACTTTTTTACTAAAAACAATTACAACTGAGACAGAAATATTTCAAGGGATATTTGATACCATCATCTTTGCACTCTCTTCATCTGTGATCACTTTTTGTTTTCGAGATCGTTGGCTTTTACTGTGATTCACATGATGATTTCATTATGTGATCGCAGGGGTCAAGATTACACCTTTAAGCAACACCTTTAAGAGGAAATGCAGCCAAAATGCTGGTTGATATTTTAAACGAGCAGATATAAAAAGGAAATAAATTGGACAATATTAAACCATTAAGTAGCCTTACATATAAAAATATATATAATTCAGAAATAAGCAGACATAATATAAGGCAACAATATGTCGCCTCAGACCCGCGCGTCATCGCACTGATTTCAAAGCCAGAAACCGGAGACTTTTGTTGCAGAAAAATGTAATCAAGAAAACAAACAGGCGCTGGGAAAAGATTATGTATAGTGTCTAGTGATAATATTTAATAATAATAATAATAATAATGTGGACGTATATAGTGCACGTATCCACCAAACTGGTGCTCAAGGCGCATTATATTATTACCCCTGCTCATCAGGCGCATAAATCATTCCTGAAACCATCTCAGCTCCCTGGGGAGTATACAGCTCAATTGTTGCCATTACAGTGCATATCAAACACAACAACCAACTCTGCCCTCACAGGTACCCATTTACCCCTAGGTGGAGAGAAGCAATTATGGTAAAGTGGTCTTGCTCAAGGACACAAGCACCATGGTCGCGGCTGGGATTCGAACCCACATTCTGACGACTCAGCCATCAGAACTCAAATCCGATGCACTAAACCGCTCGACCATGGTACTCCATTATTTTAAAACATCTGAAACTGCAATAAATTTCCTTCGATGAAAACCAGGAAATCCATTAATTTTCTGCTTACTAAAACAATTACTGAAACAAATTATGAAGGTTAATTCTTTGTTACTCTGCAGGGGAAATAAAAGTGTCTTCTTCTCTTAGAAATGCGCAAGCTTTGCTAACCAAGATATGCGGGAATTTCTAGTAATTATAATGGATCTTTAAGAAGAAATGGCAACGATTTAGTAAGCAGAACCCCTGACCTAATTAACCCCTCTCCAAAATAACTGAACCCTGTCCCTACCCCCTCCGACCGGTATTGATGGAGGAATGGGGGTGGTCATTGCTATTGATGTTCCCCCATCAAATATATTGGAGGAGAAATATGTACACCCCGTCCCCCGGATTTTACGTTCATGCTAAAAAGCGAAGATGACTTGAATTATTTTTCGGAAGCGATTTAGGCCTATATTGGGAAAGGTGCGTGGTTTCCCTGACATGCGCTGTGCCAGTTACAGAGCTATGTCAGTTACAGGGCAACAAAGTAAAAATAACAATTACATTCATCAAAGTGCAAGTTGATGGTTATTGTACAATACTAGGACTGCTTTGTGATTATTGTGTGTTCAGTTAGTGTATCGTTAGCTTATCTTGACATTTGTCGTTTGGTAGAAAAATGGAAGGCCTCACAATTGTTGTTCTCTGTCTCGTATCTTTCTCATCAGAGGCTAGTGTTTTCGTGGATGAACCGGACAATCTTACCGTCGAGGTAGGGAGCGAGGCGACATTTAGTTGTGCCTTCGCTGAAGACTACGAATGCAGTCATGTGTCCTGGGTATTTTCGGACTCAGTGTGTATTCAAAGTCGCTTTACAACCGTGGGAACTTGCCGTACAGCATCACATAATCCTTCCATAGATAGTCCTACCAGTCGGTTTAACCTTTCGTTCATTGACAATGTCAGTAATTTTAAGATCAACAATGTACTTTCCAGTGATACCAAGATGTACACGTGTTACCTTTCAAGCATTAAAGCATCTTCAAGGTGTGGACATCTGAAGATAGTTGACCCCCCTACTCCATTATGTTCTACATCACCAACGAGTGCGGCAGTTGGGGAAACTGTTAATTTGACTTGCAAAGTTCCCGAGGACAGCACTATTCCAACAAAACTAACATGGCATTTGGGAATAGGTCAAACATCCAGTATGAAAAATGTACAACCAGGATCATTGTTCACTGTTCAGCATGTCCTCAAAGACACCGACAATTTCACACAATTCGTGTGCATTGCAGGTAACGATATCGATAAGGGACCGAACTGCACAGTGTCAACGTTCAGTCTAATTACGGTCAATGTGCGATTTTATCAAAATGGTACGGCAGAAAATCCTATATTAACATTCCAATGCAATGCAGACGCATATCCTAGTACAATGCAATACACGTACTCATGGTATGTTAGAAGTACTGATTTTGCAAACGACACTTTTCAAGAATTGGTAAATATCAGTACACAAGGCAGATATGGAGTGACTAAAACGATGGAAACTCTGATGATCTACAACTCTACAAAAGATGACGATGGTCTGCAGGTGAGATGCACGGCTACTAATGATATCGGCATGAGCAAGACGAGTGATGCAGTGACTGTATTCCTCTGTCCCGGCGGCGGTTTTGTGTCAAAGAGTCCAGGACGATGTAACCAGACTGGACTGCCCAGAAGGGTGGGTGTAGTCGTTTCCATAATGACGGCTATCCTTGTGATTCTTGCGATGTTCATTGTCCGTTACATCTACGTGAGAAGGAGGGTGTCGAAAACTGGGATGACAGAAGTCAGCGTGCTTGCCCAAGGCGTTCGTAGCGGGCAAAACGGCAACGCAATTGACGACCAAAATATGACCATGAGTGACAACGATACTACTCTCACTGAACAAAATCCTACAACATCTTCTTCTTCTTCTGGTAGTCCCAAACCATCGCTAGATCCACAGGGTCAGGCCTCCCCCAGGGTCAGTCCAGACCTTGGAAGTGTCGATCCCGGCATTGGAGGTGTCAAGCCTGATGTAGTAGTCAACACTATCTCCCCAAAGCCACCACTGGCAGCGAGGAAACCCATCTTGTCAAAGAGAACGTCAAGACGTGGACCGGCAAACCACGGCACTAGAAACATTGATCAGTCCACGTCCATCACAGTGCCGGAATACATGACTGTTGAAGCAGTGGGGATCGGGGGGTCTTGTGTCTTGCCAGTGTACGCTAAGATCAAAAAGAAGGAAGATGTTAACCCTTACGAAGAGGTATCTTTCCAAACTTTGTAAAGAGTTGCACGTAGAGGATTTTTATCGTCAGTGTCCGGCACGGAGTGTTACAGCAACAGGCTACTTAAGCACCAGCATCTCGTGAAGACGATCAGAACCGACTGATCGAAACGTTGAGTTTAGCCAACTGGTTATTTTCAGAAATACTACTTAAATGAGAATTGTTATATGGTTTCATCACAAACAGTCTTTTACTCTTTATATACTTAGCGACAGGCTTACTGTCCAGAATTTAAGCTCCGATAATTTTAAATAAAATGGCGACTAGCCTAGCTGTTCCATGCTTATAACTCTTTATCCATACACTGACAATACACTCTTAAAACTAAAGTGTTGAATCAACATTTTAAGAGTTCGGTGAGTGACAACACTTTATAAAGTTAAATTCAACTCAAAGAAAGTGTTGAATTAACACGGAGTCAAGTTAAGTCTAATTTTATCAATTAATTCAACACTTTTAAAAGTTAAATCCAACTTCATAAAGAGCTGTCACTGACCGAACTCTTTAAAATGTTGATTCAACACTTTAGTATTAAGAGTGTGAAGATGTTTGAATTTGAATCCATTTGGGTGGATGCAATGTACTAAAAGAAGGGGAACACGTGAAAAGGGAGTGCACATTTCACAGAAAGGGGTACACATGAAAACGTGTATAATGGTAAATATACAAGTATGTTGATCAGAAAGAGAGCACATGCCCCTTTTAACCCCTGGATCCGACAATGGATCAACCCCTTGCTTAAATCTGCGGTTAATATTCAGAGGTAGCCTACCGCGTACTTTCTGTGGTTTTGTTTGATAAGAACTGCTGCTTTAATTTCGTACAGAGTTTTATACTTAGTAAATATAAAAATTAAATCAAATTAAGAATTTGCCAACTGACAAGATGAGATTTGATGGTTTCTTGTCATAGACCAGTGTACACTTGATGGTTTCTTGTCATAGACCAGTGTACATTTGATGGTTTCTTGTCATAGACCAGTGTACATTTGATGGTTTCTTGTCATAGACCAGTGTACATTTGATGGTTTCTTGTCATAGACCAGTGTACATTTGATGGTTTCTTGTCATAGACCAGTGTACATTTTGAGCCCGGTGCAGTATGACCTTTTGTGCTCTTTTGTAAACATGTGACGTCATTGGTCACATCACCTGTACTTTTTTGTATATTTTGATAATTGTAATTTTCGAAATAATAGTTATAGTATAGTTAACAATATAAAATGTTATCTATTATGTCTGTTGCGTTGTGTTTTTTTAATCAATCAACGTCTGTAGGCCTATGGTTGTTTTTATATTCTTGTATATACAGTATACTGACATTACATCTTAAATGGACAATATCGTCACGATCAACGTGGCATGGAATCAGAGTGCTGGTTTTAGATTAACTCAGTGACTGAAATAATACCCCACATGATGAGGTCATATTACCGTTGCTGCTGCATTAATGAGCCAGTCATTTTCAGTCACCGTGTTCATCTTAAGAACCCTGCGGTTCATGGTCGCAATATATTCACACAAACACATGATGGGACTAAATCATTTAGTACGTTTGAATAGCGTGTAAAACGTTCATATAGGGGCATACAATCCCTTCTCAAATGGTGTAAACAGACTTATTGAGTCCCGCTAGACCCAAGAAAACAATTTCAAGCCAAATATAAAGTTTTATATGGGTGCCAGCCCACAATCCCTTCAAAAAAATTGTTACCCAAAACCAATTTTTTTTGCACTGCTGACATTCTACAGAGAAGATTCTATTTGTCTGGCCATTCTAATATCCACAACCAGACCTCAAAATAAACATCTCAGGTTGCCGAAATGTCTGGGCAATGTCTGGGATTAGTGCAGTTATGTCAATTGATAACAGCTGTACTGTTTCAATGGGTTGTCTGCTGGCAAGGCCCCCCCCCCTTACTTTGAAAGCTGCATACCGGGTCAATGGTTCACCCCAGGTTGAATTTTTTTTTACCATGTTATCAGGCACTGTATCAATAGAGAACTTATGCAAAGTGGCTGAATTTGAGTTTTCCATGACGTAGTAAACAACAATTGTTTACAAACGGACTGAATGAAATAGCACCACCATGAACCGCAGGGTTTTAAACTTGGACACCGATTCCATGCCTTGTTGAAAGTCTGCTCTGATTGTGACGATATTTCCCATTTAATCCTCTTTTTTTTTTACCAATTTCTATTTTTTGATAATTTTTATATTTATAATTATATATAATTATATATTTTCCAATTTATTTTTGTAATGCCATTGTTTTATAATGCCTGGGCAACAGTTTTTTAGTTAACATGTTCATGCCCTGGCATGTACCACTAGTAATAATAATAATAATGTGTGGACTTATATAGCGCACGTATCCACCAACTGAGTGGTATAATGTTCTGTGTTGTATACTGTTATTTGCTGTGTTTTTATGCCAAAAAACAGTGTTTCACTGAAAGGTCTCCCCAGGTTAAATAATAAATAAATTGTCTATAGGTTGTTTTTATATTTCTGTATTATACTGACATTGCATTTTAAACGATACAGGGCATGGAATGGGAGTGTTAGTTTTAGATTAACTCAGTGACTGAAAATAATACCCCACATGATTAGGTCATATTACCGTTGCTGCTGCATAAATGAGCCAGTCATTTTCAGTCACTGCGTTCATCTTAAACTTGGACACCGATTCCATGCCCTGTTAAATGTTTGCTCTGATCGTGACGATATTTCCCATTTAATCCTTTTTTTTTACTAATTTCTATTTTTGATAATTTTTATATTTATAATTATATATAATTATATATTTTCCAATTTATTTTTGTAATGTCATTGTTTTATAATGCCTGGGCAACAGTTTTTTAGTTAACATGTTCATGCCCTGGCATGTACCACTGGTATAATGTTCTGTGTTGTATACTGTTATTTGTTGTGTTTTTATGCCCAAAAAAGTGTTTCACTGAAAGGTCTCCCCAGGTTAAATACTAAATAAATTGTCTATGGGTTGTTTTTATATTTCTGTATTATATACTGACATTGCATTTTAAACGATACAGGGCATGGAATGGGAGTGTTAGTTTTAGATTAACTCAGTGACTAAAAATAATACCCTACATGATTAGGTCATATTACCGTTGCTGCTACATAAATAAGCCAGTAATCTTCAGTCACTGTGTTCACCGATCCCATGACTTCTTGAATGTCTGCTCTGATTGTGACGATATTGTCCCTTCAATCCTTAGATGTCTTTTTTAATTTTTTTTTTTACAAATTTCTATTTGTAATACCATAGTTTTATACTGTATTATACTGTATTATATTTGTTGTGCTTTTATGGCGAAATAATAATAAAAATAATAATAATAATAATAATAATAATAATAATAATAATAATAATAATAATAATAATAATAATAATAATAATAATAATAATAATAATAATAATAATAATAATAATAATAATAATAATAATAATAATAATAATAATAATAATAATAATAATAATAATAATAATAATAATAATAATAATAATAATAATAATAATAATAATAATAATAATAATAATAATAATAATAATAATAATAATAATAATAATAATTAAATAGGCCCTATGCATATTTTCTGGTCGAAAAATGAAATACTTAAATGTTTAAATAAACTGAAATGTTCAATATTCGAAAGCAAATATCACTGTCTGCTGTCGAAACCAAATATAGTGTGACTGAACTGGAAACCAAAATTAAAACACACACTTCATATCAAAACGCAGTTTTTGAGTAAAGAATACTATATAAGGACATTAAGGAAATGACAGTGTAATAATTTCACAGGGGAATGGGGGAATTACGATATAACAATAGCAGGAAAATATGATATACCGGTATGTTTTAAAAAGGTTTAGAACTTTTGCATATTTAGCTTAAAGTGTTGAAGACAGAAACTTGCCATATGCAGGGCCATATACAACCAAGAGGTAGGGGTACTGGGATGATCCCAAATACTCGGTCAGCATTTAGAACCTCATGAGGGGAAAAACCACTAAATCGAACCAGGTTTGTGGTATTTGTACCTGAGGTGATTACAGTCCAGTGAGAATGAAAATTGTTTACATTTTTGAAAAACATTTCATCCCTTAATACCTATTTCAGTTCTGTATTTGCCGCTGAAGTCGGCAGATTTAGTATATATAAGTTAACCAAAAATTGTATCTGGCTAGATCATAAACATAGAAGCGCACAAATAAAAATATAACCCTTTGTGTTATGACAAAAGAAATCTTATATATTCAAGAGATTTACAGACTGTACGTTGGCCTAAGGCACATGCTTTTTATAAGTTTACTGCAGTCAAACAACATTCATTGTTATATCATGGTCTTAGATTGTGTAATTTCATTGGTCGAAAGCCTGTCACATGACAAATCACAAATCTTCATGTTACCCTCGTGACGTCACTCAAAAAGTGATGTTACCCTCGTGACGTCACTCAAAAAGTGATGTTAACCTCTCAAAAGTGGTACATCACCCTGATCGTCCCCGGGAGTATCATCCCCGGGCCCCATATATCTTTCACAAGTGCTACTTTTGATTGCAAGAAGTGAAAACAGCGACCGAGGTTGTTATATTGCTGGTACTCCGCAGAACACGCTATATTTCAATTTGATGCACTGTATGTAGGGACCAGCTAAACAACTTGTCTGCTGTGTGTGAATTTGTTCGCTTCGACGACCGTGCAGTACGAATAGTTCGCGAATACTGCAACGAAACGGGACGAGATGACAGCAACTTCCAGACACTTCCAGTTACAGACTTAGACAGTTTACTGGAAGATTTCTTCGGTAACGTAATCTAATACCATGGTATAACAAAATAATTGTTGCCTGGCGTGATGGGGGTCCATGGGTTTTGTACACCCTCGGGGGCTGATGGCACCCTCGGCTTCGCCTCGGGTGCCATCAGCCCCCTCGGGTGTACAAAACGCCATGGACCCCATCACGCCAGAGGCAACAATTATTAAATGTATCATTTGTGGGAGATTTAAGAGTGAATTTAGAGAGATTAGGTAACTCTATGAAATCTACCCATTATATAAAAATAGAAGTAGAACTCACATGATAAACACGCGACAAGTTGTTATTTCCTTCAGTAAATGTGTTTCTAAATAAAAACAGGAGAAAGTTCATCCGGCCTTTGTATTAATTTAAATAATACCATCTGTAACAATACCATCTGTTCCGGGGCACATAACATTAGTAACACGTGACCCTAAATGCAGGTCATTTTCTTCCCGAATTGTCGAGGTCACATGATACGGAAAATCCCACCTAGGGCTAATGCAAAAACTTCTGTCCGGATCATATAAACAATTTTCATAAGATTATATAGACCTGTACAAACTGGGGTGTTAAAAGAACACCAGAGATGTTAACTTTATTTTTACATGATGTTCATATCGGGCGAGTTGACCAATCTATGATACCACTGATGATGTTAGTTACACCACACAGTTTTCGTAGTTTATATAATAATAATAATAATGTGTGGATTTATATAGCGCACGTATCCACCAACTAAGTGGTGCTCAAGGCGCATTATATTATTATCCCTGCTCATGAGGCTCATAAGGCTCATAAATCATTCCTGAAACCATCTCAGCTCCCTGGGGAGTATACAGCTCAATTGCTGCCATTTCTAGCGCATATAGAGCAAACCAACTCTGCCTTCACAGGTACCCATTCAACCCCTGGGTGGAGAGAAGCAATTATGATTAAGTGTCTTGCTCAAGGACACAAGTGTCACGGCCGTGATTCGAACCCACATTATGTTGCTAACACCAGAACTTGAATCCGGTAAGCTAGACCGCTCGGCCACGACGTTATCATATATGCTGAATGATAGTACCGGTAATGAATACTACGAAATCAAATAAAGTGAAAAGTAATTTCTTGATTCTCTTCGATAAGTTCATTCTGTCTGTTTATCGATTCTCTTCAGTAAGTTCATTCCGTCTGTTTATCAATTCACTTTAGTTCATCCCCACGGTCTGTTTATCGATTCTCTTCAATCAGTTCATTCTGTCAGTTTATCGATTCACTTCAATAACTTCATTCTGTCTGTTTATCGATTCTCTTCAATAAGCCTATTGTGTCTGTTTATCGATTCTCTTCAATACGTTTATTCTGTCTATTTATCAATTCGCATTTAATAAGTTAATTCCGTCTTTTTGTCGATTAACCTCAATAAGTTCATTCTGTATGCTTATCGATTCGCTTCAATAAGTTCATTCTGTCTTTTTAACAATTCACTTCAATATGTTCATTATGTATGCTTATCGATTCACCTCAATAAGTTCATTCTGTATGCTTATCGATTCGCTTCAATAAGTTCATTATGTACAATAAGTTGATTCTATACAATAAGTTGATTCTATACAATACGTTCATTCTCTTTGTTTCCTAGCTGTCAGAACAATATGGGATGTCTGACTTTTGTTTGGCGTATATCTGACGCATTTAAGTTATGTCGAACAAAATAGTGGCCGTCGAACTAATGGGCTGTCGGAATATTGAGCTTTCCCAAAGTAAAGGCCTATATACTGTGTGCTCTATTTTACCTAATCTGTTTTCCTAAATGCCCAAATCTCCGAATACTGGTCAAAAATCATATATGTTTGTATTCTGTCTCATTTTGCCTTTGAGAAAGAACCATTATTTTGCATTTATACTACAGATCCTTTATGTTGGTAAGCAGTTTACAACAGCTAATTGTTCATTTATTACTAGTTCAACTCATTAGATATGACATGGTGACAACGCAAACTTCCTCGTAATGTTCTTCCTGCATGCAAAGCAGTAGATATAGAATGGGGGTCCTAGACCACTAAAGCTTTCTAAAGCTTTTATTTAAGTTTGGTAATAAAAATGATATTTTAAGTTGAGGCAAATGGTAATTTCCACAGAAAAGTTGCACTTTATTGTGGGAGATTTTTATATCTAAATTTTGGCAAAATTAAAAAATATAAAAAATCGAGATTTTATATACATTATATAATGATGTTATATAAGAAAGTATCCGCAGTTTACATTGCTTGTACACTGTAAACATGATGTTTAGAATTTAGACACATTTCTAAACACTTGGATTGTACTCACTTTGTTCACATGTTGAGCTTAAAACATGTTTGAATGCTAAAAACCATATAAACAGGTGTCAAGAATCTAAGTATGTTTAACTTTGTGACATGTACAGAGGATGGCATATAAACGCATTCCTAAACGTGTTTATTTTGCGTGTGTTTAAATTCTAAACACCATTTGTACAGTATATACTGGTGTTAAGTACACTTATGGTTGCAACAGTGTACGTTCTGTCGACGTTTTGATCAGATATATTCTGATTGTCCTTAGAGTATAAATTGATACAAGATCGTAACATCGAGTTGTCAAATCAAACAGCCGTCTGGCAACTTTGTTGAAAAACCCTCGATCACATGTTTACATACAACTTACTTTGAGAGATGATACTGGTATCAAATCCTTTATATTCCTTGAAATATTTAGTAATTATTTCAGGTTCTACTCAGAACCAACATACTATTAAAATTATAGAATTTATTAAATGATGCTTCCGCCAACTTACTTTTCTTCCACCATGCAATTTTTTAAAATCTTATTCTTATACTAGTAGATTGTATTAAAACTACGGAAGCGTTAAAGGGCCACAACCAAAACAAAAACAAAAATTTCAAGTTACTATCTCGCCGCGGCGAGTTACTAACCGTCATGACAGTACGGGTAACCGTTCAGACGTGTAGTTTTGGGTGTTTCGTCGATCGTCGCGGTTACATTTACGATAGGCTATAGAGGGCGCAAACTTAAAATGGCTGCGCCCATGAGTATGCTCGGTTTTGCGATTGAAAACGAATTTGACTATGACTTGACTATGACTTTATATACCTTCTCTTGACCAATGCACCGATACCAAAGAGAATCACATTCAATCCAGACTGGCCCAGGTTTGATATATTTAACGCTAACAGATAATCAGTGCTTAGATAAGTTCAGATTTTTAAAGGATGACATTTACTATTACCGGCTACGACATTTAGGCCTACTTGGACTTCCACAGAAACTAACTTTAATTAGAACGGGTCCACTTGCAGTAGCTTTGATGCTATTTGCATGGTCCTCAGGAGATTCGCTTACCCAAATTGCCTATCGGACTTGGAAGAGTTTTTTGGGAGACCGAAATCCACCCTTTCGCTCGTTATCAATGAGACCGTTGAAGTTTTGTATAATTATTTTGCATCATCATCGCTTTCTGATGATCCCTTGATAAACCATGGCTAGATCCTGCACAACTGCAAGTTTATGCAGAAGTTATTCATGACAAAGGGGCGCCTTTGCAGAATTGCTTTGGATTCGTGGATGGGACAGTTCGTCCAATTTGTAGGCCAACTCATCATCAGCGAGTGTGTTATAACGGACACAAAAGGATACATGCCTTAAAATTCCAGTCAGTGGTGATACCTTGTGGGTTGATTGCTCATCTTTACGGCCCAGTAGAAGGTCGAAGACATGATAGTGCTCTCCTTCGCATGAGTGGACTGCTGCAAGAATTTGAGGCAAGAGATCTGACTGATAGAAATGACCTGCCCTACGCGCTTTATGGGGACCCTGCTTATCCAATGAGACGTTATCTACTAGGTCCATTCAAAGGGGCAAACCTGAGGGCTGAGCAACAAGAATTCAATTCAAGAATGTCATCAGTGGGTAGAATGTGTAGAGTGGGTATTCGGGAAGATGATAAAAATGTTTGCCTTCCTTGACTTTCGCAAGAACCTGAAAGTACTGTTATCCCCAGTGGCAAAGTACTACCTAGTTGGCGGGCCCCTCACTAACTGCCATACTTGTATCTATGAAAATCAGACAAGCAGTTACTTCCAGCTGGACCCGGCACCCTCCTTGGAGAACTATTTAGCATGATTCCATCATTCATGATATAGTAAGTCTGCGTTATGAGCCCCTGAATTATGAATCCTACGTCAAGGATTGCATCTGTAAGAATTTAGTGATTTTTGGAATGTCAGGCTTTCAATAACTAAGTTATATTTATGATCCACGAGATTAAAAAAAAGAAAACAAAAGTATAGTTTAGAATAAAAATTGTCAGGTCTTGATCAGTCAGCAAGTTTACCAGTAGTCTGTGTTTTCTGTTGCTGTGCACTTTCTTAAATTTATTTATTTTTTATTTTTCTTTACTGTAAAGGCCTATATAAATTTGTTTCCTGTGCCCAATTTCATGTTCTGTAAGAAAAACAAAATAAAATGTTCCCCTGGTTAAAAGGGAACTTTGTGAAGGGGATTTTCTCACCCAAACTTTTACCCTTTGAGTTTTAAGATTTAATTTGAAAATCATTTCCTTGTAAGTGCTTTCATTTTGTTTATTGTTCTTTTTTAAACTGATCATTATTTCAGACACAGAGCTGACCCCACCACAAAGGAAACGCCGAAGCACAGCAGACATATATGTCAAGTACCTTGAAGACAAACTGGAATTTGAGCGTGAAAAGTTTTATTTGGAAAAAAAAGAAAGAGAAGCAAGGTTGGAAAAAGACAATGAAATGATGAAAATGATGATGACCCTAATAAAAAAGTAAGGTTAAACATATTTTAGGACTGCACTGCTATGAATACGGTTTGTGAAACTAACACATGTTGGTGGTCATAGAATTCCATGATTTGATTCCTCTGGCAATATTTCCCCCATTGATTTTGAAAACCGTGTTAACGTTTTCAAGTTTTGCAATTTTATTCCTGCATTTCATTGTTTTGTCAGGATTTCCAGCATCTACACATGGACATGCATTTTTAAATTTTTCATTTTGTGATATGTTTCAAGTCCAGAGTTCAATTAAGCTCAAAGTGTGGGTTAGAAGTGAAAATTTTAATATACATTGTAAACATTCCTAGATACTTAGAATGTTGAGCAAATTTTGGCTCAACATAAACACAAGTGACTAAATGTAAAAACACATGTGGAGAGTGGATACTTGCTTCAAGTTTGACTGTTTTCACTGCTTTGCCTCATGTAAAAAGAACACTCAGAGATAGCCAAAGGGCCCGTCATGAGTTTAAAAAAGTCAATATTTGTTTTATAACACCTGAACCATTTTATAAAGATTCTGCATATTTTTTAGAAGACCTGCTACAATATATCAAACCAAAACACAGGTTCCACAGGTATGACAACAATTCACATTGCCAGAATTTGATGTAGTATGGGCGACTGGTAGTTTATTGGTTTCTAAGGAATAGTACAGTCTTTAGTCTAGGCACATAGTCTTTACAGGTTCACACGATGCAATAGTACAGATGGTATACATCATATGACTATTTAGTCATAATTTATGTATAAGGTATTATAAGGTCTTTTTCAGATTTACATTGTGTATGTACCACTTTAAAAATTTAAATTAAAAAAATTAATACTTTGTATCCCCTTTTTTGTCCTTGGTGTACAGGTTTGTGTTTTTACTAAACTGTCTTGTTTTTATCATAAATTTCATATCATTTATATCATTTTTTAAGTGCAATGACGTGTGCAGTCTTTTGTTACTTCTCGTCTTTTACATGTATAGTAGATCCCTTGTCCAGTTTCTTCCAGTTAAATTATTGTTTTAAAGTTTGATGTATTTCATTTGATTTTATTCATTTATTTATTTAACATTTTTAAAGACTATACCCATTTTGTTAAAGGATTAATAAACCCTGAGACAACATTTTTACGTATTGACATTATGTGATAACATTTTCCTGTTAATATTTTCTTTATTGGCTTTTGACCAAAAAAAAATTACTATTTAATGTTCAACGGGTGCCGCCATCTTGGGACTCTGTGACGTAGCAGGGTTCCATCAAGCCAGACTGTCGTCACAAAGCGAATTCAAAAAGATGCATGTTGCAGTGTGGCACATACACGACGTGGCTTAACAAATCTGAAGCGCATAATTGGACTATTTGAGGCCGCGCGTATGTGCAAAACATCGTTTAGAACTTGCACTGTGACGATGGTCTGGCTAATGGTACTCTATTACATAACCGGGTCCAAATATGGCGTCACCTGTGGAACACTAAAACACAATCATGTTTTTGGGGGTCAAAACAAATTTGTCTTGTGGTTCACTATCCCTTTAATTTTATTTTCAGCAAAGGTTTTTATATTTTCAGGGTTTGTAATTTTTGCTTGAGTAATCAATCCCCGTTATGTAATTTGCATTTGTTGTTGCTGTGATTAAAATCAATGTTTATAAATATCTTACAAAGCTAGCTTCATTTTGTCAATATGAATTATAAGGTTGTTCCCTTCAAAGTGTGGGTGTAAGGAAGCATTGCCCAATTTCATGGAATTCCTCATTGTAACAATCGTCTTTCCCTGCTCACCGAGCTACCAACATGAACAGGAAATAAGTGTTAAGTTCCCTTTTAACCAGGGGAACATTTTATTTTGTTTTTCTTACAGAACATGAAATTGGGCACAGGAAACAAATTTATATAGGCCTTTACAGTAAAGAAAAATAAAAAATAAATAAATTTAATAAAGTGCACAGCAACAGAAAACAAAGACTACTGTTAAACTTGCTGACTGATCAAGACCTGACAATTTTTATTCTAAACTATACTTTTTTTTTTTTTTTTTTTAAATCTCGTGGATCATAAATATAACTTAGTTATTGAAAGCCTGACATTCCAAAAATCACTAAATTCTTACAGATACAATCCTTGACGTAGGATTCATAATTCAGGGGCTCATAACGCAGACTTACTATATCATGAATGATGGAATCATGCTAAATAGTTCTCCAAGGAGGGTGCCGGGTCCAGCTGGAAGTAACTGCTTGTCTGATTTTCATAGATACAAGTATGGCAGTTAGTGAGGGGCCCGCCAATTAGGTAGTACTTTGCCACTGGGGATAACAGTACTTTCAGGTTCTTGCGAAAGTCAAGGAAGGCAAACATTTTTATCATCTTCCCGAATACCCACTCTACACATTCTCGTACTGATGACATTCTTGAATTGAATTCTTGTTGCTCAGCCCTCAGGTTTGCCCCTTTGAATGGACCTAGTAGATAACGTCTCATTGGATAAGCAGGGTCCCCATAAAGCGCGTAGGGCAGGTCATTTCTATCAGTCAGATCTCTTGCCTCAAATTCTTGCAGCAGTCCACTCATGCGAAGGAGAGCACTATCATGTCTTCGACCTTCTACTGGGCCGTAAAGATGAGCAATCAACCCACAAGGTATCACCACTGACTGGAATTTTAAGGCATGTATCCTTTTGTGTCCGTTATAACACACTCGCTGATGATGAGTTGGCCTACAAATTGGACGAACTGTCCCATCCACGAATCCAAAGCAATTCTGCAAAGGCGCCCCTTTGTCATGAATAACTTCTGCATAAACTTGCAGTTGTGCAGGATCTAGCCATGGTTTATCAAGGGATCATCAGAAAGTGATGATGATGCAAAATAATTATACAAAACTTCAACGGTCTCATTGATAACGAGCGAAAGGGTGGATTTCGGTCTCCCAAAAAACTCTTCCAAGTCCGATAGGCAATTTGGGTAAGCGAATCTCCTGAGGACCATGCAAATAGCATCAAAGCTACTGCAAGTGGACCCGTTCTAATTAAAGTTAGTTTCTGTGGAAGTCCAAGTAGGCCTAAATGTCGTAGCCGGTAAATGTCATCCTTTAAAAATCTGAACTTATCTAAGCACTGATTATCTGTTAGCGTTAAATATATCAAACCTGGGCCAGTCTGGATTGAATGTGATTCTCTTTGGTATCGGTGCATTGGTCAAGAGAAGGTATATAAAGTCATAGTCAAGTCATAGTCAAATTCGTTTTCAATCGCAAAATCGAGCATACTCATGGGCGCGCGCAACCATTTTAAGTTTGCGCCCTCTATAGCCTATCGTAAATGTAACCGCGACGATCGACGAAACACCCAAACTACACGTCTGAACGGTTACCCGTACTGTCATGACGGTTAGTAACTCGCCGCGGCGAGATAGTAATTCGCCGCGGCGAGATAGTAACTCGCCGCGGCGAGATAGTAACTTGAAATTTTTTTTTTTGGTTGTGGCCCTTTAACGCTTCCGTAGTAAATAGTCAAGATTCCATCCATTTAAATTGTTTGCCATTAGGTTTATCATCAGCTAGGGCTAGTTGTATCGACCAACATAGTTTGTTTTTGTTCTTTCAGTTAAGTCACATAATAGACAGTGTGAACACAAATCACTACCCAGGGCAGAGACCTATGGAATGCAGAATACAATAGAGGGCCATAGTTTTTCTTAGTCAGAGTATGAGGAATTTGTGTGGTTTACGTAAGTGAATTCTTATGGTTTAAAAGCTTTGATAGTGAGGCAGGGTTTATGCAAATAGCAAGACAGGGGTATGCAGGTTTTGGGCGTAGTCTAGGGAGAACTCCATGAGAAAGCAACGAAGCAATGTGTGTTTTTTTCCCTCTGTCAGCTGCTGGTGCAGTTATGTCAGCAAGTCTGCTATCAAGGAGGGCTCAAATTAGGGCCAGCTAATTTAAAGAAAACTTAGTGTTTTTGCTTGTGTGGCAACATAAAATATTTATTTTGCTGTGTGCAACACCAACTTTTAATGGTGAACATTAAACCGGGCAGAGTGGAGAACAAAAAATTAAATGAGCAAGATCCTATGAAGAAAAGCTGCAAGTAGAAATTATTCGTTGAATTTTCAAAGTTCAAGAATACACATTGGATTATAAAATATGTATTTCAAGAGAGATGTTGACGATTATTTGAAGATGAGTTTAACAGAGCAAAATTGTGTTTAGTCTCGAACCAAGCTGTGTAATAATATGACATTAACACTATTAATAATAATAATAATAATGTGTGGATTTATATAGCGCACGTATCCACCAACTAAGTGGTGCTCAAGGCGCATTATATTATTATCCCTGCTCATAAGGCTCATAAGGCTCATAAATCATTCCTGAAACCATCTCAGCTCCCTGGGGAGTATACAGCTCAATTGCTGCCATTTCTAGCGCATATAGAGCAAACCAACTCTGCCTTCACAGGTACCCATTTAACCCCTGGGTGGAGAGAAGCAATTATGATTAAGTGTCTTGCTCAAGGACACAAGTGTCACGGCCGTGATTCGAACCCACATTATGTTGCTAACACCAGAACTTGAATCCGGTAAGATAGACCGCTTTAGTTGTGAATTTGGTTGGCAAAAATATGTTCATCTTGCAAAGTTATGAAATTTATGCAGCCTCCCCCATGTAAATATTATCAGATTGTTGGATTATTTTAATTTTATGATATGATGTAGATTGCCAATTAGTGGAGGTATACAAAAACTGTTTACTACATTGCTAGATTAAGGAGAGCGGGGATGGGCAACGAAGGCAGAGACATATCCAGACAATTTTGCTAGTCAACTCTGGAGGTCGACGGACTCGTAAACAACTGTTAATTCAGGCCCACCATTTGAGCGGCAGAGGACACCAAATTTGAACTTCACACCTGGCTCTACCATTTTCTAAAGTAATAGTGGTGGTATTATTTTCATTTAATATGCTGAAAATTATATAGTTGGGGAACCTTTGGAATTTTAAAGATGTTATACTCTAAGATTTCACATTTTAAAGATTTTATGTTTTGAATATTGAGTAGTAAGAGAATTGTTTTGCGTCGATAATAATAATCTAAGAGAAGTTTGTGTAGTTTCGTTTCCGTATTTTCTTTCATGTCGACGCGTCTTTCCATCTTGACTATATAGTACCATTAGCAAAAATAGTCTTGACAAACGCTGTATATACAAAAGGCCTCTGTACCTGAATAAAAGTTGGTTGAATAAAAGTTGTTAAAACAATCAAACAAAATGATGTACCGATTCCTTATATTTATAGACAATACAACTGTTGTGGGCCTAACGCTACGGGAAAATCAAGATGTCTTTCAAACAATAACAGCTTTTACAAGAAATGTCTAAATATGATTTATATAAGTGTGTCATCGAGAAGTTTGCTTTATTTCACCTAATCTGTTTTCTTAAATGTCCAAATCTCTAAATACTTGGCAAAATCGGACAAGTAGCCCCGTCTGGTCCCCATCCGGCAGCTGCTGTACCGGTATAGCACATTACTTACTTTGTCATGGTTTGTACTAGGATTTTGTTTCGCCCGTGAGCTCCCGGCGCTATATTATTCGTGAATTATGAACATTTTTTTGTCTTCTTCTCACTCTCTTTTTTTTGTGGAGAGGCTGAGCAGAGGTCTCTGGATCCTGCCACTGGAAACTTTATTCTTCCATGGTGTTTATATTGTGCGAGTTGCCTAATATAAACACCAATGGTCAGCGGCGTAGCCACGGGGGCCTGGGGGCACGTGCCCCCCTCCCCCCAATTTCCAGTGCCCCCCACGAAAAATCCTCATAGTGCCCCAAAAAACAGAAAAGAAAAAGAAAATGGAAAAAACCCATACCTCTGGGCCCTCCCACTGAAAAGCAATGCCCCTGTGCCCCCACTGAAAAAGTCCTGGTTTTTAACACCAGTGATGTCAACTTTATTATTTTGCGAGTTGCCTAATATAAACACCAATGGTCAGCGGCGTAGCCACGGGAGGTCCTGGGGGCACGTTGCCCCCCACAAATTTCCAGTGCCCCCCCCCCCACGAAAAATTCTCATAGTGCCCCTAAAAAACAGAAAAGAAAAAGAAAAAGGGAAAAAACTCATACCCCTTGTGCCCCCCCACTGAAAAAGTCCTGGTTTTTAACACCAGTGATGTCAACTTTATTATTGTGCGAGTTGCCTAATATAAACAACACCACAGTTTTTGCAGTGCTGTAAAGTCCACCAAAAAGGCCTTAACAGGAAATATATATATACCGGTATCATAGCTCACTTTCCTCACTTTCCTGGATCTGCCACTGAAAACCGTACAGTAGTATACCGTGAATTTTGTTTGTGGTTCCCTGTAATGTACACAAATACAGCCTAAACAGGAAAAAAACAACATATACTCACCTTTAAACGAAAAAATGACGTCTGAGATAGAAATATTTCAAGGGATATTTGATACCACCAACTTTACACCCTCTTCATCTGTGATCACTTACGATCACTTCCCCTCGAGATCGTTGGCTTTTAATGTGATTGACAATGTTTAATATTATGAATTCATTATATGATCGCAGTTTTACGAGGAGTCAAGATTACACCTTTATATGCAGATGAAATGCAGCCAAAATGCTGACTGATATTTTAAGAGTAGATCGTGTATAAAAAGGAAATAAATTGGACAATATTAAAACATGAAGTAGTCTTGCATATAAAAAAATATATAATTCTGAAATAAGCAGACATAATAAAAGGCAAAAATTTTCGCCTCAGACCCGCGCGTCATCGCACTGATTTCAAAGACTTTTTTTGCCTAAAAATGTAATCAAAAATCAAACAGGCGTTGACAAAGCACTGGGAAAAGATTATGTATAGTGTATAGTGATAATACTTGAAAACTTCTGAAACTGCAATAAATTTCCTTCGATGAAAACCAGGAAATCCATGAATTTTCTGCTTACTGAAACAATTACTGAAACAAATTATGAAGGTTAATTCTTTGTTACTCTGCAGGGGAAATAAAGGTGTCTTCTTCTCATAAATGCGCAAGCTTTGCTAACCAAGATATGCGGGAATTTCTAGTAATTATAATAGATCTTAAAGAAGAAATGGCAACGATTTGGTGATGGGTACAGAGAATGCATAGTGAGCGGGACCCCTGACCTAATTAACCCCCTCTCCAAAATAACTAAACCCTATCCCTACCCCCTCCGACCGGTATTGATGGGGGAATGGGGGTGGTCATTGCTACTGATGTTCCCCCATCAAATATATTGGAGGAGAAATATGTACACCCCGTCCTCCGGATTTTACGTTCATGCTAAAAAAGCGACGATGACTTGAATTATTTTTCGGAGCAATTTAGGCCTATATTGGGAAAGGTGCGTGGTTTCCCTGACATGCGCTGTGCCAGTTACAGAGCTATGTCAGTTACAGGGCAACAAAGTAAAACTAACAATTACATTTATCAAAGTGCCAGTTGATGATTATTGTACAATACTATGAGTGCTTTGTGATTATTGTGTGTTCAGTTAGTGTATCGTTAGCTTATCTTGACATTTGTCGTTTGGTAGGAAAATGGAAGGCTTCACAATTGTTGTTCTCTGTCTCGTATCTTTCTCATCAGAGGCTAGTGTTTTCGTGGATGAACCGGACAATCTTACCGTCGAGGTAGGGAGCGAGGCGACATTTAGTTGCTTCTTCGATCAAGACTACGAATGCAGTGATGTGTCCTGGGTAATTTCGGACTCAGTGTGTACTGAAAGTCGCTTTACAACCGTGGGAACTTGCCGTACAGCATCACTGAATCCTTCCATAGATATAAGTCGGTTTAACTTTTCGTTCATTGACAAAGTTAGTAATTTTAAGATCAACAATGTAAATTCCAGTGATACTGGGATGTACGCGTGTAGGCTTTCAAGCATTAAAACATCTTCAAGGTGTGGATATCTGAAGATAGTCCACCCCCCTACTCCAGTATGTTCTTCATCACCAACGAGTGCGGCAGTTGGGGAAACTGTTACGTTGACTTGCAAAGTTCCCGAGGACGGCGCTATTCCAACAAAACTAACATGGCATTTGGGAATAGGTCAAACATACAGTATGAAAAATGTACAACCAGGATCATTGTTCACTGTTCAGCATGTCCTCAAAGACACTGACAATTTCACACAATTCGTGTGCATTGCAGGTAACGATATCGATAAGGGACCAAACTGCACAGTGTCAACGTTCAGTCTAATTACGGTCACTGTGCGATTTTATCAAAATGGTACGGCAGAAAATCCTATATTAACATTCGAATGCAATGCAGACGCATATCCTACTACAATGCAATACACATACTCATGGTATGTTAGAAGTACTGATTTTGCAAACGACACTTTTCAAGAATGGGTAAATATCAGTACACAAGGCAGATACAGAGTTACCAAAACGATGGAAACTCTGATGATCTACAACTCTACAAAAGATGACGATGGTCTGCAGGTGAGATGCGCGGCTACTAATGATATCGGCATGAGCAAGACGAGTGATGCAGTGACTGTATTTCACTGTCCCGACGGCGGTTTTGTGTCCGAGTGTCCAAGACGATGTAACCAGCCCGGATTGCCCAACTACACATGGGTCGTTATAGTCGTTTTCATATTGACGGCTATCCTTGTGATTCTTGCGATGTTCATTGTCTTGTGTGAGAAGGAGGGTGTCGAAAACTGGGATGACAGAAGGCAGCGTGCTTGCCCAAGGCGTTCGTAGCGGGCAAAACGGCAACGCAAGTGACGACCAAAATATGACCATGAGTGACAATGATACTACTCTCACTGAACATAATCCTACAACCTCTTCTTCTTCTTCTTCTTCTTCTTCTGGTAGTTCCAAACCATCGCTAGATCCACAAGGTCAGGCCTCCCCCAGGGTCAGTCCAGACCTTGTAAGTGTCGATTCCGGCATCGGAGGTGTCAAGTCTGATGTAGTAGTCAACACTACCTACCCAAAGCCGCCACTGGCAGCGAGGAAACGTGGACCGGCAAACCACTGTACTAGAAAAATTGATCAGTCCACGTCCACCACAGTGCCGGAATACATGACTGTTGGAGCAGTGTATCCTAAGATCAAAAAGAACGAAGATTTTAACCCTTACGAGGAGGTATCTGTCCAAACTATGTAAAGAGTTGCATGTTATGGGATGTTTATCGTCAGCGTCCGGCACGGAGGGTTACAGCAACAGGCTACTTAAGCACCAGCATCTCCTGAAGACAATCGGGACTGATCGAAACGTTGAGTTTAGCTAACCGGTTCTTTTCAGAAATACTACTCAAAAGAGAATTTTTATATGGTGTCATCACAAACAGTCTTTATATACTTAGCGACAGGCTTACTGTCCCGAATTTAAGCTCCGATAATTTTAAATAAAATTTATAAATTTAAATAAATAAATTTAAATAAATTTAAATAAAATTAATAAATAGCTGTGTTCATTATAATCTTACTCTTTATCCATACACTGACAAAAGACGTTTGAATTTGAATCCATTTGGGTGGATGCAATGTACTAAAAGAAGGGGAACACAGAAAAAGAGAATGCACATTTTACAGAAAGGGGTACACATGAAAACGTGTATAATGGTAAATATACAAGTATGTTGATCAGAAAGAGGGCACATGCCCCCTTTAACCCCTGGATCCGACAATGGATCAACCCCTTGCTTAAATCTGCAGTTAATATTTAGAGGTAGCCTACCGCGTACCGGTACATGTGGTTTTGTTGGATAATGACTGCTGCTTTTCGTATTGACTTGATGACTGCTAATTTCGTACATAGTTTTATGCTTAGTAAATATATTTTTCCATATAACATTAATTTTTACAAAATTATCAGATGAATTTGATGTGTAATGTTAGTGCCTTATTAAAAAATAAATCAAATTAAGAAATTGCCTACTGACAAGATCAGATTTTATAGTTTCATGTCATAGACCAGTGTACATTTTGAGCCCGGTGCAGTATGACCTTTGGTGCTCTTTTGTAAACATGTGACGTCATTGGTCACATCACCTGTACTTTTTTGTATATTTTGATAATTGTAATTTTCGAAATAATAGTTATAGTACAGTTAACAATATAAAATGTCACTTATTATGTCTGTAGTTTTTTTTGTTTTTTTTAATTAATCAAAGTCTAGAGGGCTGTTTTTATATTCCTGTATATACAGTACTGACATTACATTTTAAATGGACAATATCGTCACGATCAACAGGGCATGACATCGGAGTGCTAGCTTAGATCATAGATTAACTCAATGACTGAAAATAATACCCCACATGATAAGGTCATATTACCGTTGTTGCTGCATAAATGAGCCAGTAATTTGCAGTCACTGTGTTCATCTTAAACTTGGACACCGATTCCATGCCGTGTTGAATGTCTGCTCTGATTGTGACGATATTTCCCATTTAATCCTCTTTTTTAACCAATTTCTATTTTTGATAATTTTTATATTTATAATTATATATAATTATATATTTTCCAATTTATTTTTGTAATGTCATAGTTTTATAATGCCTGGGCCACAGTTTTTTTTTAGTTAACATGTTCATGCCCTGGCATGTACCACTGGTAATGTTCTGTGTTGTATACTTTTATTTGTTGTGTTTTTATGCCCCCAAAAACAAAACAGTGTTTCACTGAAAGGTCTCCACAAGTTAAATAATAAATAAATTGTCTATAGGTTGTTTTTATATTTCTGTATTATATACTGACATTGCATTTTAAACGATACAGGTCATGGAATGGGAGTGTTAGTTTTAGATTAACTCAGTGACTGAAAATAATACCCCACATGATTATGTCATATTACCGTTGCTGCTACATAGTAATCTTCAGTCACTGTGTTCACCGATCCCATGACTTCTTGAATGTCTGCTCTGATCGTGACGATATTGTCCCTTCAATCCTTAGATGTCTTTTTTTTTCTTCTTTAAAAATCTTCTTTTTCTTTTACAAATTTCTATTTTTGATATTTTTTATATCAATTTATTTTTGTAATACCATAGTTTTATACTGTATTATACTGTATTATATT
Source organism: Zoroaster sp. YZ-2022 (assembly GCA_029582265.1). Classification (NCBI taxonomy): domain Eukaryota; kingdom Metazoa; phylum Echinodermata; class Asteroidea; order Forcipulatida; family Zoroasteridae; genus Zoroaster; species Zoroaster sp. YZ-2022. Next base: position 28,300,465 of record CM055836.1, read on the forward strand.
TGTTGTGCTTTTATGGCGAAATAATAATAATAATAATAATTAAATAGGACCTATGCATATTTTCTGGTCGAAAAATGAAATACTTAAATGTTTAAATAAACTGAAATGTTCAATATTCGAAAGCAAATATCACTGTCTGCTGTCGAAACCAAATATAGTGTGACTGAACTGGAAACCAAAATTAAAACATATACAATTCATATCAAAACGCAGTTTTTGAGTAAAGAATACCATATAAGGACATTAAGGAAAGGACAGTGTAATAATTTCACAGGTTTTTTAAACGAAGCCTTCATTTTCGATTAGATGTCACTGGGCATGGGGGAATTACGAAATAACAATAGCAGGAAAATATGATATACCGGTATGTTTTAAAAAGGTTTAGAACTTTTGCATATTTAGCTTAAAGTGTTGAAGACAGAAACTTGCCATAATGCAGGGCCATATACAACCAAGAGGTAGGGGTACTGGGATGATCCCAAATACTCAGTCAGCATTTAGAACCTCATGAGGGGAAAAACCACTAAATCGAACCAGGTTTGTGGTATTTGTAGGCCTACCTGAGGTGATCACAGTCCAGGGAGAATGAAAATTGTTACATTTTTTGAAAAACATTTCATCCCTTAATACGTATTTCAGTTCTGTATTTGCCGCTGAAGTCAGTCGGCAGATTAGTGTATATATAAGTTAACCAAAAATTGTATCTGGCTAGATCATAAACATAGAAGCGCACAAATAAAAAGATAACCCTTTGTGTTATGACAAAAGAAATCTAATATATTCAAGAGATTTACAGACTGTACGTTGGCCTAAGGCACATGCTTTTTATAAGTTTACTGCAGTCAAACAACATTCAATGTATCATTTGTGGGAGATTTAAGAGTGAATTTAGAGAGATTAGGTAACTCTATGAAATCTACCCATTATATAAAAATAGAAGTAGAACTCACATGATGAACACGCGACAAGTTGTTATTTCCTTCAGTAAATGTTTCTAAATAAAAACAGGAGAAAGTTCATCCGGCCTTTGTATTGATTTAAATAATACCATCTGTTCCGGGGCACATAACATTAGTAACACGTGACCCTAAATCCAGGTCATTTTCTTCCCGAATTGTCGAGGTCACATGATACGGAAAATCCCACCTAGGGCTAATGCAAAAACTTCTGTCCGGATCATACATATAAACAATTTTCATAAGATTATATATAGACCTGTACAAACTGGGGTGTTAAAATAACACCAGAGATGTTAACTTTATTTTTACATGATGTTCATATCGGGCGAGTTGACCAATCTATGATACCACTGATGATGTTAGTTACACCACACAGTTTTCGTAGTTTATATGCTGAATGATGTAGTACCGGTAATGAATACTACGAAATCAAATAAAGTGAAAAGTAATTTATTGATTCTTTTCGATAAGTTCATTCTGTATGTTTATCGATTCTATTCAATAAGTTCATTCTGTCTGTTTATCGATTCTCTTCAGTAAGTTCATTCCGTCTGTTTATCAATTCACTTTAGTTCATCCCCACGGTCTGTTTATCGATTCTCTTCAATCAGTTCATTCTGTCTGTTTATCGATTCATTTCAATAAGTTCATTCTGTCTGTTTATCGATTCTCTTCAATGCGTTTATTCTGTCTATTTATCAATTCGCATTTAATAAGTTAATTCTGTATTTTTGTCGATTAACCTCAATAAGTTCATTCTGTCTTTTTTATTGATCGATTCACTTCAATAAGTTCATTCTGTATGCTTATCGATTCACTTCAATTAGTTCTCTCTCTCTCTCTCTCTCTCTCTCTCTCTCTCTCTCTCTCTCTCTCTCTCTCTCTCTCTCTCTCTCTCTCTCTCTCCGGGTGGGTCGTGTGTTTGTCGAGCTCCGGGAAGCGGTGGATTTTTATGAGATGTGCGCATCTTGCGGTTGCAAATTTTATGTTGATCTCACTCTTATTGTTCATACGTCGTACAGGGCGAATTTCAACTTGTCGGGTTTAACTGTTTTCGTGTTTTTCTGGGTTCTTTTTTCCAATTTTTTGTCGTTTTTGGTGCTTTGGCTGGTCACCTTGGCCAGTCGGGCGAAACGGCCTATTGAAAATCAGCCAAGTGTGAGCAAGGGTGGTGAACGCGGTTCTATTGTTCCTGGTGATAGCCCACTTACCAGGGACAATGGAATCGTGTTCAAAGCGCTGGACACAGTCTCCGTACGCCAATATCTCATTTCACTGGTTAACCAAATTGCTAATGCACAAGTGTTATCAGCTTCCAGGATTTCCAACGGTCGAATAGCAGCATATCTGAGCTCGAGGGAGGCTGTCGTCGAGGCTGTCCAAAACGGACTGACCCACGATGGCAGCTTCATCGAGCTCAACCCACTGGTCCAGCCAACCACCCGGTTCACGCTTTCTAATGTTTATCCAGAGATACCGAACACAGTACTGATACACAACCTGTCATCTTTCTGCAAAGTGGTGTCTCAGGTAAGATCCATTCCCCTGGGTTTCAAGGAAAAACATTTGTCACATATCATGTCGTTCAGGCGGCAAGTGCATGTTCTTCTTAAACCGAACGTCACTCCGCCTGAGCACATAAATTTCTTGTATTTAGGCACAAATTACCGCGTGTTTCTGTCGACGGAGTCGGTACGTTGCTTTTCATGCGGTGAGTACGGCCACATTAGCCGTGCTTGTAAGAAACAGGGAACCGATGACATTGACAAAAACGAGACCAATCCCTTAAACCCACCACCCACCTTCGTCCATAACCCCACTAACCAAAACAAATCCGATCCTAAACACCCACCTAAAGTCTCCAAACAACCTGGTCCGCTGGATTCCGTAGGGGGTGCGGGGCCCTCGGGTGTTCGGACCGCTGCGGGTTCTGGGGGGCCCTCGGACCCTGTCGGGGCCGCCTGTGCGAAGGCTGGACATGCCGCGCCGGTGTCGGGGGGTGCTTCAACTGGGGGTGCTTCAACTGGAAGTGCCTCACATGCTGGTGCGGGGTCCAGCGCGTCGACCTCTCGTTCCGGCGGGAGCCCAACAGGGGTTGGGCCCTCGTCCGGGGCGGGAGGCTCGGCTCGTGCGGGCGGCTCGGCGGGGTCTGTGGGGCCTTCTTTGCCCGCGGTTTCTCCGGCGTCTGAGGCTCCTGCGCCGTCCGTGGCCCCTGCGTCATCCGCGGCCCCATCCTCCCCTTCCCCCTCCCACCACTCCCACCACTCCCTTTCCCCCTCCCAACCTTCATCCGCCCTTCAACCTATCCACACCCCATCCAAACCCGGTTGCTCTGTCTGGGGATCGCCACCTCCACCATCTAGACTTTTTTCTGATGTTGTATCAAAAAGAAAATCTTCCACTCAATCCCCTCCTACAAATACTTCAGTTCTCACTCCTCTAAAGACACCCTCTCCTCCACGTAAACTTGTGAAGAAGGTGGCGATGCCCATGACAGTCGACTCCCCTTCCATCACCCAAGTCCTTAACCAAGTCCTTAACTCACAATCCTCCCTTGTCTCCACCCCGGCCTCGTCGACGAACGACCAAGATGACATGTGGGAAGACAGTCAGACTACCGAAGACGAGGCGGTGCCTGATTGCCTTTCCAACACAAAAGGTCCTCTGTCTTCTAAAGAGCTCATGAATTTCTTGGCCTCCATAAAAAATCGAAAAAAACCTATCGAGGTGGCCAAGAGATTCACTGCTAATGTGCCCGGACTTGTGAAACAACTTAAACCGCTACGCAGCAACCCACTCCTCAACAGAGGCCTACAACAACGCGTAACCAAGCTGATCAAGACTTTAGATAAGTGATTTTCTTTTGCTTTTCTTTTATGAGAGTCTTGATTAGTTTGGTCGCAATGACACTGTCACTGATTTCCCTGAACACAGGCGGCTGTTCAATGCCAACCAAAAATGCCGCCATACATGCTTATTTTGAAAATTTCTTTCCCTTTTCCGACATAGTGCTCCTGCAGGAGACTTATAACCTTACGGAAATAAGCTCCTGCTGGAGCCTATGGCCCTTTACTCCTATCTCATCCCCTTCCAACTCTTATGGCTCTGGGGTAACTACACTCGTTAATAATAAAAATTTAGAAATTATTTCAAATATTAACATTTTTCCAGGACATCTTCTTTATACAAAAACTAAATCCAATGAAACTCTTTTCCACATTTATAATTTTTTAGTACCCCAGAGCGACTCTCTTGCTTTTAAAGTCTTTAATTCTTTCTCTAAACATTTATCCTCTTGTGACAGTGACGGTGTCGTTGTGGTCGGAGGTGACTTCAACTGCACGGAAAATCCCGCGCTAGACCGTCTGCACGCGCCCACCGAGCGAAGATCCAGAGTCGCTGCAGCTCTCATGGAAACTGTAGGTGCACTCTCTCTGTGTGATGTTTGGCGTAGACTGAATCCCCAGAAACAACAATTTACCTGGCTGCGGAATAACCCTTCCAGGGATTGTGGTGTTTCCAAAGCCAGGTTAGATCGTTTGTATCTTCATCCTGATATGTTATCCTCTATTCATTCGTGCAAAATAACACCCTGTTCTCTTTCTGATCACTCCGCTATTTCTTTAAAAATTCAACTACCCTCGGCTAATTTCCGGGGTAGCGCCTACTGGCATTTTAATAATTCACTTCTTCAGGATGAAGCATACAAACAAATTATAACTTGTTTCTGGGGAGAATGGCGTCAAAAACAGTCCGATTTCCCAATTTAAATTCTTGGTGGGACTTTGGCAAGTCCCACATAAAAATAATTACTCAAACATTTTCTAAAAAATTGCTTCGAGAAACGCGAAGCTCTTATAAAATAAATCGGACTATTGACGACCTTCAGTCTGCGCCGGAAATCACACCGGAGACCAGGCAGGTCCTCTTAGAACAAAAAAGAAAACTTAATTCTATCTTAAAATCGAGCGCAGGGCGCCCTCATCAGGTCGAGATTCAAACATGTCAGCGAGGTCGATACCTCCTCTTCTTACTTTTTTAATCTTGAAAAATCTAAATCCCGTTCTAAAACTATCTCCAGAATCCGTTTGGATTCTGGAGAAATTACTCAAAATATTTCTGTCATAAAAAATCATGTATCTAATTTCTACAAAAACCTCTATTCTAAAACTCGACCGATGAGGGCGCCCGTGAAAACATTTTAAAGGGCCTGCCTCGTCTTGATCCTCTAGAGGCAGAGGACCTAGAGCGTCCTCTGTCTCTGGAGGAATTAGAAATAGCTGTTAGGCAACTTGGCAAGGATAAAACGCCCGGCCTGGACGGCTTGTCCGGTGAATTCTATCAAACTTTTTGGAATATTCTAAAAACGATCTACTTTCCTGTCTTTAAATCATTCGTTTCTCACCGGCTTGCTTCCTCGTTCGTTCAGGAGGGCGGTAATTACTCTTTTACCTAAGAAGGGGATCTGGCCAGACATAGCAAATTGGCGGCCAGTCTCCCTTCTTAATAATGATTATAAGATCCTTGCAAGGTTGCTAGCCAACAGACTAAAAGAGTGCATTGGCAGCGTCGTAGGTGAAGGATCAGACCTACTGCGTTCCTGGACGTTCAATCCATGACAACGTAGGTCTGATAAGGGACATCATTGACTATGCCAATGAAAATGATGTCCCCTTTAGCCGTGGTCAACCTCGATCAGCAAAAAGCGTTCGATAAAGTTGATCGCGACTACCTCTTCGACACCATGAGAGCTATGGGTTTCGGAGACCGTTTCCTCGACTATATAAAAATCCTGTACAGCGGTTCCGAGAGTTTAGTTAAAATCTGCGGTTCTCTGATGGCCCCCTTCTCTGTTGAGAAGGGCATCCGTCAGGGCTGCCCACTCTCGGGACTGCTGTACTCGATTGCTATTGAACCTTTTCTAAATCGCCTAAGGGGCGAAGTCGGGGACGGCGGTTTCCGAATGCCTGGAACTGACGTATCTTGCTCGGTGTCTGCGTATGCAGATGATGTCTCTGTTTTTGTCACCTCCGAGTGTGGCTTTGACGCGATCAAAGACACTTACAATCTATTTGCTCGCGCGCCTGCCGCGCGTCTAAATACGAGAAAAACCCAGGGATTGTGGGCGGGATCTTGGATCGGACGAAGTGACCGGCCGCTTAATTTTTCGTGGAATGACGATGGCCTGTCATTCCTTGGAGTTCACTTAGGAAATACCCAAACTTACAATAACAAAAATTGGATTCTTTGTAAAAACCGATTACATGAAACCCTCGCTAGCTGGTCTGGCATCTCGACCTCCCTTTCGTTTAAAGGGAGAGTCTTGATTGCCAACCAGCTGGCCGCATCAAAAACTTTTCATTGTCTGGCGGCACTCGCTCCGCCAGACGATTTCCTAAGTGAACTCCAACGGCGGCTGGTTGATTTCGTCTGGTCCAACAAGAGACACCGCCTTAAAGAGCAAATTATGTATCAGAAACCTGACAAAGGGGGGTTCGGCCTTGTTAACCTCCAGGCACGAGTTCTCACCTTTCGTTTATCTCATATTTTTCGTTACCTTAAAGGTGAATTTCACCACTCTTTTGAATTTCTTGAATATCACCTTCGTCGCTTCAAAAAATTAAATTATGACTTTCATCTCTTCTACTTGAATACTGATCCGCTTTTTGACATCGGAATGCCTTTCCTATGGTGAGATCATGCGTGCCTGGAGGTTGTCTGGAGCTCGGTTAGAAATAATACACGACTCAGTCAGCCATGTCCTTAATTTACCCATAAATACTCCTTTAATTGAAAATGCAACTGACGATGGGGCGTCCCTCTCAATGCGGCTCTCGACGCGTGGGGTCGGCCTGGTGAGGGATCTCCTCAACTTCACCACTGGATTCTGGAAACAACCTAATGACGTCATCTCTTCTTCAAGTACTTCTCGTCTTCCATCTATACGTCTTCTTCAAAAACAGTTTTCTTCAATACACACGACTCTCATCAGTTTATTCCCCTCCATCTTCAATGAAAGAGGATTTCTTCTGCCTGTTTCAGCACTTCAAAACCTTCCATCAAAACCAGACCGTCCCCTCAACGTCATCATCAACAACATGGACAATGCAATCTCCGCACCATCCAAATCACTCTACAACGTCATCAACACCAACGTCAACCAGCAACCGTCAAAGAAACATCATACTGGCACAATAATGGAATCCTAGACATCAACACAAACATCCAATGGAACAATATCTACAGTCCCCCAACATCTAAAAAAGAGGGGGACCTACAATTCAAACTACTACACAACATCATCCCGTCACTTCAAGTTCTGCAACATCTCAACCCGGATATATCTTCAACATGTGGATGGTGCGGAGATGAGGGGACGGTCTGCCATCTCTTCATCACGTGTCCGTCCATCCAACCTCTACTCAACTGCCTCCATCGTCTTCTTCCTGAACTACTACTGAACTTTGACCTCTACTGGGCCTTGATCCCATGTGCTAGGGGCCGCAATAGAGAGGCAGTGCGCCTGTCAAACTACCTCATCGTCAGTTGCAAATATGTCATTTATAATCTTTACAGAACCTCTCATTTTGTTGATCCACTATTAATTTTTACACACCGTATTAAAAACAAAATAATTTTCGATTACAACTACTTTAAGCTTGTCAATAATGATGATGAATTTCTTAAAAAATGGAATATAAATAATACTTTGTTCATCATCATTAATGACAAGCTGACATGGCTGATTTAAACCCGGTTAGAATTACTTAATTTGCTCCTCCTTTCCGATTTCCTCTCTTTTCTTTTCTTTTCTTTTCTTTCTCTTATCCTTGGAAGCCACTGGAGTGGGATATGAGGCCCACACCAGTAACGCCAGTGGCTTCCCCACCTCAGGGGAACCACGGTGGGTTCGGCTCACGCCAAAAAACGTGTTGCCGCACCCTCCGCACGGGAACCCCTTTCCTCTTCTTTCTTTTCTCCTTTCTTTGTATTTCTCTTTTTCTGAGGAGTTTTATACTTATATTGGTTAAAGTATTCACTTTATTCTTTTGTATTTAAAATGTGTATTGTTTCTGTACACTAAAATATTATTGTTTCTATTACATGTTTACATGTACCGAATATTTGGTCTTTTCTGTTTACTTAAAACTGTATTAATGTTTTCCAAATTGCAAAATGTTCTGTATTAATTTACTATTCTTTTATTGTAAAATTTGACTTTGTTTTTTGAATTGTAAATAAAGAATCTCATTGAAAAGTCAAACAAAAGTCTCTCTCTCTCTCTCTCTCTGTCTGTCTGTCTGTCTGTCTGTCTGTCTGTCGAGGGACTGAAAAATAAAACTGCTGTTTGTGGTTTCATGTAGTGCCCATACGGCCTTAACAGGGAAAACACAACATTCTCAATTTCCTACCGATTCTGGATCTGTCACTGGAAACTGTTGACTGAAACATAAAACTTATGTTTGTCTGCTGTGTCATGTAATGTCCCTAAACAGGAAAAAACATATCCTCAATTTGCTCACTTTTGTGGATCTGCCGCTGGAAACCGCAGAATGAAACATAAAACAGTGTATTTCTTTGTCGTTTCCTGCTTTCCAGATAAGGCGTAAACGGGAAAAAACATCCTAAATTCCCACACTTTTCTGCTGTTTTTGCGGTGACATCATGTGATAATACTATAATTCACATGATGTCACCGCAAACAGTCTTTACTTACAATTTATGTTTTTTATTTTACTTATAATCTCTCTAAAATGGGAAAGTTAAATTTTTGATATTTGCTTGGAGCCCCACTTTAACACATTGATTGGTAAGCTGACTTGATGAAATATATTTATTCATATCAATAGATAACAAGGAAGTACATTATGATAATCATACAGAAAGTTTTCATGATATTTTGTATATTGTATGATTTTTATCCATGTATAATAGAAAATGAAACCATCATCCAAAAGTGTGGGCCCGTGAATTATTGAGTTTAGAAGTATTTTCCCCAGGCTCCTGCATTGTTTTGTTTGATCGAATCGAGTGAAATAGGCATTTCAAGAACAAAGTTTGAAGTGGAAGTTTGATTCAAGGTTGTTACGCTCATAATAAACGAGAAATACGAAGGCCTATCAAAATGCTAAATGTTATAAAGTTTGGAGTTCTCGTCGCATTGCTCCCAGTGGTATGTGGAACGTCATCAGGCGACAGCCTACTAATTGATGGACCGGGTATTCGGAAGGTCCAGACTGGAGGGGAGACTTCTCTTCGTTGTTTTACACAACCAGACCACAAATGTCAGCGCGTCATATGGATGTACTCCAGGTCGAGTTGCAAAAGCGAGGCGATGGAAGTCGCTGGTATCTGCCGTACGATCGTCAAAAGTCCCGGGGAAGAAACGAGCCGGCTCTCCCTGACCGTCGAAGAAGGTTTTTCCGAGCTCCATATTGCAAATGTACAGCTTACGGATAGCGGCCATTACGTTTGTAACTACGCAACGAAAGATGTGAAACAAAAGTGCATTACTCTGGAGGTGCTTCAAACTCCCACTCCAAAGTGCTCAACTAATTTTTCAGAAGCGTCTAAGATTGGCGATGCGGGAGAGCTAAGATGTGCCGTCCCGTCCGATTCTCAATTGGACACGAACCTCACTTGGGTTATTGGCACATCTCGTCGTAGTCCATACCATGGAGTAGCCCCGCCGGGATCAGACTTCACAGTCACACACGTACTTGTCGACGTTGACGTCAATACGCAGTTCATGTGCATCGCAGGCCCAAATGATACCCGGGGCCCAAACTGTACAATTTCACTCACTCACTTTGTCCCATTCACTGTGGAGATTCGAAAGGAAAATGATTCCGACGATAGTCCCCGTACAAACGTTTCGTTTGAATGCGACGCGTCACCCGTGACACCAGCGGCTGTGTTTAGCTGGTCAGTTCAAGCCACATGCGGTCTGTGCCCGTGGGAGGCAGCTGAAACCGATAGGAGGTTTACCATAGGTAACTACGGCAAGAATCTCCAAATTGTTGACATCAGAGCGTTCTCGTGCGCTCCGAAGGTGAGATGTGCGTGCACCAGCGAAACTGGTGTGACTCAAAACAGCAATTATGTTGATGTCTTCATGTGTATCGACGGACGCATTGCGTCCAATGCGTCGCGGTGCATCAACGCCAGGCGGTTCAGCACAGCGCCGCCGTATTACCATGGAGGTGACCCATGCGATACTTTTGACAACATACATGTCTTTGTTTGGATCAATCTTACAGTGGGTGCAACTGTTATTATCATCACAATATCATGCAATGCATACCGTCTGAAAGCCTACTTTAGACGACCATCGAAGTCAACCTCAGAGAGGGCCACAAAGACAACGGCAATGGAGCAAGATGATGAAGACTACAAAGTCCCAAAATGTAACAAAAAACAGCAAAAAGTTTCCCCCGAGAGTAGTAGCGTGTACATGGAGCTAAATATTGAAACACGGGAGCCACATTCGATGACGGTAAGACAAACATTATCGAGCGTCAGGGAACTAGACGATGAAGGATATGAAATCCCAACGTGCAATGCAAAACAAACAATCCCTCAGGACAAAATGTACATGGGATTGAATACTGAAGAATCACACGAATACATGTCAGTAGAGGATCCATAGGTTGATGATCATAGACTTGATAAGCAGAAAAAACTTGCTTACCAGAAAAGTTTGCTTAGCAAATTTCTTTGATTACCAGCCAAACTTTGATACAAAATGTATCAATTTTGGCTGGCAGTCTGTTTAATATTTACTGAGCAAAAAAAAATTCTGAGAAAGATTTTCTGCGGAGCAGCTCTGTCAAATTGGACCCTGATCTTTTGAACTGTTTTCTTTTCTTTTGTTTGTAAACACTGAGAGCCACTTGGTATGGGCGGCCAAAGTCAGCAAAACTTCAACTTATGATTGGCAACAGTTTGGACTCACATTGAAACATTAGACGTTCTTGGTATTTCAAAGGAATGTACATTTTATTTAGTTTTTTGTCGTGTTTGTTGATTCATCAATTTTTTTAGTATTTTCGTCGCAGTTTTCACGAAGCGACGGATTGCTAAAAAATCGTATTTAAAAAAAAATGAGTTTAGTCAATATTTGAACTTCAAATACTGTTATCTTTCATTTCACCAAGTTTTAATCCTCAAAACGCTCTCGTTTTCTAATTAAAATAATGAAGTTTTTGTAAAAATTGAAGTCCACTATGGTTTTAAGTTTTCACAAAGTAAAACAATTCAATCACGCCACACGTGTGTTCCACGAAGTTGACGCGTGTCCCTATACTGGAAACGTCACTTTTCATGTGTACAGCTTTCACGAAGTGATACGAAAGCCCATTAGTGCCATCGTCATTTTATTTTCGAGAACAGTTTTTTTTATTTTCGAGAGCAGTTATTTTTATTTTCCAGAGCAGTTATTTTTATTTTCCAGAGCAGTTATTTTTATTTTCCAGAGCAGTTATTTATATTTCCAGAGCAGTTATTTTTATTTTCGAGAGCAGTTTTTTCTATTTTCAAGAGCAGTTATTTTTATTTTCAAGCAGCTTTATTTTTGTCTTTTTTTGAAGCAGCTGTTCGATTTCCGGAAGCCATCATCATCCATGGCTGCGGCGGCTTCGGATGCACGGAGTCTGCATTTGATTAGGCGTTACTTTAGTTTAGGACTTAATTATGACGAAATAATTGCTTCACTTGCTTCTAATCATAATATCTTTATCAGCAAGCGTAACCTAAACCGTAAATTGCGAGAACTTTGCCTTTATCGCCGAAAACACCACACAGACATCGTTGATGTTGCATGTTTTATAGAAGGGCAGTTGAGTACCTCAGGGCAACTTTGTGGTTACCGGTGGATGCACCTGAGATGCCTTCAGAATGGAATTCTGGTAAGCCGAGAAACAGTGCGCCATCTTCTGGGATTACTAGACCCAGAGGGAGTCGAGCAAATAAGGCGGCGGCGGCTACAAAGAAGGACATACAACGGAAGAGGCCCAAACTTTGTGTGGCACTTGGACTCTTATGACAAACTAAAGCCTTACGGGGTTTGTATTAACGGATGTATCGACGGGTATTCAAGACAGATCCCCTGGCTTGAAGCCTCTCTGACAAATAGTGACCCTGGCGTTATAGCGGGGTATTTCATGGAAACTGTGAGAAACAAAGTAGGTTGTCCTGGACTACTTCGGGGCGACGCTGGAACGGAAAACAGTTCTGTTCGACAGATGCAACAGTTCTTGAGAAGAAACTCTCAAGATGCATTTGCAGGGGAGAGGAGCTTCCTCGAAGGAAGCAGTCAGAGCAACCAGCGCATTGAGTTCTGGTGGGGCATTCTGAGGAAACACTGCTCCCAGTATTACAGCTGCGCTTTTGAGGAATGTATGCAAGCAGCATGCACTAGCTACACTGCATACACAGGCTAGGCGTCCGCGCGAAACATGTGCTTCTTGAAAATAAAAATAACTGCTCTCGAAAATATAAATAACTGCTCTCGAAAATAAAAATAACTGCTCTGGAAAATATAAATAATTGCTCTCGAAAATATAAATAACTGCTCTGGAAAATATAAATAATTGCTCCCGAAAATATAAATAACTGCTCTGGAAAATATAAATAACTGCTCTCGAAAATAAAAATAACTGCTCTGGAAAATATAAATAACTGCTCTCGAAAATAAAAATAAATGTTCTCGAAAATATAAATAACTGCTCTGGAAAATATAAATAACTGCTCTCGAAAATAAAAATAACTGCTCTGGAAAATATAAATAACTGCTCTCGAAAATATAAATAATTGCTCTGGAAAATTAAAATAACTGCTCTTGAAAATATAAATAACTGCTCTCGAAAATAAAAATAAATGTTCTCGAAAATATAAATAAATGTTCTCGAAAATATAAATAACTGCTCTGGAAAATATAAATAACTGGCTCTGGAAAATAAAAATAACTGCTCTGGAAAATATAAATAACTGCTCTCGAAAATATAAATAATTGCTCTGGAAAATAAAAATAACTGCTCTTGAAAATATAAATAACTGCTCTCGAAAATAAAAATAAATGTTCTCGAAAATATAAATAACTGCTCTGGAAAATATAAATAACTGGCTCTGGAAAATAAAAATAACTGCTCTTGAAAATATAAATAACTGCTCTCGAAAATAAAAATAAATGTTCTCGAAAATATAAATAACTGCTCTGGAAAATATAAATAACTGGCTCTGGAAAATAAAAATAACTGCTCTGGAAAATATAAATAACTGCTCTCGAAAATAAAAATAAATGTTCTTGAAAATATAAATAACTGCTCTCGAAAATATAAATAACTGGCTCTGGAAAATAAAAATAACTGCTCTGGAAAATATAAATAACTGCTCTCGAAAATAAAAATAACTGCTCTGGAAAATATAAATAACTGCTCTCGAAAATAAAAATAAATGTTCTTGAAAATATAAATAACTGCTCTGGAAAATATAAATAACTGGCTCTGGAAAATAAAAATAACTGCTCTGGAAAATATAAATAACTGCTCTCGAAAATATAAATAACTGCTCTCGAAAATATAAATAGCGGTAAAACCGAAAGTTACTAAAAATAGACTGCGCGTCCTATGGCCTTTGTGAAACGGGGCCATTCCGCTGTAATCGCTGTAATTCCGCTGTAATCAAGCCTGCAATCGTTGTTGTACATAAAATAAGGCAAGGACCGCGACCAAAACTTTGTTTCGTAAAGATCCCGAAAATAAAAATAACTGCTCTCGAAAATAAAAATAACTGCTCTTGAAAATAAAAATAACTGCTCTTGAAAATAAAAATAACTGCTCTCGAAAATAAAAATAACTGCTCTCGAAATTAAAAATAACTGCTCTCGAAAATAAAAATAACTGCTCTCGAAAATAAAATGACGATGGCACTAATGGGCTTTCGTAAAGTGACGGTTTGTTTTATAAGTATGTTACTCGTTTATAGTTATTTTCCTCTACAAAAAGAATACAGTTAAGTGTCATTCGAGATTTCAGCTTTCTAACAAAGTAAAAATTAATGATCTTCGAGATTAAAATGATATCGAAACCGCGATTTTAAAATTTGACCAACTTCAATCGCTTATAATTATCTTGCAACGTGATTTTACCACTACATGGACGAATATGTCACTTTGCGACGTTTTTATGAAATGGGCTTATGGAATGCAATTTTATGTCGATACATATATTGTAGGAAATACCCGTGCTCCTCGACACTTTAACAAAATGGAAGTCTCTTATTAACATATAGTGAAGAATGGGTGCTGTTCAAATTTGTAAATATTTTAGTGGTTATCCTTGACACAAGAGGGCGCTGTTTTGTGAGAACACAACGTACTGAAAGTCACAGCAGCACTGAAAGATTACAAAATCAGATTACAAGAAAACAGTGGTTATCTCAAAGAGTTAAAGATATATATTGACCGTGTTTGGGCCGATTTGGCGGTAAAAAATACATTTAAATGTTGAATTGCTATTTTTCTGGGGTTAAAGAAGTTATAAGCTTTCATTTGAGACATTGAACGAGAAAATCCGTCAAGGATTAGACGTACCAGTAAAATAAAATGCTGGCCCACTGTTTTAATCCTCGGCTTACATGAGGGCGCGTGCAGTTTTCCGATTGGCCAGCGCGGCTGTCAGTCAGAATCAAGCGCGTTTTAAATATCGCTTTATACACAGACATCCGAATTTCATATTTCATTGTTCGTTTAATAACGATATTATCTTTAAAAATTCGTTCACATTTTAAATTCTATTTTGGTGTCTCTTGAGCCAAACGCGGACGATATATCTTTAACTATGGTTACCATAGACTCAGTTTACAAGACATCTTAACAAAATTGACTGAACTTTTGAAAAGACGAGAAATTTTGTCAACTTGTATGCACAGAAATCAACCATGACCATATTGTACTGATACCGCTGGTGACGTCGATCTAATCTGCTGATAAATGTGAACAATTCATAGAAAAGTAAAACAATTTCCTAAATTCCTCATCAGAATGAGTACAAAATATCGCAATGCATTTTCATTATTTTTTAAATTTCCACGAAATAAGCTGAAACTTTCACTTTCTTGATTCAACGAGAGTTTGCATACTCGTAGAGGCATTTAATGTTGCCAACATAACCAATGAGGTATCGTTGTAGGAATAACCAATAACCCATCATTGGCGGATCCAGGGGGCTAAGGGGGCTGTAGCCCCCCCCCCCCCTAAAATCGTTTAAAAAAAACAGAATCTGATACAAACGGTAAGGTATTCCCCCTCATGTTTCCCCTCATTTCCCCCTCACTGTGCTTTGTTTTTCTCTCCCTTTGATTATTTCGTTGTAATTTTTGTAGTACTGAAAAATCGTTCTTGATTCTCAGCCCCCCCTAAAAATATTCTGGATCCGCCCATGCCCATGGTGATTCTAGATGCGGTGCTTTATTTAAAATAACAACATATACTGACTTATTCCTTTTTGCTGGAAACTCAAGAAAACAGAAGCTTTATGGTGACTTATGTCGACACCATAATGATAACAGTCTGTTTGCCATGAAACACTAGTATTGTTGGTGTGCATTGAATGATACTAATTAAGCATATATGAATGGCATATTGTATTTTTAGAGGACACGTGAAAATAATTTTGACGGATACTCGTGTGCACAGGTTCAATTGTCAACTAAACTATCCCGATTGGGAGATACAATTATCCTGATTGAAACCCTATTCTCCCAATGAGGATACCAACAGGCCCAAATCGGGAACAACGTTTGTACAGTATACTGGCTATGGATGTTGACCCGTAATGTGTGTGAACACTGCCCTCTATCGGACACCTTGAACTTAAACTTTCACTTTCACATATCAATTTCTTTGAAACTTAATGATCTTCTTGTTTCAATGTGTACCTGGTTTTATACGAAAGATAAAACCGCCCGCAAGTAATCCAGGTGTCAGGACTGTTGGAGTTCGTTGACATTCAGGAAGTAAAAAGCTCACTTTTGTTTCTGAGTAAAAACAGAAACTGAAATTTATAGATAATCCTTGTCGACTTTCATGTGAATGCACTTACAAAAGGGAAAGTGAATTAGTCATTTGCCAAACTGCTCTTACGAGTATGCTTACTTACTTTGAATAAAATTTTTAATTAAATAACTATTCTTTAAGAAATTGCGTGTCTAGCGCACCGAACTCAAGTTCTGGTGTTGCCAGCAGCAGGGTGTGGGTTCGAGCCCCGGTCGTGACACTTGTGTCCTTGAGCAAGGTACTTAACCATAATTGCTTTGTCCTTCGGATGGGACGTAAAGCCGTAGGTCCCGTGCGTTGTGTAATGCACGTAAAAGAATGCGCCTTGAGCACCACTTAGTTGGTGGATACGTGCGCTATATAAGTCCACACATTATTATTATTATTATTATGATCATGTTTATTTAGAATGTAAATTTCGACAGAAAGAAAAGGTAGTTTTGTTATTTATTTATTTAATTATTTAATTTTTGTTACATATATTGTACGATTTATTCTTATTCTGGCTTTTGTAAGTAAATACATGAATAATTTGTTGAAATAACTGATCGGTGTCATCGGAATAATGTTGCTGTAAATAATCGAAAATGTTCTTAGAAACACGTGAAGCAATTTGGCTGAAACTTTAACAGATAGACTTTCATATGTCTACTTTATAAGCGTGATCAATGTATGAATTAAAAAGTAGAATAAATGTTGCTCAAAACATTAAAACCTGGAAATGTATTTCTAAATCAATCTGTAAAAGTTTTTTTAAAATTTGCACATACTTTTTTGGGATCAAGTGCGTTTTCGGATATTTTTGGAACCGGATACCCGAAATCAGGAAACTTCGGATACCCGGATACCCGTTTTCATTTTTGTTGAAAACATGCCTCTACGGTGGTGTACAAATACATGTACTGTAAATGGTAACAAAATTGACCTTTATAATACAGAGGATACCATACTTAAATCGAACTGTTCTTTACTGTGTCGTTTTTATTAACCCTTTCATTACCAGCCAGTTATGTCAGTGAGTACCCTTTTTTACCACAGTAATTAGGAGCCCAATGTCACTTCAGCACCAGTGGGTTTTTCACAATTTCATTGAAGTGCGCCCTCACACGGCAGGAATAGACACTTTTTTAACTTTCTCATTTGTATGTAAAAATGATGGTAAAAATGAGTATACAAAAGGGAGGAAAACATTGTGCAAAAGCGAAATAATTAGATCAGTATTTACACTAAAGAAAAGTAATACAAATGGGTGATATTTCATGCAAATACGGTATAGGTATAAGATTTTTTTTCCATGTGAAAAACAATAACTTTGAGATTTTGGGGATTTTTTGGGGGTTTTCTACTTGGAAATGAACCATTTACTTGTATTCAGTGTAAATACATCACAATCCATGCTAACACCCCCCCCCCCCAATTCAATGTTGGTTTGGACTGTAATCTGCGGCTTGTCCGACCATTCC
This sequence comes from Zoroaster sp. YZ-2022, assembly GCA_029582265.1. Lineage (NCBI taxonomy): Eukaryota > Metazoa > Echinodermata > Asteroidea > Forcipulatida > Zoroasteridae > Zoroaster > Zoroaster sp. YZ-2022. The sequence goes on from CM055836.1 coordinate 28,317,942, forward strand.
CAACATTGAATTGGAAGGGGGGGGGGGGGGGTTGAAGGCAAATAGTACAGATTTACAATCAATTGATGAGGTACCGGGACCGTATTTCTCAAAGCAAGGAACTATGCACATAGGTTGTGTACATTGTTTACAGATCATCTTCGTTTGTTTTCGCCTGCCTAATTTGCGGTTACTGCAAACAATGCAGTCGCGTTTCTTTCCATTGGGTTTTTTGCCAGGATAGTGCTGTTGCCCTGTCAACTCGATAGGAATATGGTATCTCAACTGACTTGTTGCGTTACGTTCCCAACCCAACAGCAAGCCCTGTACAATCCCTATACGGAAATCAAGGTTACTGACATTTTTGTTCCCTGCTATGCTGGTGAATATTACTCTGCTATTGACAATACAGATATTCAGCATATGGAAAAAAAACTCTTTTCCACCATTTCAAGCTTCTGTGTGTATGATTGTAGTACTGAAAACATTGGTCGGCAAGATCAGTTCCACCCATGTTTTTGTTGTAATCATCAATACAATTGGGCTTCATAACATCACAAAATCCACTTGTGCTCTTATTACACCGAATTTGCTTTTTGGACAAATCGGTGTTGCCTACATTAGTTAAAAGTGTTACAGATTTTTTGTCTTGCCAAACGATACACAATTGCCCACCTTTCACCAAAAAAAATGGGTCATCTCCTTTCTTCATTTTATGGTTTTTGGGGTTTGCTGCCTGGGGTATTCCCCGTGTAGTGTAACGAACAGTTCCACAACATCTGAATCCTAGTTTAGCAAGTTTAGCTAAAAGAGCTGGGCTAGTATAGTAATTATCACAATATATTACATGTCCCTTATTCTCAAGTCCATGGACCAGTTCAATGACGACTTTTCCTGCAACTGTTAGGTTTGGTGGATGGCAGTCTGACTTGGTATCTACATGTACGTCTGCATCATAAACAGTTTGGGTGTCGTCGGCTCCTGTGTACAGTTTCCAAGCACACGTGTATCCTGTTTTGGACTCGTTCAGGGAGAATGCTTTAATACCCCGTTTGATAGGTTTTTTAGGCATGTACTGAACAAAACTTAAGCGTCCCTTGAATTTCAACATACTCTCATCTGGAGACAGATTCTGCGCAGGGTTATACAGGTTGAGAAACTTCGGGACGAGGACTTCTATCAAGGGCCGAACTTTGGAAAGTTTGTCCCGTTTAGCCAAGGCTCTACGAGGAATTTGGTTATTTGAGATGTGGAGAAACCGAAGAATTGAACTGAACCGATTTCGGGACATGATCGACGGGTAGAATGGGATGCGAAGAACTTCAGATGTTGACCAGTACATCTTGTATTGAGAGGATTTGTTTATGCCCATAGCAATGAGAAGTGCCACAAATGCCATCATTTCTGGAATGTTGGTTGGGTGCCAGGAGAATTGTTGACCAGGATTTGAGTCTATTGTTTGCTGCGCACAGCGATTAGTCTCATCGACGAGCATATCCCACACGAGTTGACAAAAATACAGCTTGAAGATCTCCACTGCCGACAGTGTGGCAAAGTCGCCGGTGGGGCCAGAATTTCCATTGAACTGCACAGTCCCACCCTCGTAATGGTCTCGTCGTTCTTGATCTCGGTCGGTTGTCACCTTGGTAGGTAGGCTGCAACAGAAAAACAAGGCAAAGGAGGATTAATCTCGGTCCTTTGTAAATACAATATCTCAATGCTGCATGTGCACAGGCCACAGGGGTCATGCGCAAAATGAATATTGTGCTGAGAAAAAAATATGGCAGATTCCATCCACTCTCCAAAACTCGTTGTCGATAAATTTTCGTTTTAATGTGGGATTGTGAATGAATTCCCCAACTTCTTGCATAATACGACTTATGAGGGCCTTTCGAATACAAGGCTATCTTTTGGAAGCTTGAGAATAAGATTTCATTTTCAGCCTGTTAACGCTAAACAGCACGACCGGATATGGGTGAATGTTAAAATTTCTATGCTATATCTATACATCAACTTGCTGTTTCAATGAATACAAATATTACCCCCAACATTCCCAACAAACTACTAATAATTATTAGTAATAATTGTACATTTTCACTTGACTTTTTTGACCCAGTCCAGGGGGTGGGGATTTGGTCAATCCTATTAAAAGGGATCCATTTTCTAAATTTACATTACTCAACTCCAACAGTTGTAACGCTATTTACGCTATAGCCTAGGAAAATAAGTGAATTACGTTAATTTGCATTGGGCCAGGAAGAGTAACGTTAACTGTTATTAGTTATTCATTTTTACTGTGATTTTGGCCTACCTCTTCAAGTTCAACGAATTCCGCTGGAATTTGTACTTCTGATGTGCTGTCGTCATCCGTTACTTCGTCATCTGATTCTGAGCCACTGTCTGCCAAAATCTCAGCCAAAATGCCATCATTTATGTCCGTTTCCATCATGATTGCAACTAAATTAAACTGACCGTTGTAGAAGCGAGTGGACGCTAGCACCGGGAACCGCAAAGTGACGCACTTTTCTTTTCATAAACTTTTATACACTTCATTCCTGTCAATAGAGGGCGCCAACCCCAAAACCACTCAAGCATTTTCAGGTGGTGAATTAAGTAGCCTTGGTCGTCAAGGGCATGCCGATTCCCGGCACCTTTTAGAGCCCACGGGAAGGAAGCGTATCACAACAAAGGCTCTTTTTAGAGCCCGTGGGATCGAAAGGGTTAAAGTAAAACATTCCCTCCTACGCTGCTGGTTTGATAAGTTGTTTGAAGCAGCCGCTCCCAGGTCCTTGGCAGTCTTAACAATTCGATATAATGTATCACAAACAGTTGGAAATGTGACTAAAATACTACAAAGGCTTTATTGGAGTGTAATCTCTTGAATTTAAAGATAATTGTCTGTAAAAGTGTAAACATTACATTGTTCAAGAGTCACAGATTTCTGTCGCTCCACTCAAATGTTAAGTCCGAATTTTAACAAGTCGTTTACGGGTAATTAGAACCGGAAAATGGAACCGGGTAATGACAGTTTCAGTCGGGTATCCGGATACCCGGATAACCGGCACAGCCCTAATATAAACAAGTATCCGCCGTTTACATTGCTTGTATAATTAAGATCAAGTATATTTAGATTGGTAAGAAGAAATATACGGTACAGCTCTATGTAATATCTTTAATGAGTTGTAAAAGTGTGTATGCATGGTTCTGTGGTTTGACAACTCGACGTTTCGTCTTCAGATCTCATCTGTTCTGATCTGAACCAACACACTATATCACAACTTTTGTGTTCAGTCCACACCTGACTAACTTCTGCTCACTCTTGTGTTCATGTATGAATGTATGTTTGTATTCTGTCTCATTTTGCCTTTGAGAAAGAACCATTATTTTGCATTTATAATACAGGTCCTTTAGGTTGGTATAAAGCAGTTTACAACAGCTAATTGTTCATTTATTACTAGTTCAACTCATTAGATATGACATGGTGCCAACGCAAACTTCCTCGTAATGTTTTTCCTGCATGCAAAGCTTTTATTTAAGTTTCGTAATAAAAATGATATTTTAAGTTGAGGCAAATGGTAATTTCCACAGAAAAGTTGCACTTTATTGTAGGAGATTTTTACATCAAAATTTTGGCAAAATTAAAAAATATAAAAATCGAGATTTTGTATACATTATATAATGATGTTATAAGAAAGTATCCGCAGTTTACATTGCTTGTACACTGTAAACACGATGTTTAGAATTTAGACACATTTCTAAACACTTAGGTTGTACTCACTTTTTTCACATGTTGAGCTTAAAACATGTTTGAATGCTAAAAACTATATAAACAGGTGTCAAAAAGCTAAGCACGTTTAGCTTTGTGACATGTACAGAGGATGGCTGTTTAGCATATAAACGCATTCCTAAAGGTGTTTATTTTGGGTGTGTTTACATTCTAAACACCATTTGTACAGTATATACTGGGGTTAAGTAAACTTATGGTTGCAACAGTGTACGTTCTGTCGACGTTTTGATCAGATATATTCTGATTGTCCTTAGAATATAAATTGACATGCACAAGATCGTAACATCGAGTTGTCAAATCAAACAGCCGTCTGGCAACTGTGTTGAAAAACCCTCGATCACATGTTTACAAACAACTTACTTTGAGAGTTGATACTGGTATCAAATCCTTTATATTCCTTGAAATATTTAGTAATTATTTCAGGATCTACTCAGAACTAACATACTATTAATTAAAATTATAGAATTTATTAAATGATGCTTCCGCCAACTTTTTTTCTTCACACCATGCAATTTTTAAAAATATTATACTTATACTAGTAGATTGTATTAAAACCCTAACCCCAAGGTTTTTTGGCTAGGAACATTCCTGAATCCTCCAAAATCCATCAGTGCACTTTTGGAAACATGCCCTAATCTTCAAAATGCACCATGTATTTTCGTTGATCGTTCATATTCAGCACTTATGGCCTGTACTTCTTGCCAGGTAGTAATTTGACCCATTTATAGAGGTGAAAGTACCAGTTTCCAACAGTGCTGAATTTTCCCAAAATGACTGCCCCTTTGAGGATTTTGCAGGATATGGCATGGTTTGAAACGCTGTCATGATTTATTTGATTTTTATTGTAATATACTGTAAATAGTCAATATTCCATTTAAATTGTTTGTCATTAGGTTTATCAGCAGCTAGGGCTAGTTGTATAGGCCAAAATAGTTTTGGTTTTGTTCTTTCATTTAAGTCACATAAAAGACAGTGTGAACACAAATCACTACCCAGGGCAGAGATCTATGGAATGCAGAGTACAATAGAGGGCCATAGTTTTTCTTAGTCAGAGTATGAGGAATTTGTGTGGTTTACGTAAGTGAATTCTTATGGTTTAAAAGCTTTGATAGTGAGGCAGGGTTTTATGCAAATAGCAAGACAGGGGTATGCAGGTTTTGGGCGTAGTCCAGGGAGAACTCCATGAGAAAGCAACGAAGCAATGTGTGTTTTTTCCCCTATCTGTCAGCTGCTGGTGCAGTTATGTCAGCAAGTCTGCTATTAAGGAGGGCTCAAATTAGGGCCAGCTAATTTAAAGAAAACATAGTGTTTTTGCTTATGTGGCAACATAAAATATTTATTTTGCTGTTATGTGTGCAACACCAACTTTTAATGGTGAACATTAAACCGGGCAGAGTGGAGAACAAGAAATTAAATGAGCAAGATCCTATGAAGAAAAGCTGCAAGTAGAAATTATTCGTTGAATTTTCAAAGTTCAATAATACACATTGGATTATAAAATATGTATTTCAAGAGAGATGTTGACGATTATTTGAAGATGAGTTTAACAGAACAAAAAATGTGTTTAGTCTCGAACCAAGCTGTGTAATAATATGATATTAACACTATTGGTTTAGTTGTGAATTTGGTTGGCAAAAAGATGTTTATCTTGCAAAGTTATGAAATTGATGCAGCCTCCCCCATATTATCAGATTGTTGGATTATTTTATTTTATGATATGATGTAGATTGCCAATTAGTGGAGGTATACAAAACTGTTCACTACATTGCTAGATTAAGGAGAGCAGGCATAGGCAACGAAGGCAGAGACATATCCAGACAATTTTGCTAGTCAACTCTGGAGGTCGACGGACTCGTAAACAACTGTTAATTCAGGCCCACCATTTGAGCGGCAGAGGACACCAAATTTGAACTGCACACGTGGCTCTACCATTTTCTAAAGTAGTAGTGGTGCTATTATTTTCATTTAATATGCTGAAAATTATATAGTTGGGAAACCTTTGGAATTTTAAAGATGTTATACTCTAAGATTTCACATTTTGAAGATTTTATGTTTTGAATATTGAGTAGTAAGAGAATTGTTTTGCGCCGATAATAATAATATAAGAGAAGTTTGAGTAGTTTCGTTTCCGTATTTTCTTTCATGTCTGCGCGTCATTCCATCTTGACTATATAGTACCATTAGCAAAAACAGTCTTGACAAACGCTGTATATACAAAAGGCCTCTGTACCTGAATAAACGTTGGTTGAATAAAAGTTGTTAAAACAATCAAACAAAATGATATACCGTTTCCTTATATTTATAGACAATACAACTGCTGTGGGCCTAACGCTACGGGAAAGTTAAGAGGAGTTTCAAGCAATAACAGCTTTTAAAAGAAATGTCTTCCGTGATTTATATAATAGTGTCATCGAGAAGTTTGCTTTATTTCACTTAATATGTTTTCTTATCCAAATCTCTAAATACTTGGCAAAATCGGACAAGTAGCCCCGTCTGGTCCCCATCCGGCAGCTACTGTACATGTATAGCGCATCACTTACTTTCTCATGGTCTATACTAGGATTTTGTTTCGCCCGTGAGCTCCCGGAGCTATATTTGTGAATTATGAGAATTTGTTGTCTTCTTCTCGCTCTCTTTTTTTGTGGAGAGGGTGAGCAGAGGTCTCTGGATCCTGCCACTGGAAACTTTATTCTTCCATGGTGTTTATATCGTGCGAGTTGCCTAATATAAAAACCAATGGTGTAGTTTTTAACACCAGTGGTGTCAACTTTATTCTTCCATGGTGTTTATATTGTGCGAGTTGCCTAATATAAACACCAATGGTCAACGGCGTAGCCACGGGGGCCTTGGGGGCACGTGCCCCCCACCCCCCACAAATTTCCAGTGCCCCCACGAAAAATCCTCATAGTGCCCCAAAAAACAGAAAAGAAAAAGAAAAGGGAAAAAACCCATACCCCTGGCCCCCCCCCCACTGAAAAGCAATGCCCCCTGTGGCCCGCCCCCCCCCCCCACTGAAAAAGTCCTGGTTTTTAACACCAGTGATGTCAACTTTATTATTGTGCGAGTTTCCTAATATAAACAACACCACAGTTTTTGCAGTGCTGTAAAGTCGACCAAAAAGGCCTTAACAGGAAATATTATATATACCGGTATCATAGCTCACTTTCCTCACTTTCCTGGATCTGCCACTGAAAACCGTACAATGAAACCAAATAGTATACCGTGAATTTTGTTTGTGGTTTCCTGTAATGTACACAAATACAGCCTAAACAGGAAAAAAAACATATGCTCATCTTTATACGAAAAAATGACGTCTGAGATAGAAATATTTCAAGGGATATTTGATACCACCAACGTTACACCCTCTTCATCTGTGATCACTTATGCACTCTAAAAAAGAAGTGTAAAAAAATCTCTTTTTTGTTGTTGTGTAAAACTGTTGGATACAAGTGTTGTGTAACATTTTACGCAATATTGGGCAAACTGACGTTTTCTGCAGTACCTCTCACTTGTGTAAAAAAGAAAAGAAAAAAAAGATACACAACAAAGGAGTAGAAACTGTCCATGAAAAGGGTAGTAAATCAAACTTTGCGCACATCACCGAGGTTCGAATTTAGGGTATTTACCTAAATATCAGGTTAAACCAACAATTGTCTTACCCGGAAGCTCTGTAAAAAGTAAGTTTATACTCCTAAACACGGTAACTTAGTGGTACGAACTGCGTAAGACTCACACCATGTGCGTGCGCGCGCGTGCATTCGTCGTGCACTCAGTCTACCAAGATGGACGAAATGAAAAAGACACTCACAACGTGGGGCTTCGAGTCCTTAATTCCTGTGTTCCAAGGTAACGATGATTTTTTTTCTAATTTCAAGATTCTTAAATAATTTGCAGGATACCCCTGTATATTAATTCTCCACCATTGGTTGGTTTGAATAAGCCTACAATCATGTTTTCCATAACCATTTTAAATGCAAGAAAACACACAAGTCATTTCATGTACAACTGCAATGCATTGGAGGGTGGCCGGGTGTTTGTCTATGATCAACATGTCACTGCTTGTTGTCGCATAAGCTCTGGAAAACAAATGTCTACATGAGTCTACGTTATACTACTTTGCTATGTGAAGATGGCGAGTGCATTGTGTGTGATAAAACACATTGGAATCATGTGCACAATATAACGTTAACATGGGCCTTCTCGAAATTTTGTATAGACATGCACAAAAGAGGTCAAAAGAAGGTTGCTCATTGGCCCAATCTGTGCGCCGCGCGTGTATAGATGTGCGTTTTCCATTGTTTCATCATCGTTTTACCTCTAAGATGGCGGCGTGATGACGTCAACGCATAAGGTCTATTGATCTAAATGGTCCAAACATAATGCCATGCAATACAACATGGAGCTGCAGTTGGCAATGAAAGTTGCTAGTTTGTCAATCACTCTGACAAGATTGAGGGATTTATTTTCAGTGTTAATTATTAATTGTTTTAACACTGTTCAAATGTATGCCAGTGTCAAAATTAAGTTAACCCAATTTTTAATTTTTTTGTAAACATTTTTTGATGAATGAAAATAGCACTTTAGTTTTAGATCATACAATATTATGCATGTCTGAAATAAGGCAATTCATAAATTATACCTCCAGACCGAAGTGGGGGGGGGGGTGTCTGTATCTTGGGGCTGTGGGGGGAGGGGTTATAAAAACAGTATTAAAACATTATTTAAAAAATTATTAGACATTGCAAATGCAAAAATTCATTTTTTTTTCTTTTACCAAAACAGATTGAGCAAGATGACAGTGAGCTGTATCCACAAAAGTCTACTCTTCTCTACCAGAAGTGGCCTACACTGTCAACTTGCATCCTGGCATATGCCAACAGTGTTTCGGCAGGATGGAAGAGATGTATCGCGTTGAGAGTGTTAATGACACCAAGTTCACCAGTGGTATGTAAAGAAAATGCTTTGTAGCATTTTATAAGATGCAGAAGTTTAATTTCTCAGATTTGTTTTCAGATTTCAAGGCTTGAGCTTCCAAAGAAGTAGGGCAGCCACCAAAGGGAGACATAAATGCTTTGTATTTTTGAATATTTGACAGATGTTTGTATACTTATGTGCACATTATTTGCAGATAAATTTTGCCTTTTTTTGTGCTAGCCAGACTCTTTGAGGGTCGGAAATCAGTCAAAGGGGGTGGAAGAGCCTCGTCCAAGGAAACGCTTGACTATTTCATTGACTTCCAAAAGGTATGTGTTCTATGTAATTTCCATAATAATGTTAATAATCATGGGTTTAATGATGTGAATCTTCAAGGATCTTTTCCAACTCAAGTGCCTAAATCAGGGTAAAATTTCATGCGACTATTAAGCAAAGTAATACACTGTAAAATACAAAATTTGTCAAGCAATATCACTGATAAATTGTGTTGCTAAGCAACAAGTAATACACACTTATTGTCTGAAAATCTGAATCTGCTATGCAAAATCTTCATGTGCTTAGCAAATTTGTAGGATTGACGGCTTTATGGAATTTGGCCAGGAGCTTTGCATTTAGAACACCTGGTGGGTAATTCATGTTGATGAGAATGTAAGTGTCTTGAGTTAAGACTGGCTCATACTCAAGGGAAATAGGAGTTTGACATTACAGTAGACCAATCCATGTGTGTAATACTACGTGTGCCTCTCCGAGCATCACAAATACTTACACTCTTATCAGACTTGGTTACACAATCATGGCTGTGATTAGTCATTGCATCATCAGTAGGGTTTAATGGATTAATCTATTCAGAGTGAATAATTGGCCTCTATGAAATATGAGTTTATTCTGAAAAATGCATTCTTCTGAAAATATTTAATGCAGTTTTCAGGTGGACCAACATATGGTGATGTGTTCAAAACTTTGTCCAACAAAAAGAATTGTGAAACCAAAAAAACAGATGATTTTTTTTCTCATTAATATCACATCTAATTTTGTTGTGTAAATTTTATTTTTTTAGGAAGGTGTTGGCACCGATAACTATGTGAAGAAGATAGACCACTATGGCAGAAGCCAGCCATTAATCCTGGTGCTTGGGGGGGGGGGGGGGGAGTTCAAAGCTCCGATGCAGACCTTTGTCATTATTGAGCGGCAGGCCATCCCTTGTGAAAGTCTCCTTCAAGCAGTTGATAAATACTACAAGGCATTTCAGGTACTAGACCTAAGTTATCCGCCTCAAGCTGCTGTACTTTGGAGTTTCCTTGACAATGTTGTGTTCGAAGTCAAGGTTTTCAATGAGGCAAGTGCTTTAAAAGCCTTCAGGGCCTAATATCATTTCTCACAGTCTTGATTGTAGACTAGCCAACTTGTTGAGTTACATGTTCACAGTATTACCAATGAAAAAGCCCAAATCATTTGTTTGTTGTTAGTAGTATAAGAGGCGCTTATCAGACCCCATTATTTTGTGAACTAAAAATGTGCAAAAATGAGTGTGTGCAAAAATGAGTGTGTGCAAATGTGCAAACTTGTGTTGAGTAGTGTTAGCGCGCTAGCGCGAGAAGGCGGGCTTTAAGTATGACGTCCGTGGCGTCATACTTAATGATGTGATGGTCAGACTTGTAAAAGTGTGACCATTATTACTGACAATTATGATGTCTGCTCTTGCTACAACTTGACAATTATAATGTATGATCTTGCTACAACCTGACAATATTGATGTATGTCCTTACTACAACTTGACAATTATAATGTCTGCTCTTGCTACAACCTGACAATTATAATGTTTACTCTTACTACAACTTGACAATTATAATGTCTACAATTTCCGCTGTATTTTAGTGTTATTTATATTACGGGTCGTACCGCTGGACAATGTCCTTCGTAGAGGATTAAACAAGTCAGTACATAGGCCTATCGATACGTAAGTTCTTCCTCGAAAGGATTATCGAAACCGTTATAAAGTGACCGGGACCGGCACCGTGACGCATGTATACCAAAATACATGTGAATACATGTAGCTATACACAATGTATGATATTTCCCTATGAAAATTGTCACCAACCAGGAGATTCTCATAGGAGCAGACCAAGAAGGATTGTGACATTATATTTTTGGTGTCTAATTAACTTAATAATTTATGTATAAAATGCTGTGCCGACTTTATCTACATGTATATACCCAGCGTGTTTTTAACCATTTATTTATTTTTGTATTTATTATGTGAGTCCCTTCATCATTTCAGGTATTTCAGTACGGTATGTAAAGTACAAAATGAGTGTTCTGCATAAAATGAATGTTTATCTTTATTAACTGAAACTTGTTCATTTCTAACTGGTCTGATAGATTAATATACATATGAGTCCAGAATTAATCCTAACCAGAGAAACAAGCTCAGGACTTAGCGTACCGTGAAAATAAATTTGAGTTTGAGTTATATTTGTATTGTGATAATAATTCATCATACCGTCATTCCTTGTTTCGCCCATTTTAGATGTTCTTTATTTACACAAGCTGTTTATTGAAACATGGAAATAATTGGTCAAGATTCCAGTCAGAGAATTTGCCCACGCTGGCACCTTGATGTTGAATCAGAAATCAGAAAATTCATTTTTTTTTTTTTGGATTGTCTACTATCCTACAAGGACTTTAGGAATATGTATGTTTGCTGATATTATCAAATCAAATGATCTCTTTGAATTTTAACTGACAAAGAAAGACAGAATTTCCTTATGAACTCTTCAGATGAAGTTACCATTAATTGCGCTGCCAAACATATATTTTCTTTGTAAATCAAAATGAAAGAGTATGCTCTTTGTAAACGCTCCTTCAAGTGCGATTATTATTATTATTATTAAACGGGTAAAGGGGTTTGTTCCAGATTCAGGACAAAATATAATACAATAATTACAATTAATATTATTATTTGAAACTATATGTTACAGCTTTAACTAAGAACTTAGGTCACTCTTGTGTAACCGAATTATGCAGGGAAAATGGCTTACGAGACTCGAAAACATTCACCATAAAGTTAAAACTTACAAGACCTATTATAATCGAATTTTACATGAAGACCATTTTAATACTAGAAAAGACACTGTAGGGAAAATATGAATGTATCAGCATAAGACATGTACGAAGGTATACACCCACAAAAATGTACTTTATTGAATGTCCGTCAAATTGATGGAAAAACTCAATGAGGTTAACAATTATACCCACATACGTTTGTGGGCACTGAATGTCTGAACAATAAAGCAGTAATAAGTGTCGAGGTGAATTGACAATCGTTGGGTCCGACTTGATTTGTAATTATAAATAACATGATCTCCAGGAAATGTTTGTCAGGATGTTTCAAAGAAGCGACTTAAAATAAATATGGTTTAGGTGGTTGTATAAATGTAACTGCTATGGAGGAGGATGACAGGAAACAAATTGTCCTGATAAAACACATGACAATTCAGAAAGTTTTTTGGGGAAATTTGGGGAAACGTTTAATGACATGCCTGGAAAAACAACAGCTCCAAAGGCTGCAAGTGAACTTATGTGGTTGACTTACAGCCACAGTGTCTGGAACAAAGTGGCCTGTACAATGCTTTGCAAATCTTGAAATGCAATCACTGTGGGAATGCAACTTGTTTAATTTCATTAAACTTCATGTTTAATTTTAGGCATAAAATCACAAGATACATGTAAATGAAGCCTATAAGTGCATATTCATTTAAATTAAACGCAATGTTAGCTATAACTTTGAATAACTAGTTCAAGATAATATTCGTCGGGTCAGAGCAGAAAGGACTTATAAGATCTATACTTTTTCTGTTGAAAATATGCTACAATATTGTCATGCTTAATACATGCCTTTCTAAAGATTTAAGGTCATTCTGGCACAGTACTCTAAATATTTATTATCATGCTGGCTTCAGTTCATGGAGTTTCAGATTAAAAACTAGAGGTTAAGCTTTGATGAAAACGCTGATATGGGTTTTGGATGTATTGATAATATTGGGCACTGATGTCCCAAGTTCTTTGTTTAGTGTTAAGAAAGTTATGATATATTGAAATAAGCTGAAAATGCGATACTTCAAAGACTGGCTACACATCGTCAAACTCTACACTGGCAGCAGAGGATCGTCGTTTCTTTTGCTACTAGCTCTTTTCAGATACTACCAGCTGTTTTCAGAGCTTTCAACTATTAAAAAAAGAGAATATTACCATGTCTATCATTAAACAATAAATAAGTATTTCTTTTTCCTCCCTCTTTTTTACCGTTTTTAGATATAACCTGTTGATTTTCAATGTTTTTATATTATTGTTCGTCTTTTAATGACTTAGTTTTTTTATCTTCTTCGAGTGACCACTTTGTTTTGATGTGTGTTTAATTTTGTTAGTTGACGCATTCGACGTTGCAATGGATCTTGTTTTAAAAAGACGTCATACGAAAGATATTGGTGTGATTAGTTGCAGTATAATACTCTTTAAAAAAGAAATGTAGTGAAGCTATGCAGACATCCGTTTAAAGTACAACCTATGCGAAAAAATAAATTTATTTAGGGCCTATCCAATAATCGCATACACCAATTCATTTGCTATCGTTACGCTCCCCTTTGGTACCAAAATGTTTAAGTGAACTATACTATTTACTAAAATGTGATTGTGCAGAAAGAATGGAGCAGATTTAAGAGTAACGTTAGTAAAGAAGAGCACAGACGAGTGAGAAAAAAACATTCATTGGGTCTTGCAGGCGTCTTTCGTGCTTTACACTCCCTGTATATTAGCATAGTGGGTCCAAGGTTAATGCCTCGTCAACTTCGTCATTCATAAAGAGGTGGGTGGAAATAAACATGGCGTAAGGAATGAGAGCTTTTATTCATAATGATCATTTCATAACAGTATATACTGCATGTAAGTTCGATGACCGCTAACTCCCCCCCCCCTTTTTTGTGTAATCCCTCCATAACTCTACCAATTAGTAAATTGTTCCATAAAGGGAGAACATTTCTTTTCCTGTGAAGTCTGTACATTTATTTACATTCTCATTCATATTTAGGGCCTACATTCTCATTTTTATGATTAAACTTTGTTTTTAAATTATACTATACATCAGGCATCATTTTTTTTCACCCGGGTTAATCCCCTCAAACCATGTATGGCCGGCCATTGACGATACACATTTTGTGCATGCCACCCCTTGTATCCTCTTTAATCCATCCCTAATACCCATCGGTTGGATCACCGTGTTTTGCTCCCTATAACAGATTCCCCTTGTAACAAAAACTGTTGTAACAAAAGTAAACCATTTCATTTTCATAAGATAGGCTAGGCCTAATGAAATACAATAATAATTACAAATCAAGTCGGACCCAACGATTGTCAATTCACCCCCGACACTTATTACTGCTTTATTGTTCAGACATTCAGTGCCCACAAACGTATGTGGGTATAATTGTTAACCTCATTGAGTTTTTCCATCAATTTGACGGACATTCAATAAAGTACATTTTTGTGGGTGTATACCTTCGTACATGTCTTATGCTGATACATTAATTAATATTTTCCCTACAGTGTCTTTTCTAGTATTAAAATGGTCTTCATGTAAAATTCGATTATAATAGGTCTTGTAAGTTTTAATTTTATGGTGAATGTTTTCGAGTCTCGTAAGCCATTTTCCCTGCATAATTCGGTTACACAAGAGTGACCTAAGTTCTTAGTTAAAGCTGTAACATATAGTTTCAAATAATAATATTAATTGTATTGTATTATATTTTGTCTCGAATCTGAAACAAACCCCTTTACCCGTTCAATAATAATAATAATAATCGCACTTGAAGGAGTGTTTACAAAGAGCATACTCTTTCATTTTGATTTACAAAGAAAATATATGTTTGGCAGCGCAATTAATGGTAACTTCATCTGAAGAGTTCATAAGGAAATTCTGTCTTTCTTTGTCAGTTAAAATTCAAAGTGATCATTTGATTTGATAATATCAGCAAACATACATATTCCTAAAGTCCTTGTAGGATAGTAGACAATCAAACAAACAAACAAATTAATTTTCTGATTTCTGATTCCACATCAAGGTGCCAGCGTGGGCAAATTCTCTGACTGGAATCTTGACCAATTATTTCCATGTTTCAATAAACAGCTTGTGTAAAGAACATCTAAAATGGGTGAAACAAGGAATGACGATATGATGAATTATGAACACAATACAAATATAACTCAAACTCAAATTTATTTTCACGGTACGCTAAGTCCTGAGCTTTTTTCTCTGGTTAGGATTAATTCTGGACTCATATGTATATTAATCTATCAGACCAGTTAGAAATGAACAAGTTACAGTTAATAAAGATAAACATTCATTTTATGCAGAACACTCATTTTGTACTTTACATACTGAAATATCTGAAATGATGAAGGGACTCATATAATAAATACAAAAATAAATAAATGATTAAAAACACGTTGGGAATATACATGTAGAGAAAGTCGGCACAGCATTTTATACATAAATTATTAAGTTAATTAGACACCAAAAATATAATGTCACAATCCTTCTTCGTCTGCTCCTATGAGAATCTCCTGGTTGGTGACAATTTTCATAGGGAAATATCATACATTGTGTATAGCTACATGTATTCACATGTATTTGGTATACATGCGTCACGGTGCCGGTCCCGGTCACTTTATAACGGTTTCGATAATCCTTTCGAGGAAGAACTTACGTATCGATAGGCCTATATATGTACTGACTTGTTTAATCCTCTACCAAGGACATTGTCCAGCGGTACGACCCGTAATATATATATCACTAAAATACAGCGGAAATTGTAGACATTATAATTGTCAAGTTGTAGTAAGAGTAAACATTATAATTGCCAGGTTGTAGTAAGAGTAAACATTATAATTGTCAGGTTGTAGCAAGAGCAGACATTATAATTGTCAAGTTGTAGTAAGGACATACATCAATATTGTCAGGTTGTAGCAAGATCATACATTATAATTGTCAATAATAATAATAATAATAATAAAGATTTTTAGCGCGCACATATCCACCCTGCTGGGCGCTCAAGGCGCGGAAACAAAGAAAAAACATTAATACAAACAATATACAATGATAGCATAGGGAAAACAAATTATGTACCGAGATACATGTACCTACAATGCAATTACAAATATACATCATCTTTGAAGAGTTGTGACATAAGATGAGTTTTAAGCATCGACTTGAATCTGGTTATACTATGACAAGATTTGAGATTAGTTGGAAGATGATTCCAGAGTCTCGGAGCTGCGACAGAAAACGACCTATCACCCCAGTTCCGTTTTGAAGTTGGTTCCTTGAGGAGTGACATGTTGCTGGAGCGCAAATTGCGTGATGGAGTGTAGACTTTAAGTAGTTCAGAAATATAAATTGGAGCAATGTTATTAAAAGATTTGTGAACAATTAGCATAAGTTTAAAAACAATTCTCTGTGAAACAGGAAGCCAGTGCAGTTCTTTCAAGATTGGCGTGATATGGCATGACTTTTTGGACAAAGTCACAACACGAGCTGCTGTGTTTTGTATGTGCTGAAGACCAGATATTTGATTCTGCGGAAGACCGTAAAGGAGAGCATTCCCGTTATCGAGCCGTGATGTGACAAACGCATGTATAATTTGTTCAGCAGCACTTTTATTCAAGTATTTCCTAATTCGGCTTATATTTCTGATATGAAATGATGATATGCGAACAATGTTGGAGATATGTGGTTTTAAAGTCATTGTCGAGTCAAATATAACACCCAAATTACGTGCATGTAATGAGGGGTTATCTGCGAGTCACCAATTGTAATAAATGGAAGAGAAACTTTAGACAATTGCTGACGTGATCCAAATAGAACAAATTCTGTTTTTCATCGTTCAATTTCAGGAAGTTTTGTCTCATCCAACTTCGAATCTCTTGAATACATTTCTCCAGTGTTTTAATGCAGGAATCAGCAGGTTCTTGAGAAGATTTAAAAGTAATGTAAAGCTGCGTGTCATCAGCGTAAACATGGTAATTTAAATTATACTTCAAAATGATATCACGAACTGGAAAGGTATAAACAGTAAACCACTGTGGGCCGAGCACAGAGCCTTGGGGTACAGAATAGTCAAGAGTAACAGGCTCGGAGATAGCGTTACCAATACAAACATGCTGAGGCCTATTTAAAAGGTAGGACTTACACCAATCCAGGGCTGTGTCATGTATTCCAAGATGATATTGAAGGCGGGAGAGAAGGATTTTATGATCGACAGTGTCAAAAGCGGCGCTTAAGTCTAACAAAACTAATGCAGTGATTTTCCCCTCATCCATGGCAGATAAAATGTCATTGTTGACGCGAAGAAGAGCAGTTTCCGTTCCATGAAATGGTTTGTAGGCTGACTGAAATGTGTCCGACAGGTTATTAGCACGAACTTGTTATTAGCACGAACAAGTTGTAGCAAGAGCAGACATCATAATTGTCAGTAATAATGGTCACACTTTTACAAGTCTGACCATCACATCATTAAGTATGACGCCACGGACGTCATACTTAAAGCCCGCCTTCTCGCGCTAGCGCGCTAACACTACTCAACACAAGTTTGCACATTTGCACACACTCATTTTTGCACACACTCATTTTTGCACATTTTTAGTTCACAAAATAATGGGGTCTGAAAAGCGCCTCTTATACTACTAACAACAAACAAATTATTTGGGCTTTTTCATTGGTAATACTGTGAACATGTAACTCAACAAGTTGGCTAGTCTACAATCAAGACTGTGAGAATTGATATTAGGCCCTGAAGGCTTTTAAAGCACTTGCCTCATTGGAAACCTTGACTTCGAACACAACATTGTCAAGGAAACTCCAAAGTACAGCAGCTTGAGGCGGATAACTTAGGTCTAGTACCTAAATGCCTTGTAGTATTTATCAACTGCTTGAAGGAGACTTTCACAAGGGATGGACTGCCGCTCAATAATGACAAAGGTCTGCATCGGAGCTTTGAACTTCCCCCCAAGCACCAGGATGAATGGCTAGCTTCTGCCATAGTGGTCTATCTTCTTCACATAGTTATCGATGCCAACACCTTCCTAAAAAAATAAAATTTACACAACAAAATTAGATGTGATATTAATGAGAAAAAAATCATCTGTTTTTTTGGTTTTACAATTCTTTTTGTTGGACAAAGTTTTGAACACATCACCATATGTTGGTCCACCTGAAAACTGCATTAAATATTTTCAGAAGAATGCATTTTTCAGAATAAACTCATATTTCATAGAGGCCAATTATTCGCTCTGAATAGATTAATCCATTAAGCCCTACTGATGATGCAATGACTAATCACAGCCATAATTGTGTAACCAAGTCTGATAAGAGTGTAAGTATTTGTGATGCTCGGAGAGGCACACGTAGTATTACATACATGGATTGGTCTACTGTAATGTCAAACTCCTATTTCCCTTGAGTATGAGCTAGGCTTAACTCAGACACTTACATTCTCATCAACATGAATTACCCACCAGGTGTTCTAAATGCAAAGCTCCTGGCCAAATTCCATAAAGCCGGCAATCCTACAAATTTGCTAAGCACATGAAGATTTTGCATAGCAGATTCAGATTTTCAGACAATAAGTGTGTATTACTTGTTGCTTAGCAACACAATTTATCAGTGATATTGCTTGAAAAATTTGGTATTTTACAGTGTATTACTTTGCTTAATAGTCGCATGAAATTTTACCCTGAATTAGGCACTTGAGTTGGAAAAGATCCTTGAAGATTCACATCATTAAACCCATGATTATTAACATTATTATGGAATTACATAGAACACATACCTTTTGGAAGTCAATGAAATAGTCAAGCGTTTCCTTGGACGAGGCTCTTCCACCCCTTTGACTGATTTCCGACCCTCAAAGAGTCTGGCTAGCACAAAAAAGGCCAAATTTACTCTTTTATCTGCAAATAATGTGCACATAAGTATACAAACATCTGTCAAATATTCAAATATACAAAGCATTTATGTCTCCCTTTGGTGGCTGCCCTACTTCTTTGGAAGCTCAAGCCTTGAAATCTGAAAACAAATCTGAGAAATTAAACTTCTGCATCTTATAAAATGCTACAAAGCATTTTCTTTACATACCACTGGTGAACTTGGTGTCATTAACACTCTCAACGCGATACATCACTTCCATCCTGCCGAAACACTGTTGGCATATGCCAGGATGCAAGTTGACAGTGTAGGCCACTTCTGGTAGAGAAGAGTAGACTTTTGTGGATACAGCTCACTGTCGTCTTGCTCAATCTGTTTTGGTAAAAGAAAAAAAATGAATTTTTGCATTTGCAATCTCTAATAAATTTTTTTTATACTGTTTTAATACTGTTTTTATAACCCCTCCCTCCACAGCCCCAAGATACAGACCCCCCCCCCCCTTCGGTCTGGAGGTATAATTTATGAATTGCCTTATTTCAGACATGCATAATATTGTATGATCTAAAACTAAAGTGCTATTTTCATTCATCAAAAAAAGAAAGATTTAATTTTAAAAAATTGGGTTAACTTAATTTTGGCCATACAAAAATACATGTAGGCCTTTGAGACACTGGCATACATTTGAACAGTGTTAAAACAATTAATAATTAACACTGAAAAAAAATCCCTCAATCTTGTCAGAGTGATTGACAAACTAGCAACTTTCATTGCCAACTGCAGCTCCATGTTGTATTGCATGGCATTATGTTTGGACCTTAGATCAATAGACCTTATGCGTTGACGTCATCACGCCGCCATCTTAGAGGTAAAACGATGATGAAACAATGGAAAACGCACATCTATACACGCGCGGCGCACAGATTGGGCCAATGAGCAACCTTCTTTTGACCTCTTTTGTGCATGTCTATACAAAATTTCGAGAAGGCCCATGTTAACGTTATATATATTGTGCACATGATTCCAATGTGTTTTATCACACACAATACACTCGCCATCTTCACATAGCAAAGTAGTATAACGTAGACTCATGTAGACATTTGTTTTCCAGAGCTTATGCGACAACAAGCAGTGACATGTTAATTATAGACAAACACCCGGCCACCCACCAATGCATTGCAGTTGTACATGAAATGACTTGTGTGTTTTCTTGCATTTAAAATGGTTATGGAAAACATGATTGTAGGCTTATTCAAACCACCAACCAAATATACAGGGGTATCCTGCAAATTATTTAAGAATCTTGAAATTAGAAAAAAAGAAAGAAAAAAAACACCCCAACAAACAAACAAACAAACAAACAAACAAACAAACAAACAAACAAACACCCCAACACCCCAACAAACAAACCAAAACAAAACAAAACAAACAAATCATCGTTACCTTGGAACACAGGAATTAAGGACTCGAAGCCCGACGTTGTGAGTGTCTTTTTCATTTCGTCCATCTTGGTAGACTGAGTGCAAGACGAATGCACGCGCGCGCGCGCGCGCGCGCACACATGGTGTGAGTCTTACGCAGTTCGTACCACTAAGTTACCGTGTTTAGGAGTATAAACTTACTTTTTACACAGCTTCCGGGTAAGACAATTGTTGGTTTAACCTGATATTTAGGTAAATACCCTAAATTCGAACCTCGGTGATGTGCGCAAAGTTTGATTTACTACCCTTTTCATGGACAGTTTCTACTCCTTTGTTGTGTTTTTTTTTTTTTTTTTTTTTTTTTACACAAGTGAGAGGTACTGCAGAAAACGTCAGTTTGCCCAATATTGCGTAAAATGTTACACAACACTTGTACCCAACAGTTTTACACAAAAAAAAAAAAATTTTTACACTTCTTTTTTAGAGTGTATTCCAACAAAACTAACATGGCATTTGGGAATAGGTCAAACATACAGTATTAAAAATGTACAACCAGGATCACCGTTCACTGTCCTCAAAGACACCGACAATTTCAGACAATTCGTGTGCATTGCAGGTAACGACGTCGATAGGGGACCAAACTGCACGGTGACACCGCTGAGAATTGACACGACGGTCACCAGCGGTTTCATGCAGCTAGTAGTACAGCATGGCCTACCCAGACCGACTGCTACACATGGGTTGTTATTGCCATTTCGATAGGATCTGTTATCTCTGTTTCATCTATCGTCTGTCATATCTATGTAAAAAAGAAGATTCACGGAACGAACAAAAGACAAAAAAGGCAAAATAGACATGGCATGCCAGCCAGAAGGCCTACGCACGGATTGCAAAATATTGCGGAAGGTGGTGCTTATGGCTTTTATGCCACATCTCTCGCTGATAGTGTGGTACCGATTCCATCAACAAACGCCATCTTTGCTTCAAGAGGACCTCATGTAATCAACACAAGTGTCACCGAAAGACCGTCAGGCGTCAGGATGCAAGACGATGAAGGATATGAAGTCCCTAAGCAAGTTACCCCCGCACAGCGAGAGCTAGAGAACATTGAACTGCATGAACTACGGGAATCACGACGTGAAGTCCACCATGGCCTAGGTCTGAAGACCACGAAGAAGATACGGCAGCTTAGTGGCACAGAAACATCAACAAAATCAGACTTCTCGGACCAATACGACGAAGGATATGAAGTCCCTAACAAAGCCCCTGTAAACAGAGGGTACATGAAGAGGGAACTGAACAGTGACCAGCAGATCGTACACGAATATATGGAGCTAACAGACACAGTATAGGGTCATAGACTTCAAGACGCTGGCAGGATGATAGTCTTATAACTTAACTTTTTTTTTTTTTTTTTTTTTTTTTTTTTTTAAACAGGCAATAAAGCAAGGGGCACATAAACATGGAATGCACGGCATACTATCTGAATAGATGTTATAACAAGAAGGGGTGTACGTTTTCGGATATTTTTGGAACCGGATACCCGAAATCAGGAAACTTCGGATACCCGGATACCCGTTTTCATTTTTGTTGAAAACATGCCTCCGGTGGTGTACAAATACATGTACTGTAAATGGTAACAAAATTGACCTTTATAATACAGAGGATACCATAATTAAATCGATCTGTTCTTTACTGTGTCGTTTTTATTAAAGTAAAACATTCCTTCCTACGCTGCTGGTTTGATAAGTTGTTTGAAGCAGCCGCTGCCAGGTCCTTGGTAGTCTTAATAATTCGATATAATGTATCACAAACAGTTGGAAATGTTAGTAAAATACTACAAAGGCTTTATTGGAGTGTAATCTTTTGAATTTAAAGATAATTGTCTGTAAAAGTGTAAACATTACATTGTTCAAGAGTGAGAGATTTCTGTTCACTCCGCTCAAACGTTAAGTCCGAATTTTAAAAAGTCGTTTCCGGGTAATTGGAACCGAAAAATTGACCCGGGTAATGACAGTTTCGGTCGGGTATCCGGATACCCGGATAACCGGCACAGCCCTAAAACAAGTATCCGCCGTTTACATTGCTTGTATATATTAAGATCAAGTATATTTACATTGGTAAGAAGAAATACACGGTACAGCTCTATGTAATATCTTTAATGAGTTGTAAAAGTGTGCATGCATGGTTCTGTGGTTTGACAACTCGACGTTTCGTCTCTCATCTGTTCTGATCTGAACCAACAACACTATATCACAACTTTTGTGTTCATTTCACACCTGACTAACTTCTGCTCACTCTTGTGTTCATGTATGAATGTATGTTTGTATTCTGTCTCATTTTGCCTTTGAGAAAGAACCATTATTTTGCATTTATACTACATGTCCTTTATGTTGGTAAGCAGTTTACAACAGCTAATTGTTCATTTATTACTAGTTCAACTCATCAGATATGACATGGTGCCAACGCAAACTTCCTCGTAATGTTCTTCCTGCATGCAAAGCAATAGATACAGAATGGGGTCCTGGACCACTAAAGCTTTCTACAGCTTTTATTTAAGTTTGGTAATAAAAATGATATTTTAAGTTGAGGCAAATGGTAATTACCACAGAAAAGTTGCACTTTATTGTGTGAGATTTTTAAATCTAAATTTTGGCAAAATTAAAAAATATAAAAATTCAAGATTTTTATATACATATTGATGTTATAAAAGAAAGTATCTGCAGTTTACATTGCTTGTACACTGTAAACACGATTTCTAAACACGTTTATTTTGCGTGTGTTTAAATTCTAAACACCATTTGTACAGTATATACTGGGGTTAAGTACACTTATGGTTGCAACAGTGTACGTTCTGTCGACGTTTTGATCAGTATATTCTGATTGTCCTTAGAGGATAAATTGATACAAGATCGTAACGTCGAGTTGTCAAATCAAACAGCCGTCTGGCAACTTTGTTGAAAAACTTTCGATCACAACTTACTTTGAGAGTTGATACTGGTATCAAATCCTTTATATTCCTTAAAATCATAGAATTTATTAAATGATGCTTCCGCTAACTTACTTTTCTTCCACCATGCAAATTTTTAAAATATTATACTTATACTAGTAGATTGTATTAAAACCCTAAAACCTAGGTTTTTTGGCTAGGAACCCGTCCTGAATCCTCCAAAATCCATCAGTGCACTTTTGGAAACATGCCCTAATCTTCAAAATGCACCATGGATGCACGGGGATGGGCAACGAAGGCAGAGACATATCCAGACAATTTTGCTAGTCAACTCTTGAGGTCGACGGACTGACATCCTTTACTACTCCTTAAGTTAAGGCGTTTTGTAATAAAATATTGTTTTTTAGACCCACCTGTGTCTATTTAATCATTGATTTCTTAGTACAAGTATTTTAAAACAATGTTTGAAGTGTTTGGGGGAGGCAACCCCGCCCTATGGTGGAAGCTTCATTTGCATAATATATGTGACGTAAGGTCGGGAAGATCCGATGTGTACATGATGTACATGTACATACAAACGTTTCATACACGTAGCGTCGATTTCATTTCTTCCGTGATTTTTGTTTCCGGAACTAATAAAATGCCGGGAAGATGTGTTTCTGCAGGATGCAGCAACACCACTAAAGACGGTGTTAGCCTTCATCTGTTCCCAAGTAACCCACAATATCGCCGTATTTGGACGAGCAAAGTTTAACTGACAAGAGTAAAGTGGTCCCAGGTCTGCTAGTTTTTGTGCAGCGATCATTTTGAGCCGAGTTTTGAGCCGAATTTCTCTTCCCGACATGACGTCACGAACAGCTCCTCCGTGCAGGGCGTAAAAGTGGGGGGCATTTTTACAATGGTAAAATAACACTCTCAAAAACAATAAAAACACAAAACAAAAATTGTATTGATCTTTTACTGATATAAAAGAATAAAACGATCACATATTTAACTGTTTGATTTAAATCCATGTCAGTCCCCCTTTAAACAACTGTTAATTCAGGCCCACCATTTGAGCGGCAGAGGACACCAAATTTGAACTGCACACGTGGCTCTACCATTTTCTAAAGTAGTAGTGGTGGTATTATTTTCATTTAATATGCTGAAAATTATATAGTTGGGAAACCTTTGGAATTTTAAAGATGTTATACTCTAAGATTTCACATTTTGAAGATTTTATGTTTTGAATATTGAGTAGTAAGAGAATTGTTTTGCGCCGATAATAATAATGTAAGAGAAGTTTGAGTCGTTTCGTTTCCGTATTTTCTTTCATGTCGACGCGTCTTTCCATCTTGACTATATAGTACCATTAGCAAAAATAGTCTTGACAAACGCTGTATATACAAAAGGCCTCTGTACCTGAATAAAAGTTGGTTGAATAAAAGTTGTTAAAACAATCAAACAAAATGATGTACCGTTTCCTTATATTTATAGACAATACAACTGCTGTGGGCCTAACGCTACGGGAAAGTGAAGAGGAGTTTCAAACAATAACAGCTTTTAAAAGAAATGTCTTCCGTGATTTATATAATAGTGTCATCGAGAAGTTTGCCTTATTTTACTTAATCTGTTTTCTTAAATGTCAAAATCTCTAAATACTTGGCAAAATCGGACAAGTAGCCCCGTCCCGTCTGGTCCCCATCCGGCAGCTGCTGTACCGGTATAGCACATCACTTACTTTGTCATGGTCTGTACTAGGATTTTGTTTCGCCCGTGAGCTCCCGGCGCTATATTATTCGTGAATTATGAACATTTTGTTTGTCTTCTTCTCGCTCTCTTTTTTGTGGAGAGGATGAGCAGAGGTCTCTGGATCCTGCCACTGGAAACTTTATTCTTCCATGGTGTTTATATTGTGCGAGTTGCCTAAACACCAATGGTCAGCGGCGTAGCCACGGGAGGGCCTTGGGGCACGTTCCCCCCCCCCCCCACAAATTTCCAGTGCCCCCCCCCACGAAAAATTATCATAGTGCCCCAAAAAACAGAAAAGAAAAAGAAAAGGCAAAAAACCCATACCCCCTGGGCCCCCCCACTGAAAAAGTCCTGGTTTTTAACACCAGTGATGTCAACTTTATTATTGTGCGAGTTGCCTAATAGTAATATAAACAACACCACAGTTTTTGCAGTGCTGTAAAGTCCACCAAAAAGGCCTTAACAGGAAATATATATATACCGGTATCATAGCTCACTTTCCTCACTTTCGTGAATCTGCCACTGAAAACCGTGTAATGAAACCAAATAGTATACCGTGAATTTTGTTTGTGGTTTCCTGTAATGTGCACAAATACAGCCTAAACAGGAAAAAACATCCTCACTTTTTTTTACTAAAAACAATTACACCTGAGACAGAAATATTTCAAGGGATATTTGATACCTTCATTTTTACACTCTCTTCATCTGTGATCACTTTTTGTTTTCGAGATCGTTGGCTTTTAATGTGATTCACATTATGATTTCATTATGTGATCGCAGGGGTCAAGATTAAACCTTTAAGTTTTTGGAAGAGGAAATGCAGCCAAAATGCTGGTTGATATTTTAAACGAGAAGATCGTGTATAAAAAGGAAATAAATTGGACAATATTAAAACATGAAGTAGCCTTGCATATAAATAAATATATAATTCAGAAATAAGCAGACGTAATAGAATGCAACAAAATATCGCCTCAGACCCGCGCGTCATCGCACCGATTTCAAAGCCGACCTATGACCAGAAACCGGAGACTTTTTGGCCTAAAAATGTAATCAAGAAAACAAACAGGCGTTGACAAAGCACTGGGAAAAGATTATGTATAGTGTATAGTGATAATACTTGAACACTTCTGAAACTGCCTTAAATTTCCTTCGATGAAAACCAGGAAATCCATTAATTTTCTGCTTACTAAAACAATTACTGAAACAAATTATGAGGGTTAATTCTTTGTTACTCTGCAGGGGAAATATAAGTTTCTTCTTCTCTTAGAAATGCGCAAGCTTTGCTAACCAAGATATGCGGGAATTTCTAGTAATTATAATGGATCTTTAAGAAGAAATGGCAACGATTTGGTGATGGGTACAGAGAATGCGTAGTGAGCGGGACCCCTGACCTAATTAACCCCCTCTCCAAAATAACTGAACCCTGTCCCTACCCCCTCCGTCTGGTATTGATGGGGGAATGGGGAATGGGGGTGGTCATTGCTATTGATGTTCCCCCATCAAATATATTTGAGGAGAAATATGTACACCCTGTCCCCCGGATTTTACGTTCATGCTAAAAAAGCGAAGATGACTTGAATTATTTTTCGGAAGCGATTTAGGCCTATATTGGGAAAGGTGCGTGGTTTCCCTGACATGCGCTGTGCCAGTTACAGAGCTATGTCAGTTACAGGGAAACAAAGTAAAAATTACATTTATCAAAGTGCAAGTTGATGGTTATTGTACAATACTAGGACTGCTTTGTGATTATTGTGTGTTCAGTTAGTGTACCGTTAGCTTATCTTGACATTTGTCGTTTGGTAGAAAAATGGAAGGCCTCACAATTGTTGTTCTCTGTCTCGTATCTTTCTCAGAGGCTAGTGTTTTCGTGGATGAACCGGACAATCTTACCGTCGAGGTAGGGAGCGAGGCGACATTTAGTTGCTCCTTCGCTCAAGACTACGAATGCGGTGATGTGTCCTGGGTAATTTCGGACTCAGGGTGTACTCAAAGTCTCTTAACCGTGGGATTTTGCCGTACAGTATCACAGAATCCTTCCATAGATAGTCCTACCAGTCGGTTTAACCTTTCGTTCATTGACAGTGTCAGTAATTTTAAGATCAACAATGTACTTTCCAGTGATACCGGGATGTACGCGTGTTACCTTTCAAGCATTAAAGCATCTTCAAGGTGTGGACATCTGAAGATAGTCGACCCCCCTACTCCATTATGCTCTACATCACCAACGAGTGCGGCAGTTGGGGAAACTGTTAATTTGACTTGCAAAGTTCCCGAGAACAGCACTATTCCAACAAAACTAACATGGCATTTGGGAATAGGTCAAACATACAGTATGAAAGATGTACAACCAGGATCATTGTTCACTGTTCAGCATGTCCTCAAAGACACCGACAATTTCACACAATTCGTGTGCATTGCAGGTAACGATATCGATAAGGGACCAAACTGCACGGTGTCAACGTTCAGTCTAATTACGGTCACTGTGCGATTTTATCAAAATGGTACGGCAGAAAATCCTATATTAACATTCGAATGCAATGCAGACGCATATCCTACTACAGTGCAGTACACGTACTCATGGTATGTCAGAAGTACTGATTTTGCAAACGACACTATTCAAGAATTGGTAAATATCAGTACACAAGGCAGATATGGAGTGACTAAAACGATGGAAACTCTGATGATCTACAACTCTACAAAAGATGACGATGGTCTGCAGGTGAGATGCACGGCTACTAATGATATCGACATGAGCAAGACGAGTGATGCAGTGACTGTATTCCACTGTCCCAACGGCAGTTTTGTGTCCGAGAGTCCAGGACGATGTAACCCGCCCGGTGTAGTCGTTTACATATTGACGGCTATCCTTGTGATTCTTGTGATGTTCATTGTCTGTTACAGCATCTATGTGAGAATGAAGGTGTCGAAAACTGGGATGACAGAAGGCAGCGTGCCTATCCAAGGCGTTCGTAGCGGGCAAAACGGCAACGCAATTGACGACCAAAATATAACCATGAGTGACAACGATACTACTCTCACTGAACAAAATCCAACAACCTCTTCTTCTTCTTCTTTTTCTGGTAGTCCCAAACAATCGCTAGATCCACAAGGTCAGGCCTCCACCAGGGTCAGTCCAGACCTTGGAAGTGTCGATCCCGGCATCGGAGGTGTCAAGCCTGATGTAGTAGTCAACACTATCTCCCCAACACGTGGACCGGCAAACCACGGTACTATAAACATTGATCAGTCCACGTCCATCACAGTGCTGGAATACATGACTGTTGGAGCAGGGGAGATCGGGGGGTCTTGTGTCATGCCAGTGTATGCAGAAGATGTTAACCCTTACGAAGAGGTATCTGTCCAAACTTTGTAAAGAGTTGCACGTAGGGGATTTTTATCGTCAGTGTCCGGCACGGAGTGTTACAGCAACAGGCTACTTAAGCACCAGCATCTCGTGAAGACGATCAGAACCGACTGATCGAAACGTTGAGTTTAGCCAACCGGTTATTTTCAGAAATACTACTCAAATGAGAATTTTATATGGTTTCACTCACAAACAGTCTTTACTCTTTATATACTTAGCGACAGGCTTACTGTCCAGAATTTAAGCTCCGATAATTTTAAATAAAATGGCGACCAGCCTAGCTGTCTCATTAAAATTTACGACCACATAACATCAACTAAAGTGTTGAATCAACATTTTAAGAGTTCGGTGAGTGACAACACTTTATAAAGTTAAATTCAACTCAAAGAAAGTGTTGAATTAACACGGAGTCAAGTTAAGTCAAATTTTTTTCAATTAATTCAACACTTTTAAAAGTTAAATCCAACTTCATAAAGAGTTGTCACTGACCTAACTCTTTAAAATGTTGATTCAACACTTTAGTATTAAGAGTGTGAAGCAGTGTTGGAGCAAAGGCTTTGATCCTCAAGGCCAAGGCTTAACCCTCAAGGCCAAGGCTTTGACCCTCAAGGCCAAGGCGTTGACTCTCAAGCCTTAAGGCTAAGGCCAAGGCTTAACCCTCAAGGCCAAGGCCAAGGCCAAGGCCCTCTAGTATAAAATTACTACTAATATAAAACATGTCACATCATAACGAATCGCTTATAGTAAGAATAAAAACTTCACGTACAAATATATGACTGAGTAGAAGTTCAGGTCTTCGTGGATACCCATTTAAATATAACAAAAGTATGGTTTGCTTCCATACTGATGCACATTATTCTAAACCGAGTATAACAAAAAGCTGGGGATCTAAGAACAGCTGTTTTTAGCTGATGTTACCTCGTTATTATGCAACATGGAAGTAATTTTATTTCTGGCCATCATGGTTAGAAATATTAGCATTACCTAAAACAGACCAGACTATATCACCCAGAATTTGTCAAAAATCATGGACCAAAATCCACTGAATGGCTTTGAGATTACTTCAGCACCTGTATCAAAGTTCAGAAAATCCCAAAATATGGAGACATGCTAAAGTAATGGGAATTCTAAAACCGGACGAAGACCCGGGCAGCTACCGTCCAATAAGCCTACTGTGCATAATCTACAAAGTGATGGAGAGACTAATATACAATCGTATCCAACTCATTGTGGATCCTCAACTCCCACCTGAGCAGGCTGTCTTCCGTACAGGACGCTGTACAAGAGACCAAGTAACACTCCTCACAGAAGACATAGAGGACAACTTCCAAAAAGGTCTCAAGAACGGTGTTGTACTGGTCGATCTATCAGCAGCATATGACACGGTATGGCATAAAGGTCTTGCCTAAAACTACACAAAATCATACCTGATAAAACCTTAGTAAACTTTCTCATGACAATGATCACCTGCAGAAAGCTTTACAATGACGGTTGGCGAAGAAACCAGTAAAAAATGCTTCCTGAAAACGGGATCCTGCAGGGCTCAGTGCTCGCACCTGATTTAATTCAACATTTACACTGCTGACCTACCAACCACTGTCTCAAAGAAATATATCTACGCAGATGACAAAGCACTCCTAACCTCTGCCAAAACTTTAACAAGCTTGAAACAACACTTGCACCGATATGGAATCCCAGCCGTTACTTCAAAAACTGGAGACCTGACCTTAACATCACCAAAACTGTTTAGCAACCAGACTGGCTAACACAAAATCAAAGTCGTTTGCAATGGCAATAACCATCCTGTATGATGATTTCCCGTATCTTGGTGTTACTTTCTTGCAGATCTCTAACATACAAAAGCCACCTCAGCTCGCACAGAAAGCCAACACCGCAACTGTCTTATTAGACAACTAGCAGGCCTTTCCTGGGGCGCAGACTACAACGTTCTTCGAATCTCAGCAATAGCTTTAGTATACTCTGTTGCAGTACTGTGCACCGGTATAGGCAAGAGCACCCACACCAGCAAGATTGACGTAGCCCTTAACAACACCATGCGCATCATCTCAGGATGTATCAGATCAACCCCACCAATACCTTCCAGTAGTCAGTGGAGTTGCCCTTGCGAAGTGAGACGTCAGCACCAATACCTTGCTCTTGCGCGACGTGCCGCTGGGTGTGACTCCCATCTGCTTCATCAACTGTTGACAAACACCAATCAAAAACCTCCACCACAACTGCGACTGCCATCAAGAAATCGTTACCATCGACAATACAACTGTTACAAATTAGCATTGGATCGCACCCAAAGACTTGGCACTATAAACCACGAGCGGAATATGTGGCAAAAATCAGAATCACGACGTGGATATTTAACTACATTTCGGCACTGCTGGGTCAAACTGAACAGACTAAGAACTGGCCATGGCCGATTTGGACATAACATGCTCCGCATGGGACTAAGTGACAACGCTAAATGTACCTGTGGTCATGATGACCAGACTGTACATACATCACATCGTTCATGACTGTATTATTTACAGATGTGATGGAAATTTAACTGAACTCGACCAGTCTGTATTAAACTGGATCCATAACCTAACCTTGTCATGTTAACTTTGTATGAACCATACGATAAATAAATAAATAAAGCAGTCCACAGCACGAATCAGGTGATGTTCTATCTACCCCATATAACTGTATGCAAGTTAAGTATAATTATATCTCCCTGGCCCCACAAGTACAAGTATACAAAAAATTATTATAGCTTTTGTTTTGGGGAAGCAGCAAAATGTACTATCATGGTAACAAAATGTGATGCTGTAAAAAGTGAAAGTGTGTCCAACAACACAAATCTAGGGCGTTTTCCCTCCTCCATGGTAAAACATGATTAAATTAGATACTGCAGACTTTGCAGACGGCTGACTCCAAGTTGTATGTTTGTAGAAAAGCAAAATTTCAAAACAAATTTACCTGAAAAATTCAAAAAAATCGATGGGCCTTGAAGAGCAAGGCGCTAAAGTTGCAAGGCTTTGACCCTCAAGGCCAAGGCTTTTGCCCTCAAGCCTTAAGGCTAAGGCCAAGGCCCTAAAATCAAGCCTTAAGGCCAAGGCTCAGCATCAAGGCACTACATCACTGGTGTGAAGATGTTTGAATTTGAATCCATTTGGGTGGATGCAATGTACTAAAAGAAGGGGAACACGTGAAAAGGGAGTGCACATTTCACAGAAAGGGGTACACATGAAAACGTGAATAATTGTAAATATATAAGTATGTTGATCAGAAAGAGGGCACATGCCTCCTTTTAACCCTGGATCCAACAATGCATCAACCCCTTACTTAAATCTGCAGTTAATATTTAGAGGTACCGCGTACTTTCTGTGGTTTTGTTTGATAAGAACTGCTGCTTTAATTTCGTACAGAGTTTTATACTTAGTAAATATATTTTTCCATAAAACATTAATTTTTACAAACTTTTCAGATGAATTTGAGGTGTAATGTTAGTGCCTTATTAAAAATTAAATTAAATTAAGAATTTGCCAACTGCCAAGAACAGATTTTATTGCTTCTTGTCATAGACCAGTGTACATTTGATGGTTTCTTGTCATAGACCAGTGTACATTTGATGGTTTCTTGTCATAGACCAGTGTACATTTGATGGTTTCTTGTCATAGACCAGTGTACATTTGATGGTTTCTTGTCATAGACCAGTGTACATTTGATGGTTTCTTGTCATAGACCAGTGTACATTTGATGGTTTCTTGTCATAGACCAGTGTACATTTGATGGTTTCTTGTCATAGACCAGTGTACATTTGATGGTTACTTGTCATAGACCAGTGTACATTTGATGGTTTGTTGTCATAGACCAGTGTACATTTGATGGTTTCTTGTCATAGACCAGTGTACATTTGATGGTTTCTTGTCATAGACCAGTGTACATTTGATGGTTTCTTGTCATAGACCAGTGTACATTTGATGGTTTCTTGTCATAAGACCAGTGTACATTTGATGGTTTCTTGTCATAGACCAGTGTACATTTGATGGTTTCTTGTCATAGACCAGTGTACATTTTATGGTTTCTTGTCATAAGACCAGCGTACATTTTGAGCCCGGTGCAGTATGACCTTTGGTGCTCTTTTGTAAACATGTGACGTCATTGGTCACATCACCTGTACTTTTTTGTATATTTTGATAATTGTAATTTTCGAAATAATAGTTATAGTATAGTTAACAATATATAATGTCACCTATTATGTCTGTAGGGTTGTGCTTTTTTAATCAATCAACGTCTGTAGGCCTATGGTTGTTTTTATATTCCTGTATATACAGTACTGACATTACATCTTAAATGGACAATATCATCACGATCAACAGGGCATGGAATCAGAGTGCTAGTTTTAGATTAACACAGTGACTGAAATAATACCCCACATGATAAGGTCATATTACCGTTGTTGCTGCATAAATGAGCCAGTAATTTGCAGTCACTGTGATCATCTTAAAATAGGACACCGATTCCATGCCCTGTTGAAAGTCTGCTCTGATCGTGACGATATTTCCCATTTAATCCTCTTTTTTAACCAATTTCTATTTTTGATAATTTTTATATTTATAATTATATATAATTATGTATTTTCCAATTTATTTTTGTAATGTCATTGTTTTATAATGCCTGGGCCACAGTTTTTTAGTTAACATGTTCATGCCCTGGCATGTACCACTGGTAATGTTCTGTGTTGTATACTGTTATTTGTTGTGTTTTTATGCCCAAAAAAGTGTTTCACTGAAAGGTCTCCCCAGGTTAAATAATAAATAAATTGTCTGTAGGTTGTTTTTATATTTCTGTATTATATACTGACATTGCATTTTAAACGATACAGGTCATGGAATGGGAGTGTTAGTTTTAGATTAACTCAGTGACTGAAAATAATACCCCACATGATTATGTCATATTACCGTTGCTGCTACATAAATGAGCCAGTAATCTTCAGTCACTGTGTTCACCGATCCCATGACTTCTTGAATGTCTGCTCTGATCGTGACGATATTGTCCCTTCAATCCTTAGATGTCTTTTTTCTTTTCTTATTCTTTTAATTTTTTTTTTTTTTTTTACAAATTTCTATTTTTGATATTTTTTATATCAATTTATTTTTGTAATACCATAGTTTTATACTGTATTATACTGTATTATATTTGTTGTGCTTTTATGGCGAAATAAAAATAATAATAATAATTAAATAGGACCTATGCATATTTTCTGGTCGAAAAATGAAATACTTAAATGTTTAAATAAACTGAAATGTTCAATATTCGAAAGCAAATATCACTGTCTGCTGTCGAAACCAAATATATTGTGACTGAACTGGAAACCAAAATTAAAACATATACAATTCATATCAAAACGCAGTTTTTGAGTAAAGAATACCATATAAGGACATTAAGGAAAGGACAGTGTAATAATTTCACAGGTTTTTTAAACGAAGCCTTCATTTTCGATTAGATGTCACTGGGCATGGGGGAATTACGAAATAACAATAGCAGGAAAATATGATATACCGGTATGTTTTAAAAAGGTTTAGAACTTTTGCATATTTAGCTTAAAGTGTTGAAGACAGAAACTTGCCATATGCAGCGCCATATACAACCAAGAGGTAGGGGTACTGGGATGATCCCAAATACTCAGTCAGCATTTAGAACCTCATGAGGGGAAAAACCACTAGATCGAACCAGGTTTGTGGTATTTGTAGGCCTACCTGAGGTGATTACAGTCCAGGGAGAATGAAAATTGTTACATTTTTTGAAAAACATTTCATCCCTTAATACCTATTTCAGTTCTGTATTTGCCGCTGAAGTCAGTCGGCAGATAAGTGTATATATAAGTTAACCAAAAAATTGTATCTGGCTAGATCATAAACATAGAAGCGCACAAATAAAAAGATAACCCTTTGTGTTATGACAAAAGAAATCTAATATATTCAAGAGATTTACAGACTGTACGTTAGCCTAAGGCACATGCTTTTTATAAGTTTACTGCAGTCAAACAACATTCAATGTATCATTTTAGGAGATTTAAGAGTGAATTTAGAGATTAGGTAACCTATGAAATCTACCCATTATATAAAAATAAGTAGAACTCACATGATGAACACGACAAGTTGTTATTTCCTAGTAAATGTTTTAAATAAAAACAGGAGAAAGTTCATCCGGCCTTTGTATTGATTTAAATAATACCATCTGTTCCGGGGCACATAACATTAGTAACACGTGACCCTAAATCCAGGTCATTTTCTTCCCGAATTGTCGAGGTCACATGATACGGAAAATCCCACCTAGGGCTAATGCAAAAACTTCTGTCCGGATCATACATATAAACAATTTTCATAAGATTATATATAGACCTGTACAAACTGGGGTGTTAAAATAACACCAGAGATGTTAACTTTATTTTTACATGATGTTCATATCGGGCGAGTTGACCAATCTATGATACCACTGATGATGTTAGTTACACCACACAGTTTTCGTAGTTTATATGCTGAATGATAGTACCGGTAATGAATACTACGAAATCAAATAAAGTGAAAGTAATTTATTGATTCTTTTCGATAAGTTCATTCTGTATGTTTATCGATTCTATTCAATAAGTTCATTCTGTCTGTTTATCGATTCTCTTCAGTAAGTTCATTCCGTCTGTTTATCAATTCACTTTAGTTCATCCCCACGGTCTGTTTATCGATTCTCTTCAATCAGTTCATTCTGTCTGTTTATCGATTCACTTCAATAAGTTCATTCTGTCTGTTTATCGATTCTCTTCAATGCGTTTATTCTGTCTATTTATCAATTCGCATTTAATAAGTTAATTCTTTTAATAAGTTAATTCTTTTTGTCGATTAACCTCAATAAGTTCATTCTGTCTTTTTTATTGATCGATTCACTTCAATAAGTTCATTCTGTATGCTTATCGATTCACTTCAATTAGTTCATTATGTACAATAAGTTGATTCTATACAATAAGTTGATTCTATACAATACGTTCATTCTCTTTGTTTCCTAGCTGTCAGAACAATAATTATGGGATGTCTGACTTTTGTTTGGCGTATATCTGACGCATTTAAGTGTCGAACAAAATAGTGGCCGTCGAACTAATGGGCTGTCGGAATATTGAGCTTTCCCAAAGTAAAGGCCTATATACTGTTTGCTCTATTTTACCTAATCGGTTTTCCTAAATGCTAAAATCTCCGAATACTGGTCAAAATCAGACAAGTGGTCCCATCCCCATCCGTCAGATAGGCCTACAGTACACCATTTTTACTTGGTCTATCCCAGGTTTTTTTTCCGCTCGTGTGCGGTAATCTTTGTCCGCAGTAATCTTTGTCCGCAGTTTTCCCAGCTCTACATTTGCGAGTTGAGAATTTTTTTCCTCTCTCTCTCTCTCTCTCTCTCTCTCTCTCTCTCTCTCTAATTTTTTGACGATTTTAGGGGCTACAGCCCCCTGAATCCGCCAATGGTAGTATATATGTAAACGCATCCACACTTTAAAAAGAATAAAGAATAATGTAACTGCAATCACTGGGTGTTAAAAATCACCAGAGTGCAATTTCTAAGATCTGTTTACAATCATGATAATGTGGAACTTTTCAGAGTTGTAATACATTTCACATTTTCTGAAACAACAATAGCAAGTCAGACGGAAAATTTCTCAAATGTGTATTAACACAAAAATTATGATTCTGTAATTGCTTTACAAAGATGTATCTAAAATAAAACATAGACCTATTATTCATTGTTAATGTAATGTTACTCACAAAGAAAACAATGAGAGGGAGCATTATTTAAAATGAAGAACAAGTAGAATTGAACAGCATCTTCATTGAGGAAATACATTGATAAACTACACTGGTTTACACGCGCGCATTGTTAGTGTTAAACACGCCCAAGAATGTTTGAAAGGTTCTCAATAGCTGCTGACTATAAGTAGCAACAACACTTGTTATGATACGGTCGGTGACCGATTATTATTCATTCATCCATTCTCAATAATTCCTTCTGTAGTACGCATTATTTTGTGCACAAGCTTACCCATGAGGCATTGACAGTTCATGACCCTATTCGGAATAAACTATAAACAGCAAACTCAGGGTTGAAACACTTTATGTGGGGGAAGGGACTCGACATGATCACCATGTTGGATGAAAAGTATAGGACCGTTAGAAAAAAACAAAACAATATAAAAAAAAACTTTTAATTTGTGTGCACCTGCTTTCTGGGATAAGACATTAAGATAACCAAAATGTTCCTTTAATTTAACCAAATATTCCTTTAATTAATGGTAATAGTGTATAGCGGTTCTACATATCTATACTGTACATATACGTACGTATATGGCATATGCCGAGCTTTACCATTTTTACAAGACGTCCATCATAATTAAGTACAATACCACAACACAATAATTTTAACTAATTAAGAGTCAAGATCGGATGAAAATAAAATAACTGTATGATTAAACTGACATAAACATTCTATATTTTGGGTATTGTAAACATTTTTTATCTCACTGAACGTTGGCACAAATGCTAGATGGCAACTATTTGTAAAGTTTAAAACATATATGTTTGTTTA
Organism: Zoroaster sp. YZ-2022; assembly: GCA_029582265.1. Classification (NCBI taxonomy): domain Eukaryota; kingdom Metazoa; phylum Echinodermata; class Asteroidea; order Forcipulatida; family Zoroasteridae; genus Zoroaster; species Zoroaster sp. YZ-2022. The sequence goes on from CM055836.1 coordinate 28,354,704, forward strand.
TCTCTCTCTCTCTCTCTCTCTCTCTCTCTCTCTCTCTCTCTCTGGTAAGACGTGTGTTTTTTTGAGCTCCGGTAAAATCACTTTTATTGGCCGTTTATACTTACAAGTTTACTATTTTTTGTATATCATTGTATATAGAATTATATTATTCGTCCTTCTCTGTCAGATTATCGGTATTTTGTATGGTTTTTGGGAGTTTTTTGGTTTGGTTTTTCGGGTTGGTTTTGGTACTGTGGACGGCCATCATGGCCAACCAAGCAGAGCCATTACAAAAGGCGGCGGTCAAGCGGAACAGCTAACTTTCAACAAAGACCCTATTGTTCCTGGTGGTAGCTTTCCTGGGCCCGTCTCCAGGAACAATGGGTTGTCTTCTACGCACAGGACAACGTTTCTGTGCGTACTTACTGACCATTTCTCAAAATCTATTTCTCCCGCACATATAACCGACGCATCACGTATTAGAAATGGCCGCATTGCGCTCTACATGTCCTCGGGAACAGCAGCCTTCGACGTCGTAGAAAATGGCTTGAATACGACGGCTCCTTTCTCGAGGTCATGCCGCTTGTCCGCCCCACCACTCGCATGACTTTATCAAATGTTTTCCCAGAAATACCAAACATGGTGTTAATTAGCAATTCTCAACTTTTGTAAGGTGGTTTCACAAATTGCTCTTGTTCCCTGGGTTTTCAACAAAAACAACTAGTGTTCATATCCGGTCCTTTTCAGGAGACAGGTTAGCGTGTTATTGGACAGAACATCACACCGCCGGCTTACATCCACCGTGCCTTTACATGCCGGCAACGAAAACTACTGGTTTTCATTTCAACAGATCCCCCCGGGGTTTCCATGGGGGT